>CM021738.1:11505542-11687485 GCA_011075105.1 Heteronetta atricapilla
GCTGCACTACAAGAGCTGCACTACAAGAGCTGCACTACAAGAGCTGCTACCTCTCTGCATGGGAGGCCGGCTCAGAGCTGCTGGTGCAGGCAGTGGGAGGGTCTCCAGATGTTCCTGTCAGCTCATTTCTCTTTTAGGAAGCTCCCCTGCTCCTCCTCTCAGCATCTCTGTGACTGACTGCAGCTTCTTCCTGCGCTAGGAGGTGGCAGAGGAACGTGGCTGTGGGATGGGGGCAGCTGGCTGCTGCCCGGCTCTGCCACCCAGCTCGTGCCTGACCTGCAGCAGCAATGCCAGCCCCCGAAGCTGGGCGACACGACAAACATCTATGTAAGGCAGATCTGAGTCTGCCACCCAGCCTCTCCTCGGATGACTGTAATTTACATGCAGGGTCCCAGCAATTACTGGCTAATGAGATAATTTTAGTAGTTTCTAATGACACTTGAAAAGCCACTGTCAGCACTGTAACTGTAAATGTCTCTTTTTTACCCATGATTTCTGATCTCTGGGATAACGGATGCTTGCTCTCCACAGACTCCTCTAGTGCTGATACATTTTAGCAGCCAGCACAGGAGCTCCTCTAACATTCAGCTTCTGTCCCTAACCAGAGCAGGAAATGCTTTGCATACAGGTGGGAGCACTGATGTTTGTGATATTATCCCAACCCTCTAGGGTACAGTCATCATGGAGGGAAAAAAAAAAAAAAGTCTAGCCCTTCAGGAAAATTTCCTAGCAGCTGTCAGACCACCAACGCATTAGCAGAAGTCTCATAAAAACATGTCAGCCGTGACTGAACAGAGCTTTGCTGTGCACGCAATGGGAACTGCAAGGGGGACCACGTATACTGCCTCCTAGGTCTCTCTCTCTTTCCATTTTAGGAACACAGCTTATTCCAACAGCACAGTTGTCAAGTCAACAGTTGGGGCAGATGGACTTTCCTTTTTCAGCTCCATATTTTGCCAAAGCCACAGTCTGGAATCTGCCTGCAGGGAACTTATTTCTTTTTTATTTTTAAAAAAAAAAAAGAAGACAAAAAAAACAACAATAAACAACAATGAACACACAACGCAACACCCACGTATTGAGGGAATAGCAATCTCTCTGCCCTTCAATCAAGCCCAAAGGAGATGCTGCTTACTTTATCAGCTTTTTTAGCTTTGCTGGTTGCTGTGGCAATACCTTTCTGAACGCAGCCCTGTAAAGCACAGATCACAGAACAGTTTGGGTTGGAAGGGACCCCAAGGATCATCCAGTTCCAACCCCCTGTCATGGGCAGGGACGCCACCCACCAGATCAGGTTGCCCAGGGCCTCGTCCAGCCTGGGCTTGAACACTTTCAGGGATGGGGCATCCACAACCTCTCTGGGCAACCTGTGCCAGGGCCTCACCACCCTCTGAGTGAAATCTCTGAGACCTTGGCATAGCAGCGAGCTACCGCTGAGTTTCCCAGTGATGGAGAAAAATCTGAAAGGCAGTCTTCCACTTAAACCCAATTATGAGAGTTTTGATCAGGTCTAGGTTCTTCTTCAGTGATGATTTATCCTGAAAAATATCCAACAACATAACATGTTGCAGTGGTTTCTGGTACTATCAAGGAAAAGGAAGTCACTCCTCTTTCACTGCCTTCCCACTGGGGAAATTCTGAAAAGAGTCCTTTGGAAGTGCTAAAGGAACTAGTGCACACTGAGATATTACTGGAGAGCAAAGCTTTGAGCAGTGAAATGCAGACTGTTTAACCACGCCTGAGGTAAAGGGAAAAAGGCGCACACATCCTTAGGTACAAGCCTACGGGCTCAGTCCTATGTGGCCAAAGGGGATGCCTGTCCCCACGTATTTCAGCTAAGTTGGAGGCTGAAGTTAATTCCCTGACTGATGAGAATGAAAGTACACCCAGCTCCTTTTTAAGGCCTTTACAAAGCAGCTTTTTACTAGACATTCCTCGCTAGTGTCCCCTGTAAGGACAACAACTCCTTACAGAGACAATGCTGGCTCTGCAAAACGATTTTCTGCACAGAAGTCAGCTGCTAAACGTGCACAGGGTGTCACTCAGGCTACCTGCCAGAGCAGGGGAGCGGTGCCTGTGGCCCTGGCAGGGAAGGCCTCCAAGAAAGAAAGAAAGAGGAAAACAGCAGTCAGCAAATTTCACTTCCCCTCCTTCCCCAGACACAGTGTCGCAGGTCAGGGGAGGCTCACCCAAATGCCCAGCCAGGCAGCTTCCACACAGACTTTTCCATGGAGACAAAACCAGCTTCTCCTGGTAGAAGCTGCTTCTCTGGATGTTGCCCCCCAGGTGGTGAATAGTCAGTGAATAGCTCTCCCCCATCTTGCTGAGGGCTCACAGAAGTGTCTTAATGTTTTTTGAGCTCCTGCCCTTGTGTTATCCAAGCCATGCTCTTGTATATGGCATCTTGTTCAACCTCTTCCTTTCTACATCTCCCAAAGAGAAGAACGTTTCCTTCTACCTTGGCCAAGACACAGATCAGGTATAACATTGGAGTAGCACTACACAGACCCTCCAGCTAGGAGCTCTGCACAGGTCGTAGGCTGTTCTGAGGCAACCACCTCCCAGGCAGGGATCTACCTTAGACTCACCTTCTTCAGCCTTCTGCCCCCAACAGATTTACTTTGCTCCTATAAAGACAAAGGCAACACATGTGCACAGGCAGCGTGCAGCCACCTCTGGGAGCCTTCCAGTGCTGAACAGGTTACACGCCGGTATCAGATACACTCCCAGGAAGGCCAGTCCCTACGTGACACCGCACACTGTGCGATACTCGGCACTTCTTTGGGCACTAGCATCACTTCCTCATAAATATAGCAGGCCCATAATTCTGAAAATTGATTTTCTCTCATGTGACTCTAAAGACCGGGAGGATATAAAAGATGAGTTAATTTAGGGAGGTAAGATGTAGCTCCCATCAATACATCAGCCGCTCCTACAGTAATAATTCATAAAGTGAGTTTCAGGTGGGGTCCAGAATGGACTCTGCCTGTTGATTGACTTACGTGAGCTAATTGTAGGGAGAGAAGCAACAAAGGGTGAGGTGAATGAACGCAGCTACAACTTAGTTGTAACTCTTCCTCCTTCACTGCATGCAGGACTTGTCCTTGCCAAGCAAAATAGAAACTGCCCTCACCATCTGTATCCTGCTGCAAATAGAAGCCTAGACAGGGGAGAAAAGGGACGAGAAGCATCATTCATCTCTATGCTGATTACATTTCATTGTGCATTAGCTTCTGTCATCACTCTATCATCCTTCACTTACAGCGTCAACACTAGGTATTTGTACCTCAAAGCCTCCTTCTCCCTGTTATTAATGTAATTGCCCTGAGGGTCATATTATAAAGCTGGAAGAACCTAAGTGGTGTGGGGAACCTCCATCCTGAGTGCCCCGCTCCTGCCCAGCTATGCTGAAGCCTGCAGTATTGATAATAATTCCTACCGACTTCAGCCAAAGCTGCTCCGCTACTGAGCTGGGCTGAGTCAGTATAATGAAACGGGGGTTCAGGTCCACAGAACTCACATTTCCAGTTTCATCAGCAGGATTGTGTGTTCCCACAGAGCTTAGTAAGGACAAGGACAAGAACTGAGGGGTAGCCAGGCTTCGCGTCTAGAAGCAAGACATTTGATCCACCTCTAACAGCAAAAAGCGGGAATTTAATACATCTTCTGGAGACATGAGGATATTTAATCTGTGAAAGGAGAAAGGTAAAGGACAGCAACGTGAGATGGATTCTAGTATGAGCAACGACTCTCTCCTCATGAGACTAATATCTCAGCGTAAGCAAATTGGTATTCCACCTGCTAATGGACTTAAGCAGCAGCTGCTGATTACTTAAAGCAGCAGCACACATTCTTACACACAGGAAATCAAAGGCTTTACACTTGCATCCTTAATGCAGGAGGACTCTTGGAGGGGAGCTTCTCCAAAAGAATTTCCCAGCTTTAGCAGGTGAACTACAGGAGTGCTGAGGACAGGCTTCAGAACCCTGCACATTTTATCCAGATGTCTAAAAATGGGAGAAAAATTTGCACATTCACATACAGCTTTGTACAGTGAAAGTAAGGAGCACAGCCAAGGTAAAGCAGAATTTAACATCCTCAGTAGGATACAACACTTCATTATCAGGTGCTTTGGACAGCCACAGAGAAGCCCAAAGCACTGAATGTATTTTCCTAGTGCCATCCTAGCTCCCACTTGTGCAGAGCTCCTGCTGCTCTCCCTCAGTTTCCTCCCTGCCTCACTATCACCACCCTCACGCTGCGCCTCCTTCCTCCCAGCCCTGCCTTTCCCTGCCCATTCCTCTTCCATTCAGATTTTTCGTCCCCTCCCCTCTTCCCATCCCAAAGCCAGGAGGGTAAACTAGATACTGAGCCCTCTGTGCCCCACTAGGGCTCCATCATCCTAGCCCTCGTCTCACCAACCTCCGCCTTGCCTGGTCACATCCTGGCAGCTGGGCCTGGCCTTCTCCCTGCACACTGCCTAGAGTTGCCCCCGAAGAGCAGGAAACTCTCCTGGGTGGGTGCTGGCGAAATGGACAGGACAGGGGTGTGGGAATTTACAGCTGCATCCATCTTCTTCGGAGATGTTGTTTGTGCTGCCCTCGTGCCCAGAAGCATCAGGCTCCCGCTGTTCTGGGTTCTGCACAAACATGCAGGAAGACAATCCTGGCATGAAAAACTTACAGCCTAAGCAAGAACAAGGCAGAACACGCAGGGGACTTGAACAGAACAAAGTATAGGGCCAGGGTGGAGGTGCACAGTAACAACTCCAAGTTTGCTGTGTGTATTTTGCAGGCTTCAAAGCTGTGGAAAAAATAATAGCAGGTAAATAAAAAAAAATCTTAGCAAGACATCCCTTTTATAGATTTTACATTCAATAATTTTTTTTTACTCACTATATACAAGATTCATTACAGATATGAAAGGATAAATAAAAATTACTTAGAATCCAGCATTTTATGTTTGTTATGAAATAAATATTCCTCTGTGTGTCCATACTTCAAACACTGCAGTGTTGGGCTTGTGCGGGAGAACCTGTAAAATAGGAATTGACCGAGCAAGAAAACTGGTCACATTCACTGGTCCACATACGAGAGGCATAAACACACTAATTAATACCAGGTGGGTTTTTTCCACCACTTACTATTACGCAAAAAAAATCCCCTGCCCCGAAGCAGCACCCAGCAATTCTCCATGTCTCCACAGCTTGTCGCTCTCTCACTCCACAACGCCAGACACCTCCCGGCACCGCCAGCTTCAGCAAGCAGAGAGGTTGCTGGCACGGGGAGGCAGCGCTCAGGGCTGGGCACCCCATCAGAACATCCACGGAAACACGAGAAAGGAATTATTCAGCCACAGACCCCCTCCGAGAGCTCCAGGTGTCAAATGCAGTCTGTCCCAAAACATGAAGTTACACCGCCTTTCCCTCCTCCCTCTTAAGTTACACAAAACACAAGAACAACCTGAGAGCAGAGGGAAGAGAATTTTAAATCAGCATAGGTTTACCGAGTCCAAACTGTTTAAAGTTAAAGTTTATTTGTATTCTTTGTAGGAATATCAATAAAAGACCTCAAATGTATCTATATCTGTACATATTACAAGAACCTTCAAAAATTATTCACAGAACAAAAATAAATCTTCTTTAGAACAAACCCAGGCAATGAAATGCAGAAATGGATCTCAGAGACCAAACAGTCCAGTGCTACTAGCTTAAAAATACGGCTTGAAAAACAAGTTTATTACTTTTTAAGGTGTACTTTGTTGAAATAAAAAATAAATTATTTAGAGCTATCATTGCAAAACAGTTCTGTGTAGTAACACTCTTATTAAGGCCCTTGAGACAGAAAATCTATTTTTACAGGTAGGATTCCTGGCAGGCATGATCTGTAATGACACGCTCTTTCTCAGGGGAGTTAACTTACTGTGGGGAAGGAAATACCTAAAAGCATGGGCCTAAATTTAACCCTTGTTGCTCCGTCACACTTGGCTGGATACCCGTGGCTGACCACGCTAATCACAGAATTTATTTGTAGTTACATTTAACAGTTCAACTCGGACAGGGATTGTTCTCCAGAAATGACACAGACATTTTCGCAGAACACAAACAGAATTCATACATACATGGTGACCGCAGCAGATAAATATTGCTGGCACGCTCCGCAGGTGCTGCTGTAAAATTGATTGACTTCAATCACTGAGTTTTCAGATGAATTTAAAAGCTGGTGGGTTAAAGCAAGCATTTAAACATGTAATTAATATATGATGTAAAAAAGACAAATCAAAGCAATTGCAAAAACAAAATAAAATCAATTTCTTTGAGGATTTATTAGATGGATACAGAATTTATTACTGGATACAACTCAAATTCTCTAACTCGAAAACATACACACCCCTTTCTTTCCATGCTGCTCTGGATCCCCTGCTTAGAGTTATTCCCCTGGGGAGGAACGTTGCAAAATGTGTAGCTGTATGAATCTGTGCTTTTACACGTAGCATTTCCAACACACAGGGATGTAACAGTTGGTACTTCCTGGATGTCAAATGTGCCTATTCCCCTTAAAAAAAAAAAGTGAATTCCTTGAGCTGCAAGGAGGGGCATTTGTGGGACACCATTCAAGGCTGGGCTTCCTCAGTTACCTGTCCTGTAGCACTCTGGTCACCTCCGTTGTGCACGCACCCCGCAGACACCACACACGACGTGGCAAAAGGCCACAGCACTACAAAACGCCGCTGTTTCCCTGCCCTGCCACGCCAGCCCCAAGCTTTTATGGAGAACCTGGAAGGCCGGGTGGCTTTGCGGTCTGGGGAGAGTCATCCCGGAACAGCACAGGGTAACATGGCCAGCAAGAGCTGAGATGCCAGGAAGGGACAACTTTTCTGGTTTGGACTTGGGAATACACGAGTATTAATCTGACAGGTTATTATTTTTTTTCCTGCACTACTTCAGCTGTTTCTAAATGATAGCAGCAGTTGCTTGCAATAGCATTAGCGCAGCCAGATGCTTTTGCTGAATGCATGAACCAAAACCTGAGGTGTGTAACGCTTATCATCCCGTTTCTCCACTGTTTTCTTTCATTGCCGCAGAAACCCACTGGCATTAGTCTTAATACAGATGAGATCAGGCCCAGTTAGGGTTCTTTTTTGAGAACAGACAGACCTTTTGGCTGCCACGTGGCTTAGCACCACTTGAATTTTATCAGACCGGACAGAATAGAAGCTGGCATTTTCACATATTGTCGGCTTGAAGCAGCTTAGAATTTCTCTAGAAGGCTGCTCGGTGACAAACTAGGAGAGACAGCTGCCTGCTGAACTCAGGAGCATGATGTTTTGTACTGCAGCTAATCAATTTTAGTCTTGCAGCATTTTGAGTCTGCAACCTTCACCTTCTTTTGGGTCAACAGGCAGCTTCTCCTCCGCACAAGGAGATAGAGGAGTAGATTTTGCACTTGAGGGTAGAAATTGAAATAGAAGAGAAACAACTGGCCTACCAACTAGCTGTGAGGATGATTGATATCAGTGGGCCGGACTCTTTCAGAACAGCAACTTTTCCCAGTCTAAATGCTTAAGAAATACATAGGAAAAGGTACATCATTCAGAATGATGCAGCCCTGAAGAGCTCACTAAAACATATCAACCTTGGTTAAATTTCCCTCTAAAAAATCTGCCGTGAAATGTTGCCCTGTTGCATTTCTCTGCAGAAACCAAAGGGGACTCCTTGTGGTCTTCAGCACTGAGCCATACAGCGCAGCCAGGGGTCTTTGACAGACTACCAGGAATCATAGAATCATAGAATATCCTGAGTTGGAAGGGACCCTTAAGGATCATCAAGTCCAACTCTTGACACCGCACAGGTCTACCCAAAAGTTCAGACCATGTGACTAAGTGCACAGGAAGCTGGGGAGCTCTGGTGAAATGTGTTTCCCAAATTAACGTTACACTAATGCTGCCAGCATGCCATACCTGCCATCTGCCTTGTTCTAGTCGATGTGTTCCTAGGAGTGCTTGCTCTCACGTCTCAGAACACTCATACTATTTGCCCTGGGTACTTAATGACCAACACATGGGGCCATCTGCAAAGGCTACTTCGGGGAACAAACTGCCCAAGATGCAGCTGTGTAGTTAAGAACATAGCAAAGGGGAGATGCAAATCACACAAAAATGCTCAACTAAAAGGGGGGTTGCAAAGGTTTCTTATAAAAGAGAGAGCTACTCAGAAGTCTGATTATTACACACCAAGAGTGCCTACGGCTGTGAAGCACGACGGAGGAAGGAAAGGAGAAACTGAAAGGCACACTTTGAGGAAGAAAACAGAGGTCAGCAGTTACCCAGAGCTGGAAGACGATTTGGAAAGTATCGAGAAGAAATCACTACTGAGCAAATGCAGTGCACCACCCTGGGGGCGTCAAAGACGGTGCTGACTTAGCTACGACACGCCAAGAAGCAGAGCAGGATGCTGCTTGGCCTGTAGCACCAAGTCACGTTCGAGCAGCCAGAGAGAGGCTTTGATCTGAAAGAACTAAGCACTAAAGATAAATCCCAATTCACTGCAGACAGGTCTCCTCTAGATGCAAATACCAGCCTTGTTAAGAGAGATTCATACACATTTTCCTCATCCATCCTCCAGTGCAGGAGATGTGGTCTCTGCATTTATGCATAGTTACTAACGTAACGTACTTGTGTGACAATGTTTAACCAAAGCATCTTAACTCACAATAATCAAGGCGTAACAGTTAATGTAGTGTGCTCGGTCACAAACTGAAATTTGCCCACAGAGGCAAGATGAATTCATTTGCAAACAACAAATAAACTTGACAACAAACACTGAACTTGGGTTCTCAGTATTGCCAATTGTTCATGTTCAAGGCAACATGGGTCCGTTTCAAGCGGTCATGGAATTGGATTAGAGATTGCTACATTTTTAATGTAGTACAACTTTAGAAATTCATAAATGAAGGCCAGAAAGGATAACAAGATAACAGCTCTGACCCTGTCCCTAGCACAGGCTGCACAATTTCAGGCAGGTACCCCCATATTCATCTCATTAACTTGTTCCTAGTTGAAGCCTGAACCATTTTTGTTAAACACATCCCACCTCAAGGCATCCTTTGGAGGTTTTGTCCCATTTTTGATGTCAACATTTCCAATTTCCAAACCTTGTCTGAACAGTTAATCACACTCACTGTTATTAATACATTCCTGCTAATGAAAACTTGAATTGCCATTGCAAAATTTTTATTGACTTTCAGAGTTTGGGCACCAGAGATGTATACCAACAAGTGAAAGCCAGGAGTGGCACGCTACTACTTGCCTCTAGAATCTGCGACTTGAAAAGAACCTCGAACTAAATATCGGGGCATTTGATAAAATCATGAGAATTGGCAATACTGTGCAATTTATTGATAATCTTTTACTATTTGTCAATGTCACTATCTTCCGTGAAAAGGGCACTTCTTAATTGCACTGACATACAGCCTGTAAATACGCATCTGTGAAATGCAACTGAAAGTAACCACAGGTGAAAGTTCAGTCAAAACTCCTTAAGAAAAGATGGTGTGTACAAAACTTAAAAAAAAATAAAATCACCCTTAAAAGTATCCAGAGAAAGGCAAATTTCAGTGGAAATGGAAGATCTTTTAACAAAAATGTGCAGAAAGCATCTTTCACTGGAACTCGACAGGTTAAGCTAGTGGCTGAAATAGTGAAATTGAACAAAACAGAGTTAAAATAAGGAAATCTCCTAGGAAAATTGAAATTTTGCATACAGAAGTCTACTTTGCTGGGCATCGGCACCCTTTGGTTAGCTTTTTCCTCAGAGCATTAACCTGATTGTTCCTGATGGAGCGCAGAGAACCAACTCGGGATGCCGCTGCATGGTGCACAAAGTGAGGATTGGATAGAAATTAAAAATAATTAAAAAAGGTATTTACAGGTTTGTAAATTCTCAAAACAGAAAATATAAACTGCATTAGAACCGGGGTAAAAAAAGGCAGAATCCTACCTTGAAAACTGCAGATTCCCTCTGTCTTTTTGATGGGGAGCCTGACTGTGCAAATGCAAGGAAACAAGCTCGCTGCTCCAAGTCTTTACCTTGTTCGGAAAGACTGACTTTTTTTTTTGCTGGAATCCTACCCAAGGCAGGTACAGGATCCGGCAAGAGTCAACTTCCTTGCTAAAATGTTTGCTATTGAGTTGGCATTCAGTTACAGAACAGCTAGAGAAGAGGGGAATAAAACCAGCAGATGAGTTTTCTTACAGAGTTCATTTCACTACTATTTCACTCCACTCATGTACTTGTGTCGGTCAGCCTGCTATCCAGCTGCTAGCTAATGTAACCCACTGCTCAGCTCTCTCTCACCCACAACACACATGCACTCACACTCCCCTCTTCCCCCTCCAAGGACTGCAGTGCTTTCAACAAGAGAAAAAAATAATAATAAAAATAGCAATAATTAAAAAAATCTACAGTATTCACTTCCTTTTGGTATATTACATCAGCATCTTCTGTACATGACCCACGAGCTCCAGCTATTTACACAGTGATATGGAAGGACTTGTTCTCGGGAGCCCGATCCTCCTGGCCTTGCGTGGGGAATTAAAGCCCACCGTTCAGAGTTCTTTCTCTTTTCCTTTTTATTAGCAGCATTATGTAAACCTGTGAGGGGAAGGGGGCTATCTGGGGAGTTTCTCGAGTCTGCTCCCTCTTGCCCTTCTCCTGGGGAGATGGCCGGCAGCATCTGCCCAGTTAGCAGCTGCTGTTTTTGAATTCACCATTCTCCGTGATGGAAAGCTTGGTGGGGTTGGTGGGGGAGATGCCATTGCGGACTTGCATGCTGTAGCGCTCCTTCACTTGCGTCAGGGCACTCATCAGCCGCGTGTTGGCAGAGTCCAGGGACACGATCCGCTTCTCCTGCAACAAACACCCCACAAAGTCAGAGCTCCTTCACTAACAAAACGCCTTTGCCCCACAAGCTTGCTTTACGGGGATTTTCCAGGCCCCGGGGCTGTGACAGTATCTTCAGATGGTTTCTAGGCAGAGGCAGCTTTGCTAACATTCTCTGGTACGATGGGATGTCTGCCTCTTTCTGTTTTCTTGGGGTAAGGCGGCCCTGTGCACCGCGGGCTTTCCACGTGCCCGTCCAGCCTTCCTGGCCTTTTTGCATGATGGAAGGTGAGGGTGAGTCAAAGTGACGGTGGTGAACTGGTGCAGTCACAGTGGCTTTATCCAGACAGCCTCCGACCGAGGCAGATGCGGTATTTTGCCATGGAAGGGGGAGAAGGGGGGCACGGGTGTTGGCGTTAATAACAACAGTAGCCAATATTTCTTTTTAATATGTTAGAAAAACAGAAACAGGCAGCAGAAAATAAAAGTGGTGGAGGTTTCGTCTGGCAGAGAAAAGTGCAGGTGGGATCTAATGGCCATCGTGTCTCTATTTTGGATGGAATGTGCTCAGAATAAACTCAAGGTATGTCCAAAATTAAAAAAATAATAATAATAAAAAAGCAAACAATGGCAGCCTGCAGTCACCAGCAGGGGTGAGGGTGCAATAGCAACATAGAGAAGAAGCAGCCAAAAGCTACAACTAAGGGGTTACTTGAGGTGAAGGAGAAAGAGGGCAGTGTGGGTGGAGGGGAGATGCCATCGACAGAACACAAAGAACAAACACTGAACACACTGCTCCTAGACCCATTCCAGCTCAGAGGGGCTCCCGGGCTCTGCCGAATCCTGGGCTCCCACGTTTTCGTACTTCCAGCCTCCACTTTTAGCGAAAGTAGTCAGAAAGCTAAAGGACGTACACTGAATTTGTTTAAAAATAAGTACAATTGAAAACCCACCAGCACACCCAGCCTACCAACAGGTAGGCCACCTGCACCGGGACTCGGTGCTGGAGGCTGTAGCTGAAGAGTTGGTGGCACCATTAGTGATGACAATTTTTGTCTTCCCTTTTAAAAAAACGCACACAGCGGCAGCAGAGATGGCAGCAGGTGAATACACCCCTCATGCTGCCAGCTGACTGGCTTTTTTTTTTCTTTGTGAAGGAAAAACACCTGATTACTCGACTGGAAAAAGCTGCATGCAGGGACTCCTCTTCCCAGTCCAGCCCACTGAGAAACAACAGGGAAGAAAAACGATGTACAGAAGGCACAAACATGAAGGGACAGTTCAGGCAAACTGCTGAGGAGACAGAAGTGCTGCACCAGCCCCTTGAGGTTTTGATCCCAGCACATCAGCTGTGTGGTACAGCTGTAGTCAAGTAACGCTGGCTTTTCTCAGTGGGCTTCCCCACAGGGGTAAACGTGAGGGTGCACAAACAAAGCACAACTGAAGTACTGCCTGTGCTGCAGCCCTGGAGAGACCAAGCTCTGTGTAGCAGAGCAAACGGAGGAGGAGGCAGAAGTCAACAAACAGCGAGGCAGGCTACGGCCTGCCCTAGCACCTTCCCTGATCCAGTCAACATCAGCAAGGAGAACCGACAAGGGAGGAGCTGGAGGCCTTAGCCTTTCCCCTCACATAAATGGGGGGGATATGGGAAATGTGAAATAAATCCCACAGAAAAAAAAAAAAAGAAACAAAACCAACACAACTGCCTTAGCAGAAATGTGTTCTTCAGCAAGTTAAAGCTCCTCCTCCTCAGGCTAAATTTTACCTGGAATGTGTATTTCAAAACTATGATTTTGTTCTAAATAATCTATCTTTACAGCGAGTTGAAAATGAAAGGCTGGTTACGGTCTGGCACCGAGGAGTGCTTGCTGTACCAGCCTGCACAACAGCTGGGAATCTACACCTGGAAAGTCCATCTTAAAGAGCATGAGCTCAGCAATTAGAGGCATCTTCTCGCTCAAAGGAGAGTACCACCTGCCCTACACGTCTACCACACAGGAACTGGGCACAGGGAGCGGCAGGAGCTGGAATGGGTAGGAGGGCAGTGCTCTGGGCCAGGACTGGGTGCTGCTCAGCTAGAGAACTGATTGGGTTTACTTGCCTGTTTGAATTATCTCATCCCCATTTATGACCTGTAATTTAACACAGTGGAGATGTCACTTGCAATAGCAGCTGGGCTAATACTCTTTGCAGCTCCAAGGAGAGAGCTCTGCCAGACCTCCCCTGCTCAGCCTGGGACGCTCGGAGGCAGCCTCGGCACCGCTGCTTGCACCGGGCACTGCCCAGAGCCAGTGCCAACGGCACGTATCCTGAGGACAAGGCTGTGCATCGGTGTAGCATTGGATGCTGCACCTGGACACAAGGCTAAAGAGCAAATGCTGAAAAGCATCTCGTGGTGATGTAACTAAGCAGAAGCAGCCCGGGTTACTGCTCTTTCCTAGCAGCCACTCCTCTCAAACAGGTGTGATAAGCCAGGGTCCAACTCCACTCCATCAGTCTCATGTGGAAAAGACCTTTTCTTATCCAGCCACTGCTATATCCCCTTGCTAAATGAATCACAGACTAAGAGAAAACCTTTCAAGCGCGACTTAGAGGGATTGCTATATAACTCAGAAAACACTAGGGCTCCTCCGGCGTCTGTTCTGAATCTCACTAGTTTCCTCTTCTGTGCAGGTACCCATGAAAGGGCAACTAACTACCTTTCAGCCCTCCCCGTGAGCTGGTTGAGAGGGAACCAGTCAAGGTTTGCTGATGACCTCGCTCAAGAAGCTATCAGCACTTCAGAAGAAAAAAATTATCAGATCATACGAGGAATCATTAATGCTACTGTTTTGCTACAGTCTTTACAGCGATTTCCACTGCAAGCAATAAATTAAGTGTGATTTGATCAAGTGGGATCAAGGGGCACACCTCTCCAGCCCAGTGGGTTTGAAGCCTTCAGAAGCCAGCAGCTGTCCCTTCGGCCAGCTGGTGACACTGACAGACCTGGCTGGGCCACCCTCCGGCCTGCTGGTCTGTGACCGAGGCTGAGAGCCCACTGGCACAGAGATAGAACAAAGGGAAGGACAAATTTCTTATTCAAGTCACAATCTCTCAAATCCTCGCCTCCAAAATCTTTTTTCATGTGTTTGCTCAGCGTCCCTTTCACCTTCTTGAGGCAGCTGAAAAAGGCATCGCCTCCTGCAAAAAAGAAGTGGCTGTTGGGTGAGCTGCTGTCCATCAGTTCTAACAAGGAGGTGTCCTGGCTGTGGGTTCTCCAAAAAGTGGCCTAACACATTCTGTTTCTACTCCAGCTGCCACCTGTCATACTGCCTGATCAGACTGCAGTGTGCTGTGCTGTTCCCCCACTGTGATGAAAAAATGAAGTGACCAGCTACCTTCCTGTGCACTCTCCCCTTTACATTTTGAGTGCAAGTCCTCACAGAAAGGATTTCTTGTGGAGTGCATCTTGAGAAGGGCAATTACACCGGTGGCTTTGTGTACAACATCTTGCACAATAGCTAGGAAATACACAGGGTGTAATGCCGGTAGGATTTTCTTTGTATTCCATGAGGTCAGGTAACAGAAGTGCAGTGCTATTGTACGCAAGTGACTTATTCAGATTAGATAGTATGGATCTAAAAATCCATCCCTCATCATTTCTGAAGAAAGGACTGGGGGAAAATGGGCAGGGGGGGGCAGACAAAACGTGGAACTTTTCAGATTATCAAAAGGAAATCTGCTAAAAAATATGCTTCTAACTTCACCAGGCCCTTAAAAATACATTTTTTTTCCACATTGTATTTTCCCTGCAGTTCCATGCAAGCTCAAATGTTTCTATTACTGCTGTCCATTCAGCAGGAAAAAAGGCCAGGGGATGCCCTTCTGTGCTCACTTACGCCTACATTCAAAAGACACCAGTAGCATCTTTAACAATATTCAACTGAGGCTTTTATTTCCCCCCCTGTACATAAAGGGAAAGAACCTTCTGAAACAACTGGGGTCATTCCTGAAACGGGTGATCTAAAAGATTCTCTCTTACTAAAATTTACAGTTGGAACTATTGAAAAGCCCAGAAGCAGGAAAGTTGTCCTCCAACTGCAAATATCCCAAACGTAACGTGGCAGGCAGACACCAAACCAGTCTCGGGTTCTGTTGTACAAGCTTTGCTCTCTGGGATCAGCACAGACACAGAAGAAAAGCTGAAATGATCTCACAATACACCCACATGCATTGCCCACTGGGTCCCACCTCCTCAAGCTAACTTGTGTTGACTGAGACAAGCACCACGGGTTTGTGGCAGAGGGGGCATTTCTCCAAGGCTGACGTGGACAGTCAGATGGGGTGAAATGCCACGTACGAGGTTACACCGGGCAATGCTCCACTGCAAGCATTCTCTTTTCTTGACTGGGACGTTCAAAGCCGTGCTTTTAGCTCACATAGCTGAGATGCATGCACATGGCAATTAAACTATGCTGGTATGAAGCACAGCTTTTCTGGAGTTCCCAGGCCCACACTTGGAACAATGTCTACACAAAGCATCACTATTGATTCGCCCCCCCTGGGATCTCATGAAGTAGAAGCAGTCAGTCCCATGATTTGCTGCCAGGCCTTCTCAAAGCCTGCCATTAGACAGCACAGTCTGTATTAATTAAAAACCCAATTCTCTCCTAGAGGGCAGTAAGTCACACGTGCAACACCACGGGCCAATACCGGCTTGGGAGCTAGATAACAATGCTGGGGCAGGAGGATAGGAGAAAATAATGGGTTCTATGCACAGAACACTTGGTTCTTGGAGATCCTAAGGCTCCTTACCTGTGCATCAATAATTTTCTGCTTTGCATCGATGACAGCTTGCATCTCTGCATGATCCTTCTTCAGCTCCTCTTCAACTGCCATGAGTCTGGTGCACAAAAAGAGGTACAAATTAGGACAGGTCAGTACTACTCCAGAGTGCTGAAGGTACTCTGGCTTGCTGGGTTTGACTTCTCTGCTTGTCCTGGCTCTGCAGAGGAATTCTGCTGCACTCTGAAAGGCTTATTACTCCATCTGACACTCCCAATTGGCTAACCTTATTATTCTCAAAGTTGACATTGCCAAAAATGCAACTGCTCTGGAGCATGAATCTGAAGAACAGATTCGAAAGAAAGCAAGGAGACCAGTTGTAAATACAGCAGAGACCAGAGTCAAAAATTCCTAATTTTCTTCCTCTGTTCTGTTGGCAATCTGAGGTGAGTTTCCACACCTGTATCTCAGCTTTTTATTTTTCCAAGAAGGGTGATATCATTCCAGAGATGTCGAGATGCTCACAGGACTACCTTCTTCAGTGTCAAAGACAGCGCATGCTCCTTGTCCTAAACACTGCCAAACTTTCAGAGGCCTTACCTGCTGATAATACTTTTCATCTGGCTGTCCTTCTCCTCCTGTTGCCTGCGCAGTCTCTCCTCACTGTCTTCCAGCCTGGACTTGTACTCCATCAGCAGCTTCTGCATTTGCTGCTCTTGCACTAGGAGTCGCCGCTCATACTCCTCCAGCCGGCGACTCGACACCTTCAGGCGCTCCTTCAGCTTCGCTATCTCTTGTTCATACTGCAGGTGGGAAGGAAGAAGGAAAGAAGGAGCAGATCACGTCATTATAATTTTCTGATGTTTAGGGGCAACGCTTCCTTCATCAAAATACATTGACAGAAGTAAAGGAAATGACAAGCAAGTAGCTGTGACAAAGGACTATGTAAAGCTCTCACAGAGCATTAGGCTGTTCCCACACTGTGATCTGTCATTCTGTAGCACAGCCTAAGCACTCTGATGGCTCTGACATGGCTCCTCAGTGCTGGCTGACAACATCCGCAGCTATTCCAGACTCCAGGAGTTCCCAGACAAAAAGCTGCTAACAGTAGAAATGTCCTGGGGTGACCAAACATGGAAAAGGGGCCCCTGCAGCACCACTACAGCACCCAAATAGCTCATCCTTCAGGACCATGCCATGCAAACCTTCAGCTGGGACATCAATCATGGCACGCTTACTTGGCTGAGGATTTGTTCTCCCACTTACTGTCTCCACAGACAATGGTTTCTGCAATATTGGGTTCATTCACCTTTCCTAAATCCTGTGTTCCCATTTCTTGTCCACCACGTGCTCTCCTCCTCTCTCTTCCTTCCCTCTCAAAATACCAAACCTCTTACTAAATCTCATCACTGTAGCAGCATACACGTGACTGTATTTGCAAAAATTGTAATTTTCCAAAATCCTGAAACTAAATATGATTTTAGAAGTCATCTCTCGGATGATCAGGGACATTTCTGTGTAGTCCAGAAACACTGCACCATCTCGATGACTGGCATATGTCTCAAGTGAAGCCCGAGATAAAATCTGAACGCAACTACTGACGAAGACTGAATTGCACTTACAGAGCCATGTGCAATCACTTAGCGTATCCTAAACTATACCCAGCTGGGTTTAACAACTGTGATTTTTTTTTAATGGAGTTTCATCATGACTAAAAAAACCGTAAGCATTAAAAAACAGCAGTATAATATAGCTATAATGTCATCATAAAAAATAACGACTTGAGGAGGATCTCATACACTTGGGCAGTGTGACTCATGATGCAAGTAAATGCCAAATCAGCCTGTCATCTCTAAGCCCTCAGCTTGTCAGTTTGCATCCACCTGACGTGCTACAGCCTGTAAGCGTGTCAATCTGCAGCACGGCACGCTGTGCTCCAGCTACGCGTGACGGCACGTACAGCAGGAAGCTGTACCAATGCAACCTGGGTTTGAAAGCGTGACTCTGGCACAGCAGCACCTGGAGGCCGTGCTGAACCCAGCCCTGGGATGGACAGGACTCACCAGCAGTCCTCGAGGGTGCTGTATACAGAATAAAATCTACCTTCTCAGCGTGCTTGACTTCATCTGGATTCTGCTCTGCATCCTCCTCGACTTCTTCATACTGCCCGTTGTTGAGAACCCACGCGGCTGTCCTCTCCACTGGTGACATTGTGGCAGAGTCCACAGGCGACTGAACCTGGAACAGAGACATTTATGAGCATTTTTCAAAGAAATTACACACAAATCAGGTCTGAAATAATTCATTTGGAGGAGAAAAATGCCCATGGAGCTGTCCGTCTCCAAAGCCCCCCAAACCTTCCTTTCATCCTCCCTTGACTTCAGGCACACAGCACTTAACGTGTGTCTCTCTAAAATCACTGCACTCGAGATTTTTTTATCCTCTTTGTCTAAGTGAACATCTCTCCGGAAAAAAAATGCTGTTTCCAAATCCCATTCGCATCCACCTTCCCCCTTTGCCAGGCTTTGAGTAAGGCTTCCTCAACCTGAGGTTTCTCCCTCAGAGAACAGAGCAACGAAGCTTTGCGTGCAGCCGGTTCAGGTGAGACAGAGCGGTTGTGCTGGAGGGCTGGGGAGCTCGAGAGCAGCTTTCTCGGCCAGGCTGCACACAGGAATTTGCCACGGAGCAGGAGGCTTGGATAGGAGACAGCACAGCAGTACTTAAAAAGCGCCAAGAGGCGTAACGTTATCACCGTAATGCCTATCACATTTCCGTGGTTTATTGTAGCATATGCACCCAGTCAAAGGCTGTGAAAGGAAATCAGGGCCAGCAGTGCTTACCAGGAGAACTGTAAAACACAATGAGAGGCTATCCTCCTTCAGGGAATCTGCAAAGGAAGCCAAGAAGAGAAACCCGAAACTCTGAAACTCTCCACCCGGCTGGGGAAAACACGGCTTGGTACAAATTCCAAGCAGTTCTCATGGACAAAGACAAGTTTATAAGCTCAGAAATTAGCATAACAACTCCTGAAAGAGCAACGCTGCCTAAAAGTTTTCAAGAAATGCAAAAGATCATCTTTTTCCTTGTCGATGGCTTTGTTTTGCACTCAGGCAGCTCCTCAGCAGACTGCCTAGCGTCAGCAGCGTAGGCAAGTGAAAGGTGCTCTGTGGCAGTGATTTTGAAAGTGAAAGCCTCAGGGAGGGGCTCTTCATCAGGGAGTAATCGCTTCTGAAGAGGAGTCGGTGAGGGATCTGTCATCCTCCATTTGGGGCGCTTTTGCACATCCTGCAGCAGCTGCAGTGGCTCCGCTGCCCTGAGGCCTCCAGCTCTGGGAAGAGCCTCAGCAAGGACAGGTACCAACGCAAAGGAAAGGAGTAGGAACTGGGGAAAAACGCACGCTTGTAGCCTGGGAGGGAAGGCTGCACAGCAGCAAAGCTAACGGCCCCACTCAGCTGCAGGGTGACAGCTTGGCCAGGCTCCTTCGGTGAGACTTCTCTGCTGTAAGGCAGCCGTGGGAAGGGACACCCCAAAACGGTGCCGGGGCTCTGCCACCAACAGGCTCTCCTCCAAGGCAAGGACGTTGACGCTGAGCGTTGCCCTGCAACAGACCAACAAACCTCCCCAAACCACCTTGGAGCTGCAGCACCGAGTGCTTTCAGCAGCCCCGCTCAGCAAGCTCACGAAGACCAAGAGGATGGCAAGTACTTAAGGTGCCAAAGGTTTATGATTTAGTCTATTAGAGAAGAAAAAAGAAACGCCTGCTAGGAACATGTATTAACTCCCCTCTTTGCCTCCCTTCCAGAGGAACACGCTGACATTTCTGTTCCCACCTACCTACAAATGGAAATGGAAGGCAAAAGCTGACCTCTCCCAGCGAACAAAGGGCCTCACTCTACATTCAGAAACAAATGGGACTTGTGGAGAACAGAGTCTAATAATTACAACGCCCACAAAGCATGCCTGCAAAGAACATGCCCAACTTCTCTCTCCCTGCTTTCTTTTTTTTAAATAAGAGCAGAATTCCACAACACGATTTGCAATTAAAAGGGCGCAATGGAATTTGCCTCAAAAAAAAAAAGATTTGGCCACTCAGTTTGGCACAACTCAAGGCATTCTCGAGGGTGTGGGGAAGGAAAGAACAAATTGATTTCTCTACAGTGGGAGCAAGCTCTCTAATGAATCCAGTGAAAACAATTAGCATGGGAAGGAGAGGGGAAAAATAAGGAGACGCATGCTGCATACAAGAGAGGGGGAGGAGACTGCCCCGGAGCCAGTCTCCCCAGGTACCTGATTTACTTGGGCAGCTGTGCAGCCAGCAGCAGAAGGACAAACACAGCCCGAGAGGGAGGCAGCAAGCAGAGGACGGAGTGTTTCTTGTCAATACAGAGGGCAGAAGCCACCTGTGCAAGGTGTACGTGTGAAGGCTGGGGACGACAGCTGTATGTTCTTCCTGCTCCTTCCTCATCCTGACACGCCCAAGGCAAAGTCTATCCACATAGCTGTCCAGGCCCTTCCCTCTAACAAGCCCTGAGGAAAGGCCCTGGCTCCCCGGCGTTTTCGGCTAGGACCGGAGGAGGCTGCCTCGTTACCTGCACCCAAAACTCCTACCGTCTCTGCACTAGGTTTAGCTGTAACCCAACATGCTTTACCTATCAACCCTTCCATGCCCAAACGCAAAACATGCTCAAAAGGAGGACGCAAACACACACACCTCAAATAACGCCCAATTACATCTTTGGTATTACTAACTTGGCATAACAGCCTTTGCTTTGTGATTCAGTGCTTCTGATCTCCCCGTGCTGTAATGAACTTCAGGTATCAAAGTAGTTTTGAAGCCCTGCTTGGTCCTGGGTTCCCAGCACCATCTCGTTTACACTGTAACATTCAGGAGGGTTTGCCAAGAAAGGTACAAGGATACCTGGAAAGCCTTCAGCGGAGCAGGACCTGGCAACTAAGTTCTTCTGCCTTATAAAGCCAAGCTTTGCCTTACAAGCCAAATCCTTCCCCTGCGTAACCATGTCTCCAGCAGCCCCTTTGCCAGCAGGGCGACTCCAGCGAGGAGGATCACAGCCTCCTGCCTCTTGCAGATGGAGCTGCACGGGCAGCACGGCGCAGCCTCAGGGGCTGCAACTTTTTGCTGCTGAAGCCCTTACTCGTGCCTCTGTGCAGCGCAGCATCCTTCCTTGCTCTTGTGGAAAGCCGCAGCTTAAAAAGCATGTCCTTCTGAAGCTCTTAAGGTAAATCAGACAGTCCCGTGTTTACCCCTGCAGTGACCACAGAAGAAAACACTCTAACCCCAAGGAACAGCACAGGTGTTGCCTTTGAGAGCCTCACCCTGCCCAGCTGTACGCACTCCCAGGAGATGTCTGAAAACAACCACCTTCCCTCTGACCTGCAGTCAAGGCATTTTCTACCTTTGCTGCAGCATCAAGCACTTACATACTTATTTTCCTCTTTGATAGTGAACATAGCAAATGCTTTTCATACACAGCAAATCACAACGAGATATTTTTTCAAAGGGTAAGGAATGTTGGTTTTTTGATTGGGAAATCTTGATTTACAGTTGGCTATGAGCAGCTGATAAGGTGTATTAGGAGCTGGTACATATAAACACTCCTTTCCAGAAAGTGTTTGCATTACTCATAGTTTGGGATGATTAATGAAAAAACAGTATTTATTTGGAGCCAGAGTATGTTGTTGCATCACGGTGAAATATAGGTCTCTCCACACTTAAGACAACTCTACTTATTTATTATTTTGGCAGCAGTTTAGGCCATATTTCATCTTTGTTTATTCTGTGTTTTTAGGTAGCTGTGCTTTTAAATTAGCACCACAGGGCAATGCATTCTCCCGTGACAATCTTAACTGCCTTTTGGAACCAAGCTCCTTCTGCCGTTTTATTCAGGAAAATTTTCAAGTTTTGTTTCTTTTAAGGTGTGCTGCTACCTTAGTAAATGCAAAAGTTTTTTTTTTAATTGTTTTAACTTCAGTACAAAAGGGACCAGGAATAAGAGGCACGCTAGGCTTGCCAGGCTCGTAATGGTAACGAGCATGACTATTCATTCACCCTTATTACTGGGCACCTGTTTAAGTGCCACCATCGGCCAGCACTGATTCAGCTCAGTTTAGATCAAAAAGCCTTGATGGTCAGCACGGTAACCAGCCAAACATCAAAGCAGAAAACGCCTGGGAAAAGGCCTTCCTTACCTGCTGCGTTTGCTGCCTTTGAATCGCCCTCACCTTGGGGACAGGGCTCTCTCTGGAGGAGGAGGACTGCTGCCGGGACCGGCTCCCGTTCTGGATGGGCTCGGTCACCATGGCCCCCGACAC
This sequence comes from Heteronetta atricapilla, assembly GCA_011075105.1. Taxonomy (NCBI): domain Eukaryota; kingdom Metazoa; phylum Chordata; class Aves; order Anseriformes; family Anatidae; genus Heteronetta; species Heteronetta atricapilla. The sequence continues at coordinate 11,527,516 of CM021738.1, forward strand.
CCCCGACATGCTGCCCGTGCTCCGCAAGGACGCGCTGTGCGGCAAGGACTGCGGAGCCTTGGCCCGGGCGCCCAGCCCTTGGTCCATTTTGCGGATCTGTGCTTGGCTGCTGCTGTTCTGGCGGGGCAAGGCGATGGGGACGTGCTTGTCCGCGACCGTGTGCCGCCTGGAGAAGTCCTCGCTCTGCGTGCTGCGCTTGGTGAAGTCCTCCATGCTGCTGTTACTGGGCCCGCTGAGTTTGAAGTCTTCGCTGTTGCTTCGGCTCCGGGAGCTGGCGGTGCTCAGGTTCTCCAGGCTGGAGTCCACGGAGGCCTTGGGCATCGGCGGAGGAGGGTTGTTGAGGTGGTAAACGGGGTTCTGGAAGGACAGCGGCTGGAGGCTGCCCTGTTGGTTCAAAGCTGGGTGCAGAGGCCTTCGCACCTGGGGTGCGCTCTGGGGTGTGCTCTGAGCTTCCCACAGCTGCTTGATGTTCGCCACCTGGGTGATAGAGAGCTGGCTGCCGGCCAAACGCAAAGGCACGTCGTGCATGATAGAAGCGTGGTCACTGTGAGCCGTGTGAGGATCCTGCAGGTCCATGAGGGAAATGCTACGTCCGTTGGGCAAGATGCTTTCCCTTTCATCCTTATCTGAGTAAGTCATGCTCTGGGTGGATGCCTGCTGAACCAGCAGTAAGGTCTTGCCCCTAAAATATCCATCCACGTTTTCCTGGGTTGGAGACTTCAGCTTATGCAAGTCACTGTGAAGAGGAAAGGAATTCGGTTAATGTTTAAGCAGCCAAGACCCTGAGAGACTTGTCCCAGAGAAGCCTCTTTACCTCATTTAACCCTCCCTCCCCTGCTCCGAAAGCTTCAAGGAACTGGATTTCCTTTCATGAGCTCTCTGTGTTCAAGTCAGAACACACTCTTCCTTAATTACTGCTTATCTTTGAAAATTAAGTTTGATTCAAGCAGTGCTTCATCTTTATTTTTCACAGGTGAAATGCAAACCATCCCCACCAAATCTTTCCCCTTTAGACACTTCTATTTCCATCAAGACTTCAGAGCAGTTCACTTTCCATTTAACCCTTCACCTACATTTCAAAATTCAGCAGGAGTTGCCTGAAGGCTCCTGTAGGTCTAGAGGACAGGCACTTCCACGTGTCAGAACTGGCCCTAGTACCTATCAGCACGGAAACTGCACAGAGACCACGAAATCCAAGCTCTTTGGCAGTTCTGCCACGTGCCAGCTTTTTGCTTCAGCTTAACAGCAAGACTGCTTTTTAGCAGCTGAAGTTACTGACTTTCAGCAAGGTGTTTGAGCCCTGGACAAGTAAAGAGCTTCAGATCTCAAGTGCCACCTTGTGCACCTCGTACTGGCAGCGAGTATTCCTGGGGCACAGAGGCCCAAATTCCCCGCTGCTGCAGCTGGGCTGGGCAGACAGCTCAGGCGATGAAGTTCTCAACTCTTAAGGGCTGGTCCTTAACAGGTCCCTTCTCCCCGCACCTCCCCGTGGGCTCTGGCTGTTACATACCCATCAGTGGGGTCCTCAAATATCTTCTGAAGCCCTGAGGAGAGACTGCCACTGACGTTTGGACTAGAGCTGTGCTCAGTGAAACGCCTCAGCTGCTGCTGTATTGGCGTAGGGTTGGTCATTGATTTGGTGATGTCGGCAAGAATACGAGGAAGAGGTCCCAGTTTTGCCACGGTCGCCTGTAGGAAGGAATTTTCACCCTAATTGGACAACAAGCACCGCGACATCCGCCAGTTTTTTGATAACGATGCACAGAGGCGGAGGGGTGGAGGTGGAAGGAAGGAGGGTGGGTGGTTGTGTGCGGGTGTGCCAGGACCGTATGCAGTGTTACGGAGCAGCGTAACCACGGCGACGAGATGGATGGAGGAGACGAAACGGGGTGCAGCAGACATTGAGGAAAGAAAAGGAAATAGAAAAGAAATTAGGATTGACCCCCAAAAATAAAACTCATGCTCAACAAAACAGAACTATGGCCATTCCAATGCAAAACTATCATGCAAAGCAAACTAAGTCCAGGCTAGGTAAGGTCAAAGTGAAAACTATGGTATCTACTCATTAAAGGGCATTCAAAGACTACAGATTCGGCTAGTGGGGGGAACATTTCAGGCAAAGGGTGTCATGTGGTAAAGGAAATGCATGCCAACAGACAAGGAGATGCGGCATTCACGGGGATCATGAGAGAATTGCAGGGGTTGAGGGAGATGGGAAAAGGGGAAGATTTCATTTCATAAGCCTTTGTATTTTGGCATCCTACGCTGATGCCATCTTCTGTAGCAACTTGTTATCAAAAATTAAGGCGTTCTTCCCTACCTAAAAAAAACTTCACGGGAACATCAGTGATCCTCATCCCAACATTATCACATCAGCCTGGGATTAAACACATAGCTTTTTGTTCAATTACATATTTGCTCAGTGTTGCCTAGGCCCAGGAGAAGGGCAGCCGACGCTCCAGCGAGCAAGGCTGCTCATACAGGCTCCTTATTTTTCTCCCCCTTCGGGTCACCGCTGGTTACATCATCTACAGGGCACCCACAGCCTCTTGGGTCTACAGGAAGAGGGTGCAACTGCTGGAGGTGTATCATAAGGTAAAACCTCACTACGAAGACCACTGTCTTTTCAAAGATATCCTTATTTTTGCTGTAGGCAGATACTCAGCCAGTTACCCCAGAGAGAGGTCTCTTTATATTCACTTCCTTACAGCACTTTTTCTGCACCTATTAATATATCCAAGGTTCTCTCATCATTTCCCAGTCATTACCTGCAGTAAAGCGGTATTGCAATGTAACTTTAGCCCTTAATTCTTCTTTCAGCAAGCTACTACACTAGCCCCCAAGGGCTGGTGAGGATAGATCCAAGCATCTAACCTACAGTAAGGGCAAAGCAGATCTGCTTTGATGGCTTAGCCAGGTGCGGCTCCTCCCTTTCCTCGCTGCACAAGACATTTACGATTTTTGCACTCAGAAAGCAGCTCCCCAAACGCAAGGGCTAAGTGCAAAGATCCATTTGCAGTTCTAAAGATTGGAGCTGGGTTTCTTTTGACCCGACACTTGAGCAGCTGGAAGGAGATGGCAGTGTTCCCTACACTGATGGGCTTACCCCGATTTACAGGATTGGAGGAACTGGTGTTGAGTGCTCACACTGCTCGTTTTCCTGAGGCTGCTCAACTGTCTCTATAGCAGACTTTACTGCCTGCGACATTTTGAATGTATGCTGCGTGCTTGTGTGGGGGAAATGGACAAACAAGACCATAAATTGTTATCAAACAACTATTATCTGATATTAACATATGTTGTCTTTCTGAGTCAAGGACATTTCTATTTACTCTGATGCAGCAATCTCAGTTTTTTGTTTTCCGCTTTAAATAATGTACAGTGAAAAAACAGAAACCAAACAAATCACTACTTTGGCAAACTTCAGTGCAATAAAAATATGAAGAATGCATTGCAAGTCACCTCACCTCTCCAGTTTTAAAAGAAAGAGAATAATATAAATGGAATATGGGCAAAATAATACACCTCTAAAAAATTATAATATGGAATAGTTCCAAGTACTTGCAAAAAAAATAATGATGCATGGCTCAGCTTTATGGGTCTTATCAAGTACCTTTGCTATCAAGGTTGTAATGATTTTGGATCCTGCAAAACCACACAGCTAAGGAAGAAACTAGCATCTCTTCTCTTTCTATAGCTAAATGGAAATAATGCTCACTGTTGGCGATGAGTGTCTATTGTGATCGGCAGAATGGAGTCTGGAAAACGTATCTGACCCCAGCACAGCACAGGGGCAGAAAGCATCTTGCTTTTGTTACAGGATAAAACAGAGTGGAACCAGGTTTTTACAAGACACCCTCTTATATATTAAAACCTAATCCAAAGACTGCAGAAATGAAAACATCTCAGCTGGCTTTGGATCAGGTACTTAATGAGGACAGTTCTGCCTGGCCAACAGATTACCAGAGGAGTAAGGTAGGGCCTGGTGTGCAGCAAAGTACCTCCATTAGCATCAAAAAGGGCCCTGTAAGATTTTAATTTTCCATCCAAACACCCTCCCTTTTTCCAGATCACTTATGAGAAAACCGGCTGCGCAGGGAATTCCAGGCCTACTTTTAAGTGTTGCCCTTTCCACCATTTAACACCCAGCCTCACTTAAGGCTCTGCAAAGTGTTTGCACTACTGCTGAAGCCCAACCACTTCAGATGCTCTGCTTTTAGCCTTGATCTGGAATCACAGAAAGAGCCCTTGTGAAATACCATTATCAAACATTCCTCTCAAAAGCTGTTGAATAAGTTATCCCCAAAGCAGGCTTCAGCAGCTCCCTTGATGTTTCCTGGTGTTTACAGTTGCTACGATACAACCGCCCGGGCCTCCAGCCTGCTTTACCTTATCAAGTTGGGACACAACCTCCCATAAGAGGGAATGCAAAACTGACAGCTCTCTGCCCAGGTCGATGTAGCCCTCAAATCCAGGCATGTTTGAGATGGTATCTGGATTAGATATTTCTAGGAGGAAACGCTTCATTCCCCCCCACTCATGTTCCAAAAAGTCATTCATGAAGGCCATATACTCTTCCTTATTTCCAAACCTGCAAGAAAGGGGAGTTGGGGAAACCCAGTCAATAACCTCCAGACAAAATACAGAGTATAAGTGCTTGCAGACAACTACAAAATGTTTAACTTTAGACCTCCCTTTCTGAAGTGGGGGGGGGAGAAGAACCATTTAAGAGATAAACTGCTTTTAGACTTGTTTAAATGCTAGCAACTCATTCATTGTATTATGAACAAGGGGCTCAATACATCTTGCCTCCTCACCTTCCCCCTCCCCAGTCATCCTTTCTCCCCTGTCTGCAAGAAACATGCCTTTTGTATAATTCAGCTAGGAATTCTGGAGGAGGAAAGTGGGAAAGTCAAGTCTTTTTTTTCCCTTTCTTTTGTAATAGCATAAACACTGACATGCTACTGCACACCACTCTTCTTGGTTTCATATGGTGTCCCTCTGCTGAATTCAACATAACCCAAATCTGCATGTGAAAAGGAGAATCTCTCTCTCCCAACACTGAAGTGTCCCAGTGGGAACAAGGTTCACATCTAAGTGAGAAGTTTCTTCCTTTCTAAAGTTGTCTTCAATTTGCTGCAGACATGACTACAAGCAGGGCTCTCCTTGCTCCATAGTAACCTAGAGTGACTTGCAGCCCTAGAGGCACAGATTTCAGTTTTGTTGTCACCACCTACTTGGCAAAATTGGCGAGATTCTGAATGACTTTAGCAATGAGCGTGAGCGTGCGAGATGTCCGGTCATCAGGATACTCCTGCATGAGGCTAAAGAGGCTGGGGGACATGATAGCGGGGCACAGGAAGCGGAGGAAGAGGGAGGCACTGATGAGCCGTTCACTGATGTCCTGCTTGCCCCTGCTCAGGCACTGCTGCTTCCAAGACGCAAACACCTCCTTCAGCTCGCGAGGGAACACGCTGAAAAACAATAAACCAGGAAACAAAATTGCATGGGCAATGAGAGGTAACAAGTTGAACTGATGATCAATCACCTGAAATAATTATCTGTGAGAAATGATAATCGGCTTTTTTTTTTTCCTCTAGGCTAGGCAATGTCATTAGGCATCTATTCTTGGATCCCCATTTAATCTGGTGATACTTAAGTACTCTTTAAAGCATCCCTTTTCATATATGTTTAGTGAAGCCTTTCTCAGACACACAGATTTACAAGCTAAGTACTACCTATCCACTGCTACTCAGGAGCAAACAGGGTGTTAGGATATTGAAAACAAACTGAACTCATCTCTATAACTACAATTATTATCCTGCTTGTTAAGCTCTCTCAATGCTTCATATGTGCTTCACCCTGAAGCAGAAAGACCCTTCTTTCAATGACTCTCAGAAGCAGAGATTAATAGAAATCTTTCAGCCAATGATTCCTCCCTTTGTTTTCCTCTTCAGTTTTAGAGATCTAAAGGGTCTGAAGGTTTTCTATAAATATCAAAACTTTCAGCTTTTTATTCCGAGCTCACACTAAGCTGTTACCTTCTCACTTGATTCCCTCCTTTCTCGTCACACTTCACTATTTGTTCCCTTGGCAGAGTAATTCAGCAGAAGCTCCTGTTGGGTCTGGTGCATTGGACTGCAACACCCTGTTTTGGGCACAAGTTCCACCTGCAATAATGTCTCCCATGTAGTAAGGTGGCAAGGGAAAGAAATGAAGGTAGTCTCGGAAGATAGATGGGTCTGTGCTACTTCCCTGTACAACTGCTGTTTCCTCATCTGTAGAGGAGTGGGCACCTTATGAGCAAATGACCTAACGGGGGAGAAGGGGAGGGGAGATGCCTCACCAGTAAGAATTGATAATCTTGCAGAAGGCCAGCTCACAACACATTTTCAGGTTGCTCTGATGATCTGTTAATTCACTGGATGAACATTTGCTGGGATCCACTTCACAGTTTTCATCTGACTCATACAAAGCCTTGATAAACTCCCCTGGACAAAGGGAAGAGGACGACAAACCAGGGTAATTACATGAAAAGCCTCCTTGACACACCTTTAAATCCTGTTTATGCCTTTCCTTGGCAACTGCCTCCTCTCCTCTCTGTGTCTGCAGTAGTCTCCAGACACCAGATGTTGGGGACACGACTCTTCCCAGCTCTTTCACAACACAGCGTTTGCCGTACCAGATCAGACGACTTGTGCTGAATGCTTCAGCCTCCCGTGCCCTCGCTGCCCCCCGCAGGGGTACAATAACAGGATGGCTTTGCCTATCACCCCTGCGGGCACTTCATTTATAGCCTAAAGAACAGGATTTGACTTTGTACTCAAACCGCATTATCAAGCATAAAATTATCCACAGACTTAAAAATGAAGCTGTGATATTTGTCTTCATAATTTCTGCAGGAAATACACTTGACAACGGTATTAATTTTGCTTAAATTCAGTGTTTTTTGTTTTGTTTTGTTTTTAATTTCGTTCACCTTGCTCTTGAGTAAGAGGAATACCTCAGTACTAGATAAATACTACTAGTATGCTCAACCTCTTTTATCAGCATCTTACATTTTTGTTGCCTCTGTCATTCAGAATCCTTTGCATTTCTGTCATCCTCCTCTTACAGCATCACAACAGAAACTGGACACATACAAAACCAGATGAAGTTTCCTTTGTCTGATGAACTGGAATAAGCTACTTACTAGTTCTCCTATCTCTGCTAGCACACCAAGAGCTTTTTAAACCGCTGTTGTTCACTAGGCAAAAACCCTTTATTCGTTCATGATTCAACATCTTTTAAGTTCATCTCCTCAGAAGATATAGCTGGCTCTGAGCTAATGCCAAAAGGCTTGTTTGTGCAAAGGTTGGTGTTTTTGTTTTTTCTTTGTTTTCCTAAGAACCCTTAGTAGTCCCCCCAGCCACTGCCATCTTAAGTCAGCAGTGTTCTTGCAAGCAAAGCAGGTGGCATTTTTTCTTTAGCGTTTTTGTTGGGATCCAAAAAAAATCTGCTTAGGGCATCTAGATCACTTATTTGCTAAACTTTCAGCATCATTTTGGTGTGAGCCAATTCTGTTTTGTCTGTTGTTTGCTGGCTGTATTTTCTTCCTTAAACACATTTGAAACATGCTCTCTGTGGTCCACAAGGCCCTGCCTTAATAGGACACCAAAATGCTCTTAGAGATGCATTAAACAGCTAACACTAAGCATAATGTTGTTAATCCTCTCAAAGGACATGGCATCTGAGCAAAACGACTAAAGACAATTTAAAACTTGACAAAGAATCAGAGTATATTGTCATGAACAACCTTGCCCTGGGCTACAGACAGGCTAGGTGACCTTAGGGGAATTTTTGATTTCTTACAATCTTATCACTCAGCACCAATATTCTAAGTGATACATTATAAGTCATTAATTTTAAAATATTTTAACATAATTACTGCACTCTAAAGGGCTTGTAGTCAAATGTAATATGCTGGTCCCAAAGCTGATCATCCAGTCTGCTGAAAAGCATAGCACAAAGCAATGTGCTTCTTACTTATCCCCCAAGCAATATGCTACTTACTTAGCCCCACCAGAGCCTAGGCCTGTGACTTGTGCTCAGTGGTTCCACCCATGAGAATAAGACTACCAGAACAGGCTCATTACACTTAAAACATTGCCAAAATGCATATAATCACAGACCTGACTATACTGACCCTTGGAACACTGACTAATTTAGCCAACTTATGCCTTGATGGCTTGCCAGCATCTGAGATTGCTGAGAACAAGTGACACTGCTGGGAAAGCAAGCTGTTTTTTTTTTTTTTTTTTTTTTTTTTTTTGTGGAAGGATGTGGTGTGGGACTTGGCTTTGGCCTGATCTTGTTTCCCTTGTATCAGTTTCCAAAGCTTGCTTCATCCAAGAAACAGCAGGAGGACGGGTGGCTCACAGTGCAATCTTGGACAACAAAGACTGTGTGGAGCTGGTAAAAGCTAACTATAGAGGGGCATACGTGTTTTAATGCTCTTCATTGCAATATTAGTTGCATGTACAGTAATTCCAGGACAGGGGCTTATTGCTAGAGCAGAATCTTTTGGTGGGGAGAGGACAGTAAGTAGTACAGTCATCGGAACCCGTCACAGTAAACAGACAGTAAGACCCCGCTGGGGGGACTGGAGTAGGACATCACAGGATGGCCAGGCAGTTTTCAGGATGTGGTGACCCAAGAGCACTATGGACAAAGTCAGGAGGCTCCCTAGATAGTCTGTGTCTTGGTCTCGGGCTCTGTGCTACTCAGCAGCCCTGTGGCCTCATCCCCTCCTGCCATGTTTGTCTAAGGACTTTTGCTGGGACCACATAGCAGTTTAGAGAGTTAACACAAACATTTATCAATTAATTGCTCTGTAGCAAAGATACGGGCTGAGCCAGTCCAACAGTTGCTCTGGAATGTGTCAGCATTACCAACAGCTGCAGCTGAAGCATCTCAAAATGAGCTTTTCTGTTATGCACCCACTTAACCCAAACGCTAGGGTGGGCACCTCAAACCTAAGGAATGTTAACACCATAGCTAACATTCGCTGTTAGCTATAGCTAACCCCCTAGGTGGTTCACTTTGTCTTGAAGTGATTGCAGGAGCTTCTTTAACATAAAAGGAGATCAGTGAAATATGTTTCACATTCTTCACTGTTCTGAAATCTCTACCTAATTTCATTGCACGCGATTCCATGTTCATTCCTGATGCCACAATACAAAGTACTGGACTCCGTTTCCACTGTTAAATGAGGTGACAAAATTTCTTTTTCAAGCCTGTTCATAGAACAGATGGAACAATAACCGTTGCTCACTAAGCATTTGCAGTGTTATATCCCCCCATCACAGCTGGAGACACAAAGGTTACCCAGAAAAACATAACGTGGTGATACAAATGTTAAGAGGGACTCAGCTGTATCCAATGAAGTTAGCTTTTCCTTGGGTGCTACACCTTCCTCTGTAGAGAGGAGAGGCATCAAGAGCAGACAATGTATGTTTTGCTGTCTGGATAGCAGACATCTGGGCTTAGTGCTGAGGCAGTTTCTTCCCATCCCACATTCCTTAATGCACCCAGATGCACAAGTCTTTAGTCACGTTGCAGAACTAAAAATCCACATTGCCACTTCACCAAGCCATGTGGAGAGGGTTCACCACATGCCTCTAGAAAGCACCAGACTCGTGGGGTAATACAGCATGGGTACAAGAGATAACAGCTAACAGGAATGCTGGATGTGAAAGATCCATTCCGACTTCATTGCCAGAGTAACAATTCCTGGATGGATCACCTCCCGCATCCCAGCACGAGTTCCAGCCAGTGACTTGACTGATTCTCTGCAGCAGGATCAGCCCTTTCAACGTGAGCAGCTGTGAGCAGTACTTTCTTACCTAGTGCATCGTGAAGGTACTTCTGCCCTACCAGCTTCAGGTATTCCTCAATAGCTTTGGTAGCAAGTGTGTTCTCCCTGAAGATCAAGACATCGTGTTCCCCACAACGATCTACCTCAGACATCACCAAATCTGTCAAGAAGTCCTGAAGAAATAGGTCAAATGACAAGACGTTAGTTTAACCAGACCCAGTGTGCCAGGCTAACTGCAGAAGCCAAGAAGGAAAGACAAACAGAGGAGCCAAAGGATTACTGAAATAACTGCCCAGCCTGGGACAAGGGGCGCAGATGCAACCTTAGTATGGGCTGAGAAAATAGCTACAGCTCCTCAAAAAAATAAAATATAAATAACAAATGATAAAGGGAGAAGCAAAAGCCTCTAAAATAAAACCTTTATAGCCAAGCTTAGATCCTGAACAGAAACCCTCATTAGTTTGGTTATCGGTGGTTTTGTCTGCTGAAACAAACTGATAATGTACATTTATATTTTAATACCAAATATTACACATAACATTGGATTTAAAAATTCAAGTTGGAAGTTCTACACAACTTCTCACTGCTTTGAGAAATTTAAGCATGAAGAATTGCTTACAACAGTTAAATTCACAAAAGAAAAGTGATTTGGGAAAAAAAGTTAACAAGCTTGCTGTGGATCCATATGGCTTAACTTGGATTGTTTTCAAAGGCTCAGGTAGGAAAGATCAGCAAGTCTTGATACAGTGAAAAATCTCTTGATACAGGGTTTAATTCTACATTAATACTTCTGATTCTACATTAATATTTCAATTATTCCTGAGGTGGTAACTTGAGTCAAGGACACTTGGCATTTCACAAGAAATGCTCAGAGCTTCACTACAGCCAATGTCAGCCACTGCCAAGTTCTCACCTCACCCCCACTCTCTTCTAAAACTTAAAAACAGAAATAAAACACCATCTTGTATTAGGGCTGAGTGACAATTATGTGAGTGACAACTGTGACTTTCTGGATCTGCTGGAAACAGCAGCAGCAGTTTGAGGAGAGCTATAGCAAGGTTTCACAACCCCATTATGCACACAAACCATAATGCAGTGCTGGCATGTGAATGTAAAATACCCAGAACAAATTAAACATCATAAAAACACATCAAAAAGACATTCAGTACTGTTGCTTTTCAATCCCTTACTACTGCTTCTTTTCAAGACTGGAGAGAATTATTTTCACCTGGTGCAAACCATGGACACCCAGCTGCATCAGCACCACCAGTGTGAGGTGGAAACATACCTTCTTTGCAGATTAAGGTTACAGCAGCCTAAGCCACTTAATGCTTCCAGTAAAAACAGACTCAAACACAAAGGCACTCAGAGGGCACAGATATAACGATAATTTATCTACCGAGCACTGCAAGAAAGCAGAGCATGCTTTCCAGGTGGGTTTCAACACAGCTCTATAGGAGCTGTCCCTGCTATCAACTTCCCGAGATCAGCCAAACAAGTTGGTAAGGAACAAATTCCTGTCGTGCATTGCCACAGAGCACCAGCCTTTTAGAAATGTATGTCAAGTGAGGGATGGAAAGCACTGTGGCAAATAATGGAATTGTTTTTAAAGCAGTTCATTTAAGCTGTCCCTCAGCTGTTGCTTATGGTCATTCTTCAATATCTCCAACTCTCTGTCTCGTGCTTGGTGGTGCTTGACTGGCTCTAGCTGGCGTTACTGGAAGAAGCTGGCTACAGCTTGGTACTGCTCTCGTCCACCCACTTGGCAGGCAGCATCTGGATCAGTCAGTGCTGGTTAATGCTTCCCAGCATTTCTGGAGACATTCTCCCACAATCTATTCAGAGAACCCAGGGCTCACTACAATTGCTGCATCGCAGAGAACCAGCAGCGCGCACCCGAAAGTCCCAACAACATTATTGGGGCAGACAGGATCACCATTAACTGAGTATGGATTCTCCAAATGGCTGTTCAAATGCTGACCAAATCAATGTTTGCACTGATGAGCTGACTTAGCACTGAATCAACAATGGCATGCTGCTGTTTGCTGTATTAGAGATGTATTTTTAGAAGCCATTCTCTGGTTTATTAACTCTTGCTTACTTATCTCTTATTCTGTACCGTGACTTTAGAAATACAGAAAGTGTTCCTGAGCACAAAAGTGTAGGCCTGCATTTTTCAGAGTAACATGAAATTATACAGTCCTGCCACTTACACTTTGTATGCGGTATCTTCGACCTTTTTATCAACTCGGGCAGTTAATCTGTGTCAGTACAGTACCTATCTACGTGCCTTCTTGGTAGATGTAATCGACCAAACCTTTAAAAACAGTCCTGAGGTCCTCTTCTCAGCCTCACGCTGTGGTTGTGCCAGCCCAGACTGCCTGTCTTGTACAGTGCAGTAGCTGACAAAGTATCACCTCTCATCAGCAAGAGGCATTTACACAGAGGCCACCCATTCTCACCTTAGCTCTCCCAGTGCTCTGAAGAATGTGCACCAAGGCACAAGCCATCTCTTCCTTATTCCTTACGCTGATCACAGGTTCCAGCACTGAGCAGAGCATAGTATAGTTGCTGGTAACAAACTCCGCGAATTCTTTGTATTGCTCCATGGGCAAGATGGTGATTGTTTGGTAACGCGACTTGATCCGAATGGAAGGACCCCCTGATTTCCCTTTGTTGGGTGTAGGGGTGCTGACTGGGTACCATTTTTCCACAAACTGGCGACCAGTTACGCTGGCCATGGGAATGTTGACCAGGCCTACGTAGTTGTTCTTGTCCTTTTTCTTTTTCTTCTCCACATCCTTGTAGATGTGAACTGTGATGCTGTGAAGAGGTGGGAGACCGTAGAACTCAAAGTGTTCTCCCCAGAAAATGTTGTCTGCTTTTGTTTTGCTGGTGGTGCGGGCAAAGAGAGTGTCATCAAGGCACAGCTCACAGAAGTACTTCTTTTTGGGGGCCAAGTCCTTTGCCTCAATGATCCAGAGACGGAGCACATTTTCAGCTCGACGACAGTTGTCCTGTGCAGACGAAAGAGCTCAGCTTTTATTCATAATCTCTAAAAAAGAACCTTAACATTTTGTCTTCTAGAGAAGTGGCAAACTGCCTTTGTGTCAAAGGTAGGGACAGAATCTGAATTCAGATTCAGATTCTCTGATCCTCAGAATCAGGATCTCTAGTAAAGCAGACATTTTCTGAAATAGAGACAAAGGGCTGTCTTTTGCATGTCAAAGGTAGGCAGTAGAACATTTTTCTTCTCAAAAAGCTGTATTTGAAATCGTTTGGAACAAACACAGGAGCCACTCAAAAGCTGCTGGTCTGGTGGGGCATCCTGCGTTGTTTACTCTTGTGAATAATTCCAAGAGCACTGTTAGCCAGTCCCTCCCAAGTGGCTGCTAACTATGGAGGGACTTATCAGATGTTTACCTGCTAATCAATAACTTGACTCCCATTATCACTCTGGCTCAAATCCCTTTTTCTTTTTCCCCAAACTGTGCCTCCACATTAAACCTTGAAGCTCAGTGTCCCTTCCTTCTGAGGTACGTGGTATCAGAAAACAAGTCTGAGCCATCATAAGTGGGCACCTGGGGATAGGAAGCAAGGTGGCATGGTATTTATTCATTAAAGGTTTAACCTACCACACTCCACAGAACAGTGCACAGCAACTTATAGCATACACTGATGAGTGGACTTCTCTCCAGACTAAATTAATTGAGTATGTATCTGTGGGAAGCCCTGTTACACTGGACTAAAATCCAGTCATATCACCTCCATTCCCCTGGTAATCTTATTTCTGCAGTTTCTATTACCTTATTCGGCTGTACTGTTCTGCGTAGGTTTTCCATCCACTTATCCCTCTCTGCTGCAGAGGAACAGCTGAAGCATTTACTGCCACTGGAGTAGGTGACCTGGAAGATACAAATGACAGGCCGAGTTCAGGCAAGCCTAGAAGACACGCGAGGGGCTGCAAAAAGCAAGGAAGAATATAAGCAATGTTTGAGCAACAAAGTCAATATAATAAAAGATGGAAAACAATATGAGAGCCTAGAACATGGAAAGGTTAAAAGACCCACAAAATGCAGAGAGAAAAAAAAAGTCAGTTCAAATTAATATGAAGGAAAAGAAACATAAGGGGAGTACCAACAGCTCTTCTTGAAGACTTTTACTTAAATCAATTTTTTAAACACTTGCTAATTGATGTATAATTATTAAACACTTGCAGTTTTCCCAGGTAAATCTCAGAGACAGATGATTTGGTTACCAACAGTGCAAAGACAGAGCAGTGTATTAATGTAAGGCAAAGCACAGTGGAAACGGTGTCTTCAGGAAATAAAAAATGTTTCTGAGGGTCCATACATACAGCAGCAGGCTAAAAGAAACCGAAGGAGTTGTACTCTGACCCAGCTCCACCCCTCGGTGCCATACACAACTCTGCTTTCATGCAGGAGTGATCTACCTTGGTTCTTTCACTTTTACTTGGCCTGACAAGCTTCGTTTACTCTTCCCATTCATTTGTGCACGCAATTAAAAAGCAGTTTGAGGCAACAGCCTCAGAGCTATGATGTTGCCAGTATTTTCACTGCACTCCCCAAACCTAAGCAAGCTGGAAGATGCTTCCAAGCAAAAGAATACAAGATTGAAGCAAACAGGAACAGTTCCTGGACCTGTCTCGAGGGAGAAGAGCCTGATTTGCTGGTTTTCTGCCAGAGCAGTTTTCCAGGTTGTAAGCAGATCTTTGTCCCAGAATTCAGACACACCTGACTAACCTTGCTGAAGACAGAGCAGACTGGCTGTCCACCGCCCCTGCCACTATGCATTACGATGGCCTTAGACACATCCAAACAGCACACATGAAGGTGCTGGAAGGCAAGGATTGTGCTCACACCAACAGCCTGTTTTCTCAAGCAAAGCTTTGCTGCAGCTTGTATTGAAACAGCAAGAGGATCCTGCTGTACAGTGCAGCGGACATGCCCCCAGCTACTGAAGCCTCTCCTTTAACAATCAGGAAATGGGCTGAGCTAATGGAAGGGGGTTCAGACTGGAAATCACATTTCTCAGTTATGTTGTATTTTCTAAATTTAATTTTAGGTGAATTTGGGGAGAATGAACACACAGCTTAGGAACAATAGCACGTTTCAACCTTACATTTGCATGCAGACTCCCAGTGCTTAGATACTTATCAAATTCACAAGATTTTTCCAATTAGAATACACAATAACTGAAGAAGATTTCCCTTTGTTGAGTGTTTGATGTCATTAGCCTCAAGGACTTCAAAACTGCACGCTGGTGAGCCAGCCCCCACCCAAACCTCGGTACAGCTCTGGCAGCCGATCTCTTCTCCAATTACAAAGACACCGAACAGCGCACTGCACGGGCTCAGACCGACCCAACAGCATGTAATCGGCTCCGTGTTTGGAGAACGTTCCTTACCTCAAAGCAGAAGTCTTGTCCAAGGATACTGCTGTGAAGTGGTTTGACAAAGACTTTTTCTTCTGACCCAAGATCCAGGGCCTCCACCGCGCTGCCGGGGCTCAGCAGGGACTCATGGGAACGGGACTCTTTCAGCTTCGGCAGCCCACGTGACCTGTACAACAAGGGAGAAAGGAAATATTATTTTTCTCACCATTACTAACAGGCTTGGCAAGGTCCCAGAATAAACTGCAAAGTGCTGTTTATTCCTAACTGCTTCTACAATTAGTTTGTGAGCCTCGTGGAAAGTACCATTAGTTAGTAATCCTGGCTCCTAAGGAAGCACCCAGCCAAACCAGGCCATGAAGTCCATTCCCACTGACCTACAAAGTGTACCTGTTGAGCCACCAGCGAAAGGACAACAAAACGAGGAGTTCAGAACTTAACTGCTGACATTTAAAGAAAGCCCAGAGATTTCCAGCTCTGGGTATATTACTGGGAATATCCACTACCCGATTACTAGCTAAATGTTGTGTGAAACAGCACAAAGTACACAAATCTCTAAACCAATGCAGAGTACCAGTTTTTCTCATCAGAACAGATTTCCCCTGGTATATACCTGATTTTTCTTAAGATCCAGAGCCTTTTAACTAAAGTCAAACATGCAAATTATTTACCACTTTACAACGCTCAGTTACCTAAATTTATTTTTTTCCTTTTCTTCTTCAGCTGCTTCTTCCACTTGTAACAGTTTCCTTTTTCTTTTTCCCCTCCCCAAGATGCTTCCATTCTCTTTCCCCTTCCCCCCCCTCACACACTGCTGTTCTTTTTCAGTGGACTGGCCTGTAAATCCCTCAGCTTTGCAATACCAACAGCAACACCACAAGGCACGCTCTAAAATTTGTGCATCCTCCCCGTTTCATTTAATGCAACACTCGTGTAGCAGGGAGCTCTGCAACGCTCCAAAATGTGCTCACTGATAGGTGACTGTAGCTGCACCTGTGCTTCTCTGCCCACACTGCCACCTGAAGCATCTCTTCCTGCAATAAAGTCATAGAATGTTTTAGGCACAACTAGGATTCCTGCTTTTAAAGACAAATGTGATGCGCATACACAGCTTTCCTCTCGCTGGGACTCAGATAAAGCAGACGACCAACAAAAAGGAGGAGCAGAGTCTCCCAGATTAGCAGAAGAGGAGCTGTTTACCTGCCAGGTCTCGGTTTTGTACGATGTTCAAGCTTGTGCTGGTCCCTACGCCTGTTCAGTCATCTACGGGAGCATGCCACAAACAGGGCTGCACAGCTACCAAGTGTGGCTGAGCACAAAGAACAGATGTGAATGCAGAATGGCATCAATTGTCCACACATCACGCAGGGAAAAGCAATGCTCTGAAATGATGCTTTCTCAACTGTCTTTGTCCTCACGGTGTTTTTTTTTTCCTCTTTTATTTGATTCTCAGTATCAAGGCACAGTAGGAAAATGTTCCAAAAATGTATTCACTGAGTTGTGGAAAGCACAGCTACCTCTAACAGCGTCCTTGTTTTTTAAAAAATAAGCAAGTATTTTTGTACTTTTTTATACTTTCCGAGTGCATCTTACAAGAGAAGCCCTCGGTTTTTGTAACCTTAGCAGAATCAGATTCCTTATGCCCTTAAGCAACCTTACAGAAAAACACAAAGGAAAAAAAAACATTTGGAGAAGGTGTGCTCGGTACTCCTAAGACCGTTTAACAAAAACTTGTGTATCACGAAGGATTTGTGTGAAGCAACAAGCAGAGTTCACCCTCTTTTGTGCAAAATGCAATGCTCCAAGTATCCTAGTAGATTCATGTATGATAAGATTTATTAAACACCGCGAGACAACTTTGTTCCCATTAAATATATTAAATGACTTAAATGCAGGCAGCAAAACCCTTTTATCAGAGGGATATTACAAAGAGACTGATTTCAAATGCAAAACAGCAGCGCTGGTACGAATGCTTTGGCTGCTCTGTGCATGCTTTGTTATAGCAGGTTACAGCAGCAGCTGTACCAGCGCAAAGCTAAAACCTCAGCCATGTATAATTGAACACTAGCTGCAGCTAAGGTAGGGCAAGTCTAAAATAAACACACCACAATACACCACTTTAATATCATCTCCGCAAAATCCTCTCTAATTTCTCCTCTCAAGAAAGCGCTGCTGAGGTCACTTGGCTGCTGTCCCTGTCCCCAACTCTCAGCAATTCCAGCCCTAACAGAGTGCTTTGGTGCATGATGCAGGGGAGCTGGCTGGGAGCCTGCAGCCGACTCCAGCCGGAGCTCCTTAGCGCAGAAGGAAAGTGTGGAGCGGTCATGAAGAGGAGAAAGAGGGGAAAAACAAACGACCAAATAAAGGAGAAAGAAGAGATTTCACAAATCCCAGTTCAGCAGAGGCTGCGCTTGGGAGTAAGACAAATCAAGCACACCTACATGAAACAACTGTACAGCCACTTAGCAGTGCATCCCCAGATCATAGCGGTGCCACATGTCAGAGCCCTTCTTTTCAAACTTCGTGCTCTGGGCTACATCTCAGGCACTAAATCCTGCCGGGAGAGAATGGGAGGCACCAAATCCAGCTGAGTTCTTCCTCAAGCCTTGGGTTACAAATTCCGGATGAGCATCGCACCGAGCAGATATGCTGGGGCCAGCAGAGAAGTTGGAGCCGCACGGGCACAGCAATCTCTCTGCTGGTCGGCTATGCCCCTGCCTGGCCCCAGGGGGACTCCAGGAGGCTCCCGGGGGGACTCGAGGAGGCTCCTGGTGCGTGTTGCTATGGCACGGCCTCCTGGAAGGGGATTAGGGGGAGGCAGCAAGCACAGGGAGCCTGCTCCACTGATGCAGAGAAGGTCACCTTTCCAGAAAGAAACAAGTCCCTCCTCTTCCCTTCCTATAACGAGTTTAGCGAGGCCCAGAGGGTGAAGGACGGTGGGAGAGAGCGAGGCATCCTCCAAGAATGCCTCCAAACAGCCTTCGGGGACGGGGTGGAGGCAAAGACACGACACGTACTGAGTACATGACAAATTGTACTCGGTGCCTCTGAATCTCACCTTGCAAGACAAACCCACTAGCAGCATTCTGTTCTATTCTGCTTCACTGCTGTGTTAGCTTGTGAGCTGTGAATATTCCATTTTGTTGCAGCTCAGTTGGAGAAGGTTAGTTTTGTTGTCTCGGGATCCACGGCAGAGGAACGTCTATCTGTTCGAGCAATGCCTTGAAGTTACTCTATTTAAAATAGCTCATTAAACTGATTAAGTGGCTTAGAATTGCCACTTCATCTTCCACAAACATCATAGCAATGCTGGAAAGTCGCTGGTTAGATGCAACCACATGCATTTACAAACCCAAGGAGATGCACTTGTAAACACCATCGTGTATATTTCATCTATTGATAGATCTGCAATGCAAGTCATTGACTTGTGCCTAAATCAACAGCCTCCCGATCAATAAAGGCAATAATTACATGGAAATAATAGTTCTCTGCTTCTTTAAAGCCGCATCTGATTTTCTGAGGCTGTAAGTAACAATGAAGAAAAATTGCTTGCTGGCTTCCCTTTCGCACAGAGGCAGAGTTAATAAGGCGAAGTCGCTAACTTATTTCCCAGTGACCAGCAAAGGCGCAAGATTAACAGGGGCTTTCCTGTACTGGCTCGGAAGCTACTGGCAAGGCACATACTGCTTAGAGCCCCAGTTAAGAGAGAGGTAATCCCAGAGAAGCAGCTTACTGTAAACAGGAAGATCACCATGCACGAGGCGGGGGAAGGGCTGTTTGCACAAATCTGTTTCTGTTAAACAGCCCCATTAACAAACCAAATCTCCATTTAAATTACAATTAACCTCAGATAACAAACTCTTTTCCTGCTGCTGTTTCTATCCACTGCTGTGCGCAACAAAGAGTGAGGGAGCTGATGTAGGAGTTCAGAGCAAACAGTCACAAGCAGCACCGAACATTTCTCACATAGCTGCTTCCCATCATTTCTTTCCAATAGGAAAAGCAGGTGGAGGAGGTGCCTGGCAGGGAACGTTTTAAACTTCTCACCCCTTCTCACATGTTTTGGAGCAGTGATCTTCAGGGCCGCGTAACTTCCTCGTAAACCAGAGCCCAGCCAATGCCCCCAGGTCTGACCAGTGGCAGCATCCAGCCGAGATGTACAAGGTCTCTTCACCACCACCACCCCCCAACAGCCCAGCCCCGAGCCTCCCCCTCTCCTTGCACACCGTAATTCTGTAATTTGCTGCTGCAGGAAGGGCTTGATTGCAACGAGGGAATGCTGGACCTGGAAACCTCTGGCTTCCAGCAGCAGCCCAAGGCGCACGACAGCCTATTAGCTGACTTGTGTTACGTTTTACTGTCTATGAGGCATGTAGGAGAAAGGGTTAAAGTCCTAATTGCTCTCTGGTTATGAAGCTCTCATGCTGATTTTGACCTATTTAAAAGCCAACCAAAAAAGCACACAGGACTTTCAATTACTGAGCTTACCAGGGAGAGCTGTGTATTGCTTCAAAAACAAGCCTGTGGACATCACCAATCCAAAAGGTAACAATTAAAAAAATATATATATATATTTAAATAAATGAGCTACCAAGTAACAGAATCCCCTAAACTATGTTTCCTTTACCAACAAACTGGTGTGAAGGCAAGGAAATCAGAAAAGAGTTACTTGTTCAGCTCAAGCACCCGGCTAAAGCCTCGTCTCCATCGCTCTTACGCAAAACTGGACGTCTGCATGATTCAAACCGCTCCGGCACAATACCCATGTGTTTAGAGACACTCCCCGAGATCAGCAAGCTGAATTCAATACTTAGCCACTCGCAAAGTCCCAGCAGAGAGCTTGGCCTCTAACGTAGCGAACTTTCTGCTCAGCGTTGCTATTCGGAACCCCAGCCCCGCTGGGCCGGACCCCAGCGTGGGCAGCATGGTCTGCACCACCAGTGCCGCAGCACCGGCCTTCCCTCCCCATGCACGCGTTGGTTTTGTAGACACACCACACCCTGCTTCGTGTCCCAACTGCCTATTAGCGAAACATCCTATTACTTGGTCAACAATTTGGCAAGTCTAACCAGTTTTATTATTATTGGTTGTTGTTTTGTTTTGTTGTTTTGTTTTTAATCGGAAATTTAGGGTTGTTTATTTAGATGCAAGTTCCACCCGGCTGCAGCTGAACTCAGAGCTTTTTCCGAGCACATCTCTTTTGCCTTCCTTTGAGTTTCTGATCCACCTTCACAGGGCCCTATGCAAAGCCTCGCTGCTTGAATCTCTCCTGCCTCCCTCCACGGCCCCGCGTGTCCAGCAGGCACCTCTGGCACCGCGGCTGCACCCGCTGTGAGTTTCACAGGGGTAACGTGCTCCCAACCCTCCTGTAACCACGTCTCTGCTGTTAATGTGTGAAATTCTTCTCTTTTGCTGGAGCCAAGATGCTTAACCTGCTCAGTTTCATGTCACTGCTAAGCGATTTATAGGTGGGTGCTACGTGGAGGAGCCTGGGCTTTGCAGAAAAGCACTGGCCCATGAAGCAGCACGGTATTAAAAGGGGGTGGCTGCAGCCTGCAGCGGGGCCAAGGCAGAGGTTTGCAACAATAGGCTGTACGCGGAGATCTTGTTCAGTTTTCACTGGCAAACAAACAGCTGCACGAGGACTGAGAAAAGTGGCTGAAAGAAATACGTTCACCTCCACCTAAACGGGAGTGAGACATCCCTCTGGAAACAAACCACTCCTCCCTTTTCTCCATACTCGTGTGCAGACAGAAACAGATACGCTGAATGAACGCACGCTCTGACTGAGTCAAGCCTTGACAATGCATTGCATAATACAGATTTCTATCCTCAAGTCTCAAGCAGGATAAAAATCACCCACCTTTCCTGAAAACTGGGATTAAATTACGATGAACAAATAGGAAAACACAGCAAGATCTAGCTCTATTATTTCTACGACGGGTGCTATTTTCACACGGCAAAGAAGCGAGGAGGGAGGTGCAGGCACTTACCGAAAGTAGGGAAAGCTGTCGTTGGAGCAGCGATAGCGCTTCGCCATGAAGCCCAGAGCCATGGCTACCCGCTTCCCCGCCACCTGCCGGAGCCCATCCTGAGCAAGCACAGAAGGGATCCCGCGCTCGACCACGACTGTCTGATAATGCCATAAAATGACTTTTAGTAAATCAGGAGGGCTCCCACGTGGCAGTAAATCCCAACAGGGCAAAACCCTCCCAGCTGTCTGCAGAGCTTTGCTGCAGTCGCTGAGACCGTATGCAGCCAGTCTCAACAATCTTTGCTCCCTCTCTATACACAGAACCAAGGTGAGATCTCTCGGACCACTTAGAAATACTCTTAAATTCCCAGCCCCAAATGAAAATACTCATTTGGTCTCTCCTTGCATTTTTAAAAATTATTTATTTTTACTTTTTACATTCTACTTGTTACTGAGAAAATGTTAAAAGAGAAACGTGTGGGTTGGAGAGCCCAAAGAATGCAGTGGGAATCAGGCTAGGAAAGCTGTGGAAGGCGATTTGGTAAGAGTGTCAGAGAGCCTCACAGTGCTGTTGGTAACCCAATGACATACCATACTGGCCACACATCTGAAGAGCTTCGTTCAAATCTGGCATGGGTCACAACCAAACACAGATTAAGCATTCCTATGTTGGTGTCTTGTGAAGACAAACCACAAGTTTTCAAGGACAACTGACAGAACCTGGAGTGATAAAGGTGTGTGAGCTGCATGGGCTGTGGATTCGTGCAGGACACCTGGATACTGACCACGGTGGGCTCCTTTCCGCAGGGGGACCACAGCTTTCTCTCCTCCCCATCCACTATGTCAGTCACACTGAAGCAAAGTTTAAAACCCAGAAAAACAAAGTAGGCTGGCTGTGGTTCTTCCTGATGAAACAGAAAATCTGATTACAAAAAAATCTGCAACAGTCTCCAGCACTCCCTTCTGACAACATTCCTGAACCCTTTCTATTTTAAATCAACTCCGAACAGACAGCATCCCTCCTCTGTCACCATCCCGAGTGGCACGCAGTGTGACAGTACCCCAAACCAGGATAACCAATCTTCCTTATTGCAGAATTTTATAGGTTTTTATCAATGAACATCTCCTGTTTCTTAATAGGACCCGAACACCACAAAAGCACGAGAGAAAGAAACAGGACAGCAGCCTCCATTCCTTCCCTTCTAACCTTTAAGGGTTTTAACTTATAAAGCTACCTAATACTTTCTTTGAAGCTAGGGCTCTGTATTTGTCAGAGCAAGAAAAGGTAGATGCTATCGGTCAATCTGGCCCCCAAACCAGTACAGCACCATGACATCACCTAGCACCACCTGCTTAAAATGAGAAAGGGCTGACTCACTGAGGCAGAGGCCAGGAAAGTTTTTCCTGCAACAGACCAAACTCATACAGAAAGCAGAGAGAGCAGAAGGTGAGAAAATGTCAATTCCCACTCAGCTGCTGTACGTTACCTTCTTTCACGCACAAACAGTTGAAACTGACTTGCTCCATTGGAAAAATCCCAAATAACAGCGTAATTCTGAACAAGAATATATTTTTTTAAGCCTCTCTCTTCCCTCCAGCCCATCTCCTCCCCGTACACTCATCTGTTCCTCATCTCAAGTGCTTCATTCCCACGTAGGTCTTGAGCTGTTTTTCCTATTAGTCTAGCCACCAAGTGCATTTTTCAGGCACCCTTAGATAACACAGTGAAACATATGGGAAGGAAGGGAGAAATTACTGGCAAGTTTAACTTCACAGTGGAAATGAATTTCCTTTAAGGTTTTATTCATAAAATTAGAAACACCCTTAGGAAAGTACTAGCTATAACCGCATCTTCCAATTCGCTACGTTCAATTGGTGCACTGATTAGATCACAAATGCAAACAGAACTCTATAAAGCCTTCAATCTTTCCAACAAAAGGTAGCTACAAGGTTGAGTAGTGCTGTTATGCTTTCTTTTCTAAAATAACTTATCAGCAGCTCATGACCCGCACCTGCAGCATGGCGCTTCACAGACATCCACAGAGCTAGAGGTGAGGCTCATGCTTTGGAACAGCTACAGCCATGTGTGCAAAGATGAGCTCCTAATAAACTTCATCTCAGCTTGCTCTCTGCATAGCTTGGCTGTTCTCAATGATCTCCCTTGCCTCCACGCTGTGCCCTCTGTTCACTTCAGCACATGTAGCTCTGAAAGGTGGAGGCTCACCTGGACTTGTCAGCACAAAAGATTAGGTCCATTAGCAGCAAGTGATGCTATCAGATCACAGAACACCCAAACCACTGACCCATCCCCAGGACTACAGCTGCAAGAGGCACTGCTACGAGGCTAGCGTAGGAGGCCAGAGAACTGTGGCAGGACGGGAAGTGCAGCCATTGCCTTGTCCCTGTCCAACATCCTGCATGTCGCTGGCTGTCCTGGGCTCCATCCCCAAAACCTCTGCATGGACTCTGCCACTGGAACTTCTCAGATCTCGTGGATCCTCCTGAAGTCCATGCCTAGGAGTCCTGAGAGGGCTGACAGAACCAGCGATGCCTAACGTCACCTCCACACGCAGTGCCTTTTATGCTCTCTGAACAGCCAGAGAAAACCCACACGCCATTCGGGTCTAGCTGACAATTCATGCCCACACAGGTGTGGGCAGAGAGAAGGTGGCTTTGCTGCGTATAACGTCTTAAACCAAAGCTGTAGGGATTAGTTATAGCTAAATGCATTGGCTATCCCAAAATAATAGCATTTCCCTTACACGCCAATGGAAGTGTCATCAGTCTGGGCTTCACATGAGTACCAAGTGAGGAAAAGACAAATCCATTACTTACTGCAAAGATATTTCTGCATTACAAAACCTCAAGCAAAGCCGGTTACAAACAACAGTAAAAATAACAGGTACCTTATTACATAGTGGCATTATTACACATGCTTTTGCTCACTGAGTTGCTTTTTATAGCAAAGTTCCAACTCCCTGAAAATAGGCATTTAATTTAAAAACAAACAAACAACAAAAACACCACCACAGACTTGACTCTAAACAGACCGGGTGGACATTGCCATGACTAAAGAGCAACAACATCCACACCATTAGTCACATTCGTAAGCAGCAGTCTTTTCTATAACTCATGGAGTTAACAAGACCTCTAACTCTGAAGCCTTGCTATCTCCATGATTTTATGGTGCTGACTTTCAGATGGAGAAGATAGCACCACTGATTGAAGCAGCACAGCATGACAGATGCAGCTAATGAATTCAACTCAGCTAAAGAGAAGGGAAAATGCACTAAACAATGTAAAAATCAGAGAAGCCTGTCATGGCCTTAAGTACAGGGCAACTTTATTTTCCACTCAATCTAGTTCTCCCGCTGGGCTGCTGTGGAGTATAACACACAGCAATGTTTAATGAAGACAATCAAGACACTTTCCAAATAGAAAAAAAAAAGCATATAAGCACTTGCTTGCCTCACATACAATCCACTCAAGCCTGAATCACTAGGCGAAAGCAAAACAAGCAAGACTATACCAAATGGAGCACTAAGACGGACAGAAGTTACCGAGTTTTCCATTTTTGTGAAAATCAGACCATCTGCTCCTTGTAGGGCTCTGCACTGCAGCACTATATGATCTACAGACAAGGACTTTTAACTGCACCACAAACCTTTGCGCTTTGCCAGTGCTAGCTGAACTGATCTGCTTGCACCAGCACAATCACATCAGCCACCGCACTGATCTGCGGTTAAGTATTGCATTCATCAAGGCAAGTTCTTGTAAAAGCTGATCAAGCCAGTGGCTTTGTATCATGAAATTTAATGTCTGTACCTTATTTGAAACAGATGCAAAAGAAGGCATTTGAGTCCAGATGCCTAACCAGAACTTTTTATCAGCTGTTAAGAGCAGTAGAAATTTTCAGTGGTGTGCCAGCAATGCATGGTATAGTAAGAAAAACAACTTCTAAGATACAGTCAGCCAAAACCCATCCATCTGCCAGTTTAGCAACAAAACTCCTTCCTTACTCTTATTCCGTGAGCACATATGCATGCAGATTTTGTGAAGTGCCTCTAGATAAGTAGAGATTGCTTTGGGAGATGCACCGAACCTTACCTGTCATCAGCGTTGCGGAGAGATGGGAGACGGAAACTCGTGTTCCTGTCCAGCTTGGACTGACTCTTTGTCCTCTTGATGGACCCTTTCAGACGTTTACTGAAGAAGCCCTAAAATGAGAAGTCACAGAAGTGAAATGGGGAAACTGATGCCAGTAATAAATCAGTCAATGCACCGCCACCGAGTCCAAACTCAGCAATAATTCCTGCTGACTACAATTATGAAGAATGTGCTGTATTGGGATTCCTCTAGGCACGAAGGCAATACTATATAGTTCCAGTTCGTGCCAGCTTCATATTGCAGTAATTAGCACTTCTCATGTTACAGGTGCACTTCAATGAATAACAACTACTATACAAATGGTTAAAAATATATAATTTATAACGATGGTCTTAGACAGCAGTATTAGGTCCCAGCTCCCCTTTACATGCCATGTTTCCAATTCTTGGTCAGATTAAGACTTGAAGATGTCTTTTTTATGCAATCACAGTTGCACCTAGGTTCTTCTTTTGCACTTAAATACAGCAGGTCAGTCTTACCAAAATGAGTAATTTCAATAGCCTTTCTAGCCAAAACTGAAACTTTCAAAAGATTTCACACACTGGTGACTTCAGATACTAGTCCTGAAACTGATTTAAAGCAAAGATCAACTCAAAAATTTACCTATGCTCTAAAAATACCAAATCTCCAACTATTCTCTCTTCTGAACTATGGCAGTTCACCGAACAATAGTAGACCAAAGACATGATAGCTGCAGGGAAACTCTGGGGGTCACACAGTCCTCCTGCTCAACATGGCTGTAATGCCAACACCAAGTCAGCTTCACTTTGACTTTGTCCAGCTAAGCCTAGAAAACCTCTGGAGATGGAGATTTCACCACTCCTCTGGGCAATTCAACCTAGTGCCGCATTACCTTCCAGTGAAAAAGTGTTGTGTGTGTTCAACCAAAGCTCCTGAGCAGCAATTTGCAGCTGCTGCCCCTGCCGAGCATCTCGATGGAGAAAAGTTTGGCTCCATCGCCTTTGTAACTCCCCTCTCCATGGCAGTAGGCTGCCTCTGTCACCCTTCAGCCCCTTCGTTCCCAGATCAACCAGACCTCAGCCTCTCCTTACAGCCATCTCCCTGCAGACATCAGCAGGAACGACAGCTGTTTTACCACCAGTGCCACATGAGTGCAACTCACTGCTGATAGGCAACGGTGCGCGCATCTGTACGGGTGGGGAAATCACAGAAGTGTTTCAACACCTGCACATCTGATTTGCTCCTCCAGCCCTTTAAATTACTTTATGCAATATGCAAAACCAAACTGTGTCAAAATATTTCCGGAGCTTGCAGGCATGCATGCACATATATTCTTTGGTATGATCAAAGCAAATATCAAGGTTCTTAATCCATAGGATTAGGCAACATTTTACTGGCTGAATCTCTTCTGCTCCTTCACGAAACAGCTGCACAGAGCACTGCCGTCAGATTGCCCAAATGCATGCGAGTGAAACCACGTTTGTTAGGAGTATTACAGCCTGGTTGGTAGAATTTGCTCAAAATGAATGCTCTTTTGGTGTGGACTGAACAGGCAGATCTAGAGCCCTGCTTTAGGACAGGTGATGACGATAGCCAGCTGGGGCTAGCCCTCTGTCCCGCCATCCGTGCTCTGCTAGGACACAAGTCAAGTACAGCGACTTTCAAGATGTTTGCAAGGCAAGCCCCTCAAGCTGCCTTTGGGACAGGTGACAGATGTTGCCCACAGCTGCCTCCTGTAACACAGAAGTCAGCAAATTGGAGACAACAAGGTCTTCTGTTCTCTCCTACACAGAACGCCGACAAAGCAAGAGTGTTTTTTTGGCTCCAGGTGACTCAACCAGATGGAAGCATCCAACCTGTTTGTTTTACAGACTCCTAAGAATTAGGACATCACAACAAAACATTATCTCTAATCTTTTAGCCTGAAAAATCTCACATCTTTCATCTCTTGAGGAAGCAAACTAGATTTATCTACTGTATTCAAAGGAAAGGGCTATTACCTTCTTCTCATCAAGGGCTGCCAGGTTAATTGTTGGAGGACAAAATCACTTCCAAACATCAAAGCCAGCATTTGGTCAGGTTCCTCTACAAGCATCTCCAAACCTATTTCCCAATTCTGCTTTTGACTTTGTCTCCCCATACTTTCAGTGCTTCTTTTGTAATGATATCTACCCTTTTCCTTTTAACAGGAACATCCCTCTTCAACGCCCCTCTCCCTTTCTTCCCCCTCTCCCTTTTTTTCGTGTTATTCTTGGTCCCTTTACCTTCGGTTTGTCCTTCTTCCATATATTTCACTTCTGTAAGTGATCCTTCCCAGAACTGCACTCCTGGCCTCTCTGTGCACAGACAGGTTCTATGGGCTCTCTCTATCCTCACACTCGTTCTCACTCTGCTTCACTGGATGAACCATGAAGTGAGTCCTGTTCAGCTGTCAAACGTACAAAAATCTCTAAGACATCTTTAACAACTACAGCAAGATGGAGCATCTCCTCTCTTCCGCTGAGACTGGAAGGGTGACACATTACTAAAATCCTAATCTATTCCTGCAGCTGGCGGTAGGATCTCTCCAGCACATGCAGATCATCCTCTCCCAAATAAATACTTGGGTAGGAAACAACCCACTGGCTCCCACCAGAGCCCACGAAGTGCCTGTCCGTGGGCAGCACAGAGACATCAGGGTGCCCTGCGGCCTCTGGGATGGTGCCGTGAGGGACAAAGGAAGAAGGAATCTGATTTTTGCATCTGAAGGTAGTGCTACATTTGAGGCTGCCCTTCAGTTTCTGAGGCTTGCCAGCAGGCTCCTCCGAGATGAAAGCTGCTATTTTCCACTGAAACAAAATAAAGTGCAAAAGAAATGACCTTATGCCAAGACAGTACCTCCCCAAACCAATCTACATAGCGTGCTGGGGGAAAAGGCACTGTCAAAAAGGAAGATGTGTTTTTAGCTGTGTATGCCACTCAAACTCGACCCATGTTCCCACACTTTTCTTGGTCCTGGTATTGAAAAAGTGCCTTTGAAAAAAACCCTGTAATCAATAGATGCTCTTGGGCTTCTCTTGGGGCCACTGCTGGAATTCAAGGAGAGGATGCAAAGCGCTTTCAAAGGCACTTTCGTGTATTCTGACCTCTCAGCACAAAAGGTAACAAACCCAACTACAGGGATTCAGATCTGCTGGACCCTGGCTTCATTCCAGTCCCTCTCAGGCTACTCAGATTGCAAACGCAAAATAAAATGTTTTTCTCCCCTTAAGGACAAATAAGACAAAGCTGACCCAATTCAGCAAGGGTGAAAAAGTATATCGAAGCAATCCAAAACCCACTCAGAGAGGGACTGCAAAGTCCTTTCTGTGCGCATACACAATTTTAAATTGGCATTGCTTAAACATCAGTGAAAGATACACTTGGGTTAACTGAACATCATCTATTCCTTCACAGATCGTTCTTATCTTTGACTGAATGAGGCTATCCAGGACTGACTGTAACAAAAAAGGGTAAGAACACAATAATAAAAAATATTCAAAGAAAGACTATGCTTAGTGGAGATCCTCAAAACACTTGGAAACGTTTGTAATATTTGCTCTCTGCACCTTGCTGGCAGCTCACGCAGGGCCAGCGCTTCCAGATGGACAACCTGGGAGCAGAACAAGAAATTCACATGTGCCAGAACTGAGCCGAGCTTTTTGACTTCCGTTTGCCAACAGAAATCCTTTTAAATGCAGATTGCAGATATAAAAAGTATGCAGAGTTGAAAAATAAACTTCAGTCTGCAACAAACCATCTAACTGAAAAAAATCCTTTTCCGTCTAAATAGAAGAGAACTCTGCCAGTGCTGCTCACTGTAGCTCGTACTGTTAAGAAGACACTAAAAGGCTTTACTTCTGATCTTATTGTCTAGATATTTCTTTTGAGTACTTATTTTAACACAAAATACACTGCTGTTTGCTTCTTATCCCTAAATGCAATGATGATGTACCTGAGCTTTAAGAATCATCATGAAACATTTTTATAAACAGCTGGAATTTTACTCCTTGAAAAAGCACCCACTGACAAAAAACATGGGAGCTTATTACCCGAACTGCCAGAAATGATGAGATTATCTTAATAAAAAATACAAAATATGTGGTAGGATAAATTATCTGCAGTGCAATTGGGAAAGACCAGTCCCATGGAAATGTGGTATTTTGAAGGGAGTCCAGGGAGAGAGCAACTGCAGGAGAACCATGCCTTAATCCCTCCCGAGACAGACTGGATGGTCCACATCAAACAGGACACATCTCAGTACAAATCCCTCTCAGCACCATGGGTTTAGGGGAAAAGAGAGACAGAGGGAAAGCAGGAGCAATGCCACATGCTCATTGAGGCACGTGGAGGAGGTTCAGAGTGCACTCATCATCTTAGCCAAAAGCATCAAACCCAAGGCTAAGGAATCCCAATGATACAACTTGTAAAAATAACCCAGTTCCACTGAGAATTCAATTCATCTCAAGCAACCCATCACACTCACAGTCAGATGGAAATGGCCACGGGAAAAGCATGGAAGCAGGATGTTTTAAATATATTTTTTATTTATCTACCATACAGAGCTGCACAGGCAAAACACGCAAACCCTGAGCCCTACGTATATGAAACTCAGGACTGGTTATTGTTAAGAGCTGCTTTGGCTTTGGGAAATCTGCGCCAAAGATGAAAACTGTCTGCCTGTCCTTAATCTCAGCACAGCACCGCATGAACTCTCCCACAAATTCAAAGACAGCCCAACCACGGACCGCTCAACTCTTTGACTACTGCTCCCAAAAGACATGCTGATTCTTCACTTCGGAGAGAACAGCCCATGCATAATAAATAATGGTTCTCTTTGTTGTTTCAAAAGTCAAAGGTTAATTTAGCCATGAACCAATAAAAATATGTCTAACTACAACATGAATTTCCAATCAATAACATGTAACGCTGTTAGCCGAAGTTTCAAAGCAAACCAGAGCGAAATTGGTGACAGTAAAGGTTCATTTCATACGGCGTGCTGGGGGCTGCAGCACCGTTACCTACGTTGTGCACTTCTGGAGGCAAACACGTCATTTTTTGCAGGTTTGCAACACATCTTGAACATTTATGATTCTCAATGAGGAGCACTAATGAATTATTAATAACAGCAGGTGGGCAACTTCATTTACAGAGCAATGAGACTTGTCCTCTTGGAGGGGAAGGGCTGGATGGGTTACAAAGATAACGCTCAGATGACTACGGACGATGACAGAGCTGCCTCCCAACTGCTGCTCATTATAAGTACATGAAGCACCTTATTTCTGAAGCTGCTCAAAGGCAGCTAACAAGAGAAGAAAATGGAGCCAAGTGAAAATTCTCTCAGGTGCCAGTAACGTTGTAAAGCTATGGCGAGGGGGGGAAGACAGCCAGATTATAAAATGGAACAATACGACTAGCAGGATATTCCAAGAATGAGGAGCAAACATGGTTTATTATCCCCTGCAGAACGAAATAAAAAAATAAAAAATAAAAAAATGAAAACAACACTGTAAGTAGCAAGGAGGTGGAACAGTTTGCTTGTGAGCCCAGTAACACTCATTACTAAAATATTAGCAATGACTACCTTTGAAAAGGCTCTGAGCCACTCATGCAGTAGAAAAGCAGCCGAAAACCACTCTGTATCCACCTCTGTGGCAATATAAAGGACAGGACAGTGACTTGAGACGGTCTAAAATTCCACCATCGACTCATCCCAAAAGCCTGGCACTATGTGACTGAAGAGGTGTTCTGTGCACGGGCAGAGGACAATAAGAAACATCCCCAAGGTACAAACAGAGGATAAAGCACAATCAGGGTGAAGTGGTATTATGGAAATCCGGCATTGCTTTCCCATTAATGCACCATTCTTTTCTGATCTTCTCATCTCAGCAGCAAAACCAGAACAAAACTGAACTCCAGAAGTTAAAACTGATTAAAGGCGGGCAAGAGGGGGATTTCCAAAAGCTAGATTCTAAAAGACCGATTATTTATTTTAGAAATAAAAGCAAGAAGGGATTAGAGATGTATAAAACAAATAGAATGGGAATTAACTAAGCCCAGCAGGCACCTTGTTACATAACAAAACCAAGGGGCAATTTCACATGAGAGGCAGCAAATTTAAATGATTGTCAGGAGACATTTTCTAATGCATCTATAAATCAGCCGGTGGAATTCTCTTCCACAAGATATTATAGACAAATTTTTCAGTGAGATTAAAAAAGGATTACGTGTTTATATAAGGAAGAACAACATATGTAGCTGCATTAGTCAGGTTTAAAAATAACAAGAGTGAGCAATTATCATGCTTCAGGACACAAGCTGATCAACAGCAAGGATCAGGAAGATATTTTTCCCCTGGTGGGACAGCACTGCAGATTTGGCCAGATTACAATTTTGACTTTCCAATGAAAACTACCTACTGCCACAAAAGGGATGCAGAGTAGAGCAAACACGTTTAAGAACAGTCGTAAGAAAACCAGAGGAACAGAAATGGTACAACGGGGATACATTGGTAATATATCTTCTAATACCATGTATCGGAAGATTGCCTGTACTCTGCATGATACGCAGTCAGAAGTACTAAAGGAATCAAATTTCCAAGTCACTGGGTATCATGCTGAAAAATTCATGAGGAAACAAGAGCTACCAGATAGCTGGGAAGAGCTACACCAGCCTTTCAGATCGCAATTCAGCAAGGCATTTAACACGGTCCCGACTGGGAGAAGAACCTGGGAGCTGTTCGCGTAAGGCACTAGCGTAAGAAAAGATCGCGCTTGAAAGCCCAAAGCCTGGAACTGGGGAATAACGGTCAGAGTCTGTCCAAAACAATGGTGAGAAACAATAAATATTACGGGAAAGAAGTCATCTGAGACTATCAGCATGCTGAATCAAACACCAGCGTTTGTCAACAAATGGGCTGCAGCAGGTGAAGCACGTGGAGAGCAAGTGGTGGCCTTCAGCTCGCGCCAGCAGGATCCAGGCGGCTGCATTTTTGTCCTTCCCTTCCGTCGGGAAGGAGGCAATAAGTTCTGTGACCCGGGCTCTTTAGTGCCATGGCACACTGCCAGTAAGCAGCCCAACACTTCAGAAAACCTTCTGATAATGCAGCGTACATGCTAATTAGAAAAATTAATGGAACTGAGCTTTGACAAAGCTAGTAGCACAAACCTGAGAACCGGCTGCAGGAATATCTAAAAAGAGTAATTATGACAAATGATAAGGTGTCAAGGTAGAAGAAACAGTCCAATGGGATGCGGTGGGGATAGAGGCATGACTGCTTCTGTTTAACATCTCTGTTAATGATCTGGAAGAAAAGTTAAACAGCACATTAAGTACACTGAGCTATATTAAATTAGGAGGTGAAGCGAGGGCCAGCAAGGACAGAGAAATAACACAAAGGGTTGTGAGCAATTAGAAACTGATAACACACGTTCCTGTGAACTTCAGTGCAAGAACTATGTGAGTCAATTGAAGGGAATGTAAAAAAAAAAAAAGAAACAGAAAAAGGAAGAAAAGTGATAAAAGGGTGAGAATGACTGATCTGCAGAGGAAGTATTAATGAAAGTGCACATGACTGGACTAAGTTGAGATTTAGAGGTGAAGAACAGAATGAATGAGTTGGTACACGCTGAAGTACCACTGAACCAAGGACAGAGTGGAACATGACCAGGTGTTTGTATACGTTCACAGTTCCCCTACACTAATTGCAAGTGAATTAGATAAAGTCAAGTTCACATCAAAAATAAGAAGGATGTTCCTGCAGCTGAGGTCCACCAGCCGGTGTCGCAGACTGGATTTACCCATCGTTTGACTCAGCTCTGAACAGTTTGACATAACGAACAAATCTGCTTTGGCAGAAAGATGTTGTGAAGGTTACCAAGCCTATGAACGGCCTTTCTGCCAGAATAAAAACGCAGATGAGAGCTGGGTGAGCATCCTGCAGACAACCAATTTTTCCTTAAGACACAAAACCCACGGAGCAATAACCAACAAACCTAAACCATCGTAACAGCAGATGAAAAAGATTGAAGCAGATTTAAACAAATGTGCTATTGTGAGAAAAGATGGAGTGGAACGTGGAAGGAAAAACGTTAATCTTACAACAGGGAGGACAGCTCTGAGCGGTTTTTGTCATGAAGGATGCCGCGATGCCTCACATTAATGTAAATCAACAGCTCCATCTCCGCATTGGCGCTGTCGCAGAATTAAAAATATGTACTTGTAGGCCATTGAGTCACATGGCCAGAAAAGATCAGACTTGTCCTAACCTGGCAGCATGACGGTAGCAGAGCAGCGCACTGGAGAAGCAACAATCTTGCTGACTGCATAAAAGATGAGGCTGGGCAGCCGTGAGATCTCATCAAGCTTTGACCTTCACTTAGGCTGGCTGCATTGTCTTCTGTTCCATTTAGCAGTACTCTTAAAGAGCAAAGAGGCAGACTGTATTTCTATAGATCCAATTACATTCGCGACTAGAAACGACCCAAGGAAGGCAATCCGTAAGTATCACTCTTCCCCTCACATTTACGCAGAGTTCCTATAAAAATCATTTTATTTACTCCAGAGATTATGTTCTGGCTTTTCTATCTCATTTGCAGCTGTTTTTCTGCCTCTTTCGTGTCCTTTTCTAATAGCCAGCAGACATGGATGAATGATGTATTGTTTGTGGTAACAATTCACTAAACCTCTACGCCGAAGAAGCAAAATTGGAAGCGATGTGAGCCCGAAGAGTGCTTTACTGATACCCCTCCAAGCCTGCCACTTCAGCAGGTCTGAAAATGCCAGTAGTCTCCTCTTTATCCTGGTCCCCCAGTTCCAATGGCAGAGAACACGGTGTGTTGCCGCAGTGCTCCAGGGGCCCCACAGTGCATCAGTAGGGAACGGGATGCACCGAGACGGAGGCACTGCCAGGACATAGCGTGTGTGGGAAGGGAAAAGCTGGTTTCTCGCCCACCTATGCGTCATGATGCCTGCTTCTAGCCGGTTCCGTCTGTCTTCCTATTTGCTCAGGCAAGTAATACTCATTATTAAAAATATGACTTTTCCTATATCTGAATCTCTATAAACAGCACACAGCTGTCTATATGTGAGAGAGCACGCTTACACGCTTCCCCTTCTCCATTTACCTACCTTTTGTGCCATTCCACCCTCTGTCAGCGTTCCTCACAGATACACTTGGAAACTGTCAAATGACAATTAACACAACTGAACCTAGATGGAGACTAACCGCAGAGGATGATAGTTGGGGAAACGGGGAAGAAAAGAAAGGACGAGCAACGAAAGCTCTCGTCTCCGCACGTACAGCTTGTACAATGTCAGCATCAGCAGAATCTGCCGTGTTCCCCTTGGTGGGACAACACCAGAACAAGCATGTTCCACACGCTGGTCTGCAAGTGGTTGGTCCTGAGAAAGAGTATAACTACTGAAATCACACTTTTCACACAGTAGGGAGCATAAATCTATCTCTTTTCCTCCAGTGCACATGCGAGAGGTAAGAAGGCAAATTTCCTGAACTTTACACGTCAGCCCCTTAAAATAAATCCTTCATTGACCGCTGCCACTGCAGAGACTACTTAAAAAATGTCTCGTCAAGGAAATGTTCGCTTAAAGGCCATTATGCTGTTATGAATCAAAATTCCAGATGCCAAACAAATGCCAATTAGCAGTCTTAAAAAAACAGATGCCTTGTTCTGAGTGCGTATCACTGCCTGGTGTTTGAAGGGGAAAAAATGGCACAGAATATGCTGGAAGCCACTGCCTGACTGAGAAGACAGTTTTTAAATAGCTTTTCTAAGAGGCAAACTTAAAAAGCTGTAAAAGCAACTTATTATGGAAGTCTCAGCATAATTTTTCATCAGTATGGAAGAAGGTTAAGCTGTCCCCTGCCTTAAGCTGCTTTCTGTTCCGAAGTCGAAGCAGGGTGTAGAAGAGGTATGGCACAGAGGCAGGTCCACAGCAAGAATAACTCAAACAGCACTTAGCCTGCGGCTGCTTTTAGCCCCCCAGCTCACAATGCGGGTGTCAATGTTTGGAAAAACAAAAATGTAACTCCTCTGATTATCCATTTCCATTATGTGTACAATAAATCCCTGTCAAATAAAGATGACCTCATAAAAAGATTTTTAAAGCCATCATAGGCACCCCTTACATCCTTCACTTCCACAAGGTGTCTAGGATCTCCACTTCCTCCTGAGAGCTGGTAGATTCTTAATGTAAAAATCAAAGGAAGAAACACGATTCCTCCTCTCCCTGTCTTATCATCCACTCGTAAGATCTGCACTAATCCACAAAGTTAGCAGAGTATTTTATTTCAGTAGTTTTGGTTTGAGCTCATCTGTATGCTTAAGCGATCTGACTCTACAGTCAGATTGTAGCTTGCTCTTTTAAACAGATCAGAAGTTGGCCTGTTTTAAAAAAGGGTGATCTCAGCCCCCACCTGCACCGCAACCTGCTCAGGAGCACTGCCGTACAAATGGACTATTCAGAACAAAGCCTCCAAAGCCAGAAGCCTTGTCCCTGTGAGAAAGACAGGAGGGTGCATTATGCTCCTGGGTATACAGGTGGCCAGCCAGACAAAGCAGCATAATACCAGCTACACGTGGCACAAACAGCTTCTAGTTTTCTGCTGCTTTATGCCCAAGAAAGGCGGCCATGTACTGCTTCCTGAGCCTCTTTGCCAGAGTCCTAAAAAGCCCAATAAACTGCCAGGAGAAATGAGGACCGTTCTGCAAAGTTCTTGTTTTGAAGGGGGTACTGCCGAACTACCAGAGAAGAATTAGGGAAATGTTAAAACATTAAAGATGGGATCAACAACAACAACAACATCCAAAAAAGGGGAACAAAGAGAAAAAAGTGAGATAAAATAAACAGTACAGATAGGAAACAAGCACTTCTAATAGGTAGCTTGCAGTTATTAGATGCAGGCTACCATCACAACACGCGTGTAGATCTACAGTCTAGGACAATTACTTATGGATGAAGACAAAGAAAACAGAGAATTTCTTACAAATGGTGAGAACAGCTAGGACTTCTGAAGCCTCTCTGAGTTCAGAAATCCTCCGGGCATCATATGGACCATATGGGTTCAGCATAAAAATCTCAGAGCTTGACATCACAGAATATTCTTGTGGTAACTTCACATCTAACTAGACCGAAACCCTTTTTTCCCCACAAAGCAGTGTGCAGAAAACAGATCACTGAAGTGATGGAAGACAGGAGCACAGAACAGCTGAGGTAGGAAGGCACCTCTGGAGGCCATCTCGTCAAATCCCCTTCTCAAAGCAGAGCCAAGTAGAGCACGGTGCTTAGGGCCCTGTGTCCAGCTGGGGTTTGAAAAAATCTTTGAGGACAGAGGCTTCACAACCTCTCTAGACAACCTGTTACAGTGTTTAATCACCCTCACACTAAAAGAGTTTTTTTTCTTACATTTAAATGGAATTTCTTGCATTTCACTTTGCACCTATTACCTCTTCTTCAAAAAAGAGAGCCTGGCTCCATCTTCTTTACTCCCTTCCATCATGCATTTATGCATGTTGCTAAGATTTCCCCCAAAGCTCTCTCTCTTCAAGGCTAAGCAAAATATTTTATTTCAACTGCTTTTTCAGTTATTTTTCTAACTAGATTAAAATAGCATCAATCGATACCATCATTATTGATAATAACCTATTGATACTAGAAGTTCAAAGTATGATCTGACAGGAAAGCCTCTACAAAAGAAATGCTCTTCACAGTGCAAACAGCCAAACACCACAGTGTGTTGTCCAGCAAGGCTGTGCAACTGCACCCCTGAAGGTTTTCAGAACCTGCCTGGAGAACACCCTCAGCAGCCTGACAGAAGTTGGTCTGCCTTGAAAGAGGGCGTTGGATGAGAGACTTCCAGAGGTCCCTTCGGATCTATATTATTCTATAACTCTAAAAAGGAACCGAGGATGGACAGTCAGTATATTCACCCCTGAATAACAGAAGTTAGGAAGCAACCAGGTCATGAAATAGCCCTTCGCTCTATTCCACTTCTCAGTTTCAATAAATCCGGAGTTTACGGGTTGTTTTAGACCCCATATATTCTATATACGCTCTGGCCAGCCTTAGCCCTTTTATAATTAAAATAGCTCTTATCAAATCCTTAGCTGTTTCTATTTAAATTCGTATTTTTAGAGATGACAGAGTGTACAATTTAATCAAAAACCAACTTTTACATGCATTTGGATTCAAAGTGAGCTAAGAAACGTGCTAAAAATGGATGAATGTTATCTAAAGCAAGGAAAGAACATATACACTGAGGTACAGAAATGGTATCCATGTCCACACAGAATTTAAGAAGAAACAACACTCTCTAGATAACTCTTCTCTCCTCCCCAGGCTTTAAATGAGACAGATTTCTAGCCAAGAAAAAAAGAGAAAAAAAGAGAGGGGTATGAAACTATATGCAATATTCAAGTAAGATATTTTAAACCATGAATAACTATTATCAAAAGATGATAAAACTGAGCATCTCATTTTAACTTCAAGCATTCGCCCTCAGTCTAATAATAGAAAAGCCTTTGTGTTCTTGGATAAACTGACCAAAGACTGACACGGGCAAGCAAATCCCCATTCTAGCTGAAAGCATCTGATGCAGACTCACAGCCGGCTGAACTCACAACAAAAGCTGAGGAGATAAAGAGCAATTAACACACCTGCAGAGATTTCACCAGCTTCCAAGTAAACTATAAATACATTTCAATTTTCTATGTAGTTCGTTGACTTGAGGGAAAAATAACATGCTATCACCA
This sequence comes from Heteronetta atricapilla, assembly GCA_011075105.1. Classification (NCBI taxonomy): domain Eukaryota; kingdom Metazoa; phylum Chordata; class Aves; order Anseriformes; family Anatidae; genus Heteronetta; species Heteronetta atricapilla. Next base: position 11,565,674 of record CM021738.1, read on the forward strand.
ACATAAAGGAAGTTTTTGCCTAGTCAAAAATTGAATATGTAATGCAATCCCTGGCGGCGACTTCAAAAGTATTTATATAGGTCGCTGCCCATATTTAAACTGATGTTTCATTATTTGCAACTTCAGATCAATCCAATGAAAATAAGCAAGCTATAGATCTACCAGAAATTTCATCTATAATATATGACAGTTGATACCAATATTTCTTGGTCAACTGGAAATATGAAGTAAATGCTCATTTTTTTTCCAGAGCCCTGTTGATATTTTCATCTCCTCCTCTTATTCCATGAGAAAAAATCCTCCTTAGCAGAAAAGGCACACTTACTGGTACTTTGAAAGGAGAAGTGTTTGCAGCATCCATGGAGTTGGTTTTCTCAGATGTGCTGGTCCCGGAGATGCTCCGTCTGCGAGGAGATCTCTCTGCTGGGACCTCTGAGGAAGAAAAGAAAAAGAGGGTGAATGGGTGCAGGGGGGTGGGGAATTGTATGCTGTACAGGACAGGCTCCTCAGCAAAGTTTCCAGTGCACGCTAAACTGCTGAATTACTCACCTATTTTTTTGGTCTTATTTACTCCCTACATTACAGCAGCATTTCCACTGACAGATTCAAGGTTGCGAATCTGACTTGATTGGAGGCAGTAGGCATGAAAAGTGCTGGTAAAGATCAACACCCAAACATGTATGGCTGTTTGTGAGATACCAATCAGAGAACTTTCAATTATTCTTTTTGACATAAGCAACGCAGTAATTAACTGATAACTAAAATGAAGCCACAGAGAAATTCAATTCTAGTCACAGCTGAACACAATTTGACAGAGGTCAAAGTTCGGTCTTACGTGACCACACAACTTGCTCGAACCCTACAGCCACCAGCAGCCCTCTACCAACCCGGGTAATATGACAAACATATCTCTGCAGATGAAAAAAAATAAATAGGTCAACTTCTCATTCTGGCAATATGACCTTACTAAGACACGACTTTGGCATCTTAAATCCATGCAGGCTGATCTGATGAGCACAAATATTCATAAAAGATACGCTTCTATCTGATTCTATTGACTTACAAAGTACATACAGTATTTTTAAAATATCTGGCATACGGACACACGTATACTACGCACACATGCTTTTTTATGCCTAGCTAGATACACACACACACACACATACACGCAGACACAGATACCTTTATCACAACTGCTGCCCATCTCCGGCTCAATTGCCAGCCTTAAAGGAATCCAGCTTCACCAAACATCCTAACACGGGGAGCGAAAAAATCACTTCCTAGCAGAAAGTCTATTGTTATCTTCTGAATCCTAAAGAAAAGGAATAAACGGCGACTCCAGCCAGTGACATTCTGACTCCTGCCGTGTTCCTTTCAAAGACAGATGCAGCTTAAACTTCCATTCCCGGCCTCCTGGCCCTGGGGATCCGTGCTACTTCCACTTAGGAGAAAGCTGGGTCTCTGCTCCCCTCCCTTCCCACAGCTTGAGGAGAGCAAGCGAGCGAGCAAGTGAAAAAGAAACACACAGGACTGCAGCTATTCAATCAATCGCTCCGACTGCACATCCTCATTAGTTACTTTCAGGCTATTAACAGACGCCCAACTGCCGGCTTCCCTCCGTGACAGCAAATTTCACTGTATATCCTGATTCACAGCAGCAAAAAGGGTTTACAGAGATATACAGCCAGCTGGTGCCACGAGAGCAGCGCTTTTCCCAAAATAACCGAAGAAAAACCGAGAAAAGCCTTCTTCAGGGAGAATATTAATTGTGATGGCTTTGCATTCCTGATTTTCATGTCACCAGACTTATAACATGTATCTCCCATGGATGCTTGACGAACGACAAAATGGAGCATACTGAACGAGAGGCTACGAAACCTGGACCCTGCAGTATTGGTGTCTCACGCTGTAGATATTTATCTTTGGAAAAACCAGGCGGCTAACGCTCAGCCTCTCGATCTGCTTGTAACCATCGACGGGGAGAGGACTGCAAGCGGGGAGAAAAGCCTCCTAACCTGGGCTCCGGAGCGGAGTGTAACGCTCCCTGCAGCTACCCCTGGGAAATGGGCAGGGCAGACGGCTCGCTGCTGCCCGCCAGGATGATGCACGAGCCCCGCTCGCCCCGAACAAGTCAATCACGGGCTGCCGGAGCTCCCGGTAACGGCGACAGAGCGATACTGCTTTCGGGGAGCCCTCTCTTCCGGCTGACGAGCAGCATCAGGCACTTGCCCGTACAGCTCAGGAGGCATCGCCTGCCCGGTGCTGGGGGGTAAGTCCCTGTCAGGGCACCTTTAGAGAATAAAACGCTTGGAGCGGGGCCAACGCTAGACCAGGGTTTCTGCGTAGCGGTCAGCCCCTGCTCCCTCAGCAGCCTCTGCAGAGGCGGCTGGTTTCATCCGAAAATGTGCTCTCCTGCACCGCCACCAGCATCCCCCTTCCCCTAAGGAGAAAAACTTATTTCCTGCAGCTCCTGTAGGCACAGCTCTCCCAAAGAGAGCCCTATTACGTTGGATTTAAATGATGGCTTTTGCTGCTCTCATTTTAAATGTAATGAAAGCAAACGGGAGTGACACATTCACTTGGAACCGGGGAGGAAAGCGAGCACCTTTTATTTTAGATTGAATAGTAATGAGTAACGTAATAGGTTTGGCTTTCTCCACTTCTCACACACAGGAAATCACATCAAAGCTGCTTCAGTAATTTAACACAGTCTGTTCACTTTGCTGAGTCATAAATGAAAACAGGAGCCCGAATTCCCCGCGATTTTCAACAATAGGTGGTCGTCCTGCGAGACGGGGAGATCAGGAGAAGTTTCTGATTAAAGCAAACGGAGCTGAAGTTGCAGCGAGGAACGAGGAACGTGCCCGGCTCTCCTCGCCTTCCCTCTTCCCACCACATCTGTCCAGGAACGATTCAGGTTCTCGGCAAATAAACCACTGGGTCTCCATCAGGGAAACGAGTTTCTCCTGTTCTCAGACTACCACAGACACGTATCGAGTGGGGAAGGGAAAATGAAATATACACAAGGCGCCTGTAACAACCTAAAAATAAAACTATCTTCTCTTCCCCTTCCAAAAATCAAGAGCAAATAGACAGCATGCTCAGTCCCCAGGAACCTGAAGGCCCTAGGTAGGGCAGAATTGTCAGGAGACGTTAACTCACAATCAGCAGCTAACGGCATTCTGCCATGACATCCGGAGAACAGAATTTTTGCTGAGTTGTGTAAAAAAAAAAAATCTATACTGTCATCACTGAGCAAAAAATTAGACAGTTCCCTCTCCGGCTCCACAAGCAATGCTAGAGGCTACTCTTGCATAATCTTCACCTGCTGTAAAAATCAATGCACCTCTCATAGGCTCAGTATTAAATTACAACTGCTCTCTGCATTGCTCACTCTCAGGGACCAGGGCTGCAGATAAATCTCATTGTTTCTATGGAGAAAGTCTGAAACCCTCCTCAGCCCCTCTCAATCTCTGGGGGAGAAAAAAAAGAAGACAGATCTTCCCCTCTTCAACCTTAAAAAAAATCCATCAAAGAAATGAGTTGTAAACATCCCTGTGGGGCACCTTTAATCTATCCCCTCATATATTGATGATCTGCACTAATATTTATGTAAATAAATATTTATATATTTACACACTACATGGTAACATACACCAATTAGCTGAGGCAATTTCTCTGCCGTGGCAGATGTCTCTGAAGAGGGACGTGCCCAGGGATACCAGGAAGGGAGCTCTCTTTCCACCTCTTCTCATTGCCCCACTCCCCACTGCAGCACTCGGGCTTGTTTTGTTGGCCATAAGGCAGCTCTGGGCCAGGGGAGGCTCGGGTTGGAAATGAGGAGACATTTCTTCTCAGAAGAGCAGTCAGGCATTGGGACGGGTTGCCCAGGGAGGTGGTGGAGTCACCGTCCCTGGGGGTGGTTAAGGAGAGGTTGGACGTGGTGCTTAGGGACAGGGTTCAGTGGGTGACTATGGTGGTAGGGGGGTGGTTGGAGCAGATGATCTTGGAGGGCTTTTCCAACCCTAAAGATTCTGTGATAAGCAGCTGCAGGGACTGCCTTGCTTTGAAGGTGACCATCTGGGCCGCAGCCTCAGTAACCTCCAGTCTGGATGTGGCTTTTGGATTCCTGAATTTCCTACGGCCTGGTGCTCCGGCCACTTGCAATCCAAAACCTTGCTGCTGCGGGAACTCGTATTCTGCTGTGAAGAGCTTTTTCTCAGAATGACAGGAGGAAAGATGAAACAAACCTCCCAGCTTTGCAGGACAGCCCTTGCTACTCTATCTCCATTTTTGTGAATTAGAAATGGATTGGAGAAGGGCAGGAGAAACAATCAGGAACAAAGAAACATCCTCAGGGGTTAGAGTGAAAAGAATGAAGCTACTGAACTTGTAAATAAGGTCACAGAAACAAAGATTGCAAGGCTCTCCCTGGCTCTGCAAAGGGCAAGGCACTGGAGCGAACGCACAGCCGCAGCGGGAGGCCCTGCCACGCGTCTGGACCGCGCTCGTGTCCTCCCAGCACTTGCGAGAGCACCTCCAGGTCTGAGAGCTCCTGCTAGCGAAGTCCACAAGGGTGACTTCAAAGCAGTCCCAAGGACCTACCCAAGAATGCAGAAAAGGGGAAAATGCATCAGCAAGCAGAGCTCCCGTCTGTCGTTGCTCACGGGGGCTGGTACTGGCCTCTGTCGCAGCAGCCAACAGGCCAGCCCATCCATGCCACAGCAGCAGGTCTGGCATTTCTAAGATAAAGCTCTCGGCCTGGCACTACACCCATGCTCAGCTGTGACTTTCAGCAGTTCAAAACAGCACATGGCTTAGCGCTGACCTGCTACAACATCCTCAGCTCTGATGATCACTAAATATTCAGATTTGTGAAAGGCTACCTTGAGCAGCCAAAGACAGACAATCGATAACAAATTTGTATTTCTTTCCCAAGACATAGATAGCGCTGAGCAAAAATCCCATCCTCATACTCATTCTCCAAATACTCTTTCTTTGAAATCTTTGCATTGTCTTTTCTGGGAAGGGGGCAGGCTGCTGGTGTATATCACCTCCTTGTTAGGACAACAAAAGAAAGATTCAGTAGGATTTCAGAGACTGGGACCTCCACCTTTTTCATCTGTGCACATCCTGATACGACGGTACCTTGGTCTGTGACTAGAGCGGATAGAGAATATGATTCATAAAAAGAATCAATGCGTTCTGCCTCTCAAGTCTAGCTTAATTACAAGCATTTGATAACCACAGAACCAATTCAATACTACCAGTTACCTACCCAGAGCCAACCACTCCCACAGACTGCCTCTCAGGTGCAGCTGTATTCAAATGTCCCCACTTGACACAACCCAGAAAAGCACCCGACCCAAATATTCACCCCCCTTTTGACAGCTGCCTTGGCACTCCCTGGGAGAAAAAGGTTACTGCTGCTGGTTGGAGCATTAGCTTAACAGTCCAACAATCCTGCAATTAGCCTTTTTCTGTAAGCAAGGTCCAATGAGCTACATGCACCATGCCTTGTTTTCTTCTAAAGCAAAGTTTGCTGTTGTTGCTTTAAATCTCGTCCCATTCACTCATCAGCAGTTACCCCAGTGCGCAAACCATCTAATTATTTGCCTATCAGCCGTGCCATTTTCTGAATTAACCTGGATGGACAGCTTATTATACATTTCTAATAGAGTAATGCCTAGAGGTCTATTACCAGGCTGCAGCCTGGCTGGACTAAGTACTGAATAGACACCGTTTCTGCCCCAAAGAGCTTACGGCCTTCTTAATTTGAAGCAAAGCACTATTAGAGCGTGATAAGCCTTACAAGGCAGGAGGGAAGAAGTGCGTTAAGAAAATAAGGCATGCAAATTAAGTAAGTTATCCTTGAGGGGCCTCTGGGTGATTATTTATCTGGAAATTAAACTTATACTGAAGTAATTGTCCTCAGATAAAATAATCAAATCCTAGGGGATGGAAACAAAAGAGTATCTTGAGAAAGGTCGTGAAAAAGCACCTTTGTCATTTAAGATTTGTAAGGAGGGTCTAGAGAAGTGCTTCTCACAAAGAGGGCAGACAGAAGAGACCCTACTGCAGACGTGGCAATGGATTAGGACCCACTAAAGGATTTCAAGGCCATCCTCAGCACTATTTTCTCCTCTGTCAAAAGGCCAATTAGTCTTACAGATTAGCTACAAGAGAAATACACAAAAACCAGCAACATTTGACTTTTTGTGACTTTGTATTTCTTTTACAAACACACTTCAGGAAATAACGGGCTTAAATCTAAGCTTGGAAGAGCTGGAGCACGTACGGGTTTGCTGCTCGAGATAGCTTGTGAGGATGTTATTCATTAATGTAACCACCAGCTGAGTGGTTTACTACAGCGACAAACACACAGACATCCAATGTTCCACAATCAGGAACTACAGAGGTTGTCCCTTACTTTACACAGACAGCACACTAAAACTTCTGACTTGCAGGGCAGAAAAACTACAAAGCCCAGTACTGCCTTTCTGCCCTGCTACGTTTTTGTTAGCTATTTCCACTGTGAGTTGCTGATCACCTACTGCAGTCCGTAAGCAGTGAGGGTGCCCGTTCAGTCCCGATGGTTTGGTTTCCTCATGGACCTCTGTCTATCACATCGATGGGCATGTCCACACGCACAGCACCTACAGCAGATTAACTGAGTGCAACATGGCATTCACGACTTCATCAGGACAGAAGTGGTTATTTTTGTCTCATTGTCCCTTTAGGGTTGTTTCAAAGTGCTCAAGTGTCAGCTCTAATGAGAAAGAAGTGGGTGCAGTCAGTATTTACTTACTGTTCCTTCTACGTTGGTGAAAATACCCACACCAGCTGACAAAATTACAGGGAGTAATAAAAAGCAGGAAGAAAGCAAGCGTTAGGAGATACATAAGAAGGAATGAGGAAAAAAAAAAAGATACATCTAAACCTCATCTGAAAGATACTTATTACCTAATGAAATAGGAAGCCTCGTATAAAAATAAATAAAACTGTTAACGTTTTATCTTGGAGCATTTTTCTCTATCATTTTACTCACTTGGGGAAAATTCAGACTTCGGATTCAATTCACAGTTATAAAAATTAATTAAATGCCTGTGTAAAAAGCCTAGACTAAAAGCAAACTCAAAAAACATGGCCTGTACTAAGTCCTGCAATCTAAACTTGTGTTCCAAATACACGATGCAAATTCTACCTGGTGTAACTTAAAGGAGAAAACTGAAACTTGCACTGATAGGTCCTCCACATTCATCTAGGTAACTAGACAGGAGGAAAAAAGCCAGAAGAAGCTAAGTCTGAGAACACAACAAAGTCACAGCTACAGCACACTACACTGCACAAAAGCTCCCAAGTCTGGAAAGGGGAACACAAAGGACACCCCACAAAGCTATAGAACTCTATCATCTAACAACTACTAGATACCAATTCTGATCAAAAGCTCTCTCAGTCCATTAGCAGGGATTTTAAAAGAAGATACTGTGCTTTACGGAGAGGACTGAGTCAATCAGACAAGTCTTGCAAGATGATCCAGGTAAATATCAAGGTTTTTCATTTGCATCCAGGTAATCCTGTTGGTTAGACATTTGCAGTGCATTGCCATCTAAAAAAACGTAATTGAATTAGTGCCCAATTCAGAAAGTGCACAGCGAGCAACCTAGAGTTTAAGTCACTTAAAAGACATTAAAGTCATCGATTCTTGAGGAGTTCAGTCTGAAAGACAAGACCTAACAAGCAAAGCAGACGAATGCACAGATGATGCTGGAAGAAAGGGCAAGAATATCATAGAAGATTAAAAAAAAATTGGCTTTCAAGTACTGACTATCACAGTCCCTTTACGCAGAATGTTCTGAAGAAACCGAACATGGCATTTAGTGAGTACATCATCAGCTGTTATCAGACTGATGCATTCACTCTGAGGCGGTGGAAAGAATCCTCCAGCTCTGCAAATACAAGTCAGAAATGAGGCATATGTGCATCCCTAGCTGTTCAGTATCCCCTCTGTATGACATGTCCAGCCACGTGGAAATTGGAATACTTGTCCTTTTTTGCCCTCCTCATGCTTCACCCTCAAAAATCTCCTGCATGGGTTGACTCCAGGCGCAGCAGTATAAATTGCTGGCCAACACAGAAACAGACACGAGGAGCTACCACCACACGTGACCTGTAGATGCTGATGTCCTCGTTAGTTCCTAATGATCTTGGACTGCCCCCGCTAATTCAAATTACCTTGTGTTTGCTGCAGAGATTGCACACAGACAATTAACACAGATCAGCTGATGAATGGAAACTTGTTCCCACAGTGTAATTTGTTGAGAGGCTTATGACTTAGGTGCACAATATTATGATATCAGTATTTATTATCCTCATTATTAAACAACAGCCTCAAGCCACAGCGTTCAGAAATCATCTCTTTTACTCTCTGCGAAAAGGCAGAAATTGGGGCATTCTCTAAAATGCCATCTTTTGCTCTGGTTACTGGGATATCCTCACTTGTCACTGGCTCTTGGGGAATCAAACTTCAAAGCCTCAAAACTTCATTCCCAAAATGAGCCCAAACATTGTCTGTCCACTCCCATGAGGCAGAATCAATGGGGAATCAAAGCTCTGCAGCTCTCCTCTGTGCCTCTCGATGGGCCAGAAGCCTGCTCTGAGCTACACTACCTCACTCATCTTGTTCACTCTGGCAGGATCTTGTCCTTGGGCAATAAAATCTATTTCTATGGACACACAAGAAGAAAAATCTCAATGTACAGCAGCTACCTGATGGATGTCATCAAACCTTTAGTGTGGCTCTGGACTTAAGACAGTATTCTCTGCTTCTATGATTTGGAATTGGTATCTCCTTGAGACAAAAGAGATAATTTTTATTATGCTTGGAGGCAAAAAATAGCTCAGTTCTGTTACACCCTGCAGATTCCATCCTGAATAAATACTCCCTGGCATTTCTGGGGTGAGGTTTAGAAGACATCTTGGGGCCTTCTTGGTGTGGAACAAAACATGAATGCAGGCCTAGTTGTAAGGGGGGGAACAACAGTCTTGGGAAGAACGGCACTGGAGCCTAGTCCACACATCCTCTTGTCCCTGCCCACATTCGATGTGGTATTCCCAAAGAAGTCCACGGCACATAGTGATGAAGTAATTAGCAAATACTAACAGACCTGGGAGCACTTCCTTTCCTCCTACATTCCGTACTTTGCTGGACCTGCTAAGCAAGAGAACTGCTTCCCATCGAGGGAACGCTGTAAATGCTGTCTGCTGGAAAGAGCACAGCAACACCAGGAGCTGCCCTGGGGTCTGGATGGAGAACAACAAAAGGGGGTGAAATGCACTAGTTTGGCTGCTGCCTACTTGACTGACAAAGTTCCACACTGCTGACTACTGTACCTTGGCAAAAATAAAAAATGTTATAGCAAACCAATCACTTTAAATAGTCCATCAAGATGAAAAGGTGATACGTATCGGGCTTCCTGTCTGAGCAACTTGGAACCTGGAAATTACCAGGAGAGAATGAAAGCATCCTGCGAACAACAAAATATGGAAGAGTGAGACGGAATGATTTATGGAGCTGACACTGAAAGAATAAAAACAAATAACAACAGCTTGACATAGCAACAGCTGAAAGGGAAAGACAAAACAATAATCAGCTTCTTTGTGCAAATGCTGCTTAAAACATTTATCAGGCTTTTACTGGTATTTATGCTGGACTATAAATAAAAGAGTAGTTTCAATTTTCTACTTGAATACAGTTAAATTGATGTGTAAGTACGCAGAAACAGAGCACAGGATTGTTTGATTATGCTTCCTAGATTTAATTTCTGGACTAGAGAAGTATCTGATCCCTTGGCTGAGATTTTTATTCCAAACGCATCCAGACATTTCTCTGGAGAAGCAAAACTTTCAGCAAAGTCTCCTCTTTGATTTATCTCACCGGCATCACACGGCTGCGAAATGAAGTTGTAGACCTGCTGACAGCAATGAGTAGAAGTAGAGTGGGGGTTCTCCCTCTGACACCGTGATCAGCTGGTCAAATGGCACAGAGGAGGAGAAAAACAGGCTAGTAAGAAACACTTTTTAGTCCAGAACCAATCTACTGCCATATTAAGACGGCACATGCCCATTTCTAACTTGACCTTTGCGCTTGCAGCTATTTTAAGCAGATTCTCACCAGATTTAATTAATAACTACTTATCATTCACACGCTTTAACAGACATAACATCAAGTAACTGAAGGACTGAAGAAATTAAGTGCAGTGAAAGTAGTAAAGGCTTGCCAGTAAAATGTAAACAACAAAAAACAACAACAAAAAACAACAATTAGCACCGTACCGTACCAAGAAATGAGAGAAGGCTTTTCTCTTCTTCTGTGCTGCTATCCAGCCATTCGGCCGCATCGCCAGGAGAAAGAAGACTCATTCTCCAGCCAGAAAACTTTTCCATACAGAACTCAGTAAGTGAACGAAGCAGGGTAGGAAGGGTGGGGAGGAGCGGATGGTCTTGGGATTCCAGTACTCCAGCTGTTGGCTACACTGACAACACCAGAGCGTGATCCTGCCCTGCTCTCTCAGCCCTACATCTGACAGCCCATCCTGACCCAGCAGGCATGGGTGGGAGCACAAAGTGAGATCTGTACTTGTTGTCCCTTTGTGTCAGGTTTCAGTCCAAGCAGGAACAGGAAGAAGGCAAAAAAGGGGAGCAGGGGAAATCAAGGTCTGAAAATCCAAAAGAGGTTGCAGGTTATGACGGAAACAGTTTAAATAAAAAGAAGAAACAGATCTCAGAGCTGAAGAAGCTCAAACAAGTAAGTGAAATAGCTCATCAGCTAAGTGTAATATATCCCTACCATCCCTTAGAGTGTTGGCTTTGTTTGTAGGCTCAGGCTTTATGCTTTATGCCAAAAGAAAAAACAAAGCTCAGAGGCAATTTAAATACCCTCCTCATTCTCGAAGAGCCTGCATTCCCCTGTTTGCAACCCCCTTCGTGCTCCAGCTATTATAACAGCATCCCAGCCTTTCTTACAATGAATTTGTTCATGCAATGGCAGGTTGATCAATCTGTGAATAGGAAGCTCCCACCCCTCCCTCTCCCCTCCTCCTGCATGGCGGCCGCATTGATCGGCAATAATGGAATCTGCCTCTGCCTGCCAGCAGCAGCATTACAGGGACCCGCTCCTCTTCCTCAGCACCAGGCAGCCCCGCGGCGCTTCAGCCTCGGCTGCAACAGAGCAAATAAGAAAGAGGTAAGGGAGAGCAGCGCTCACGGGGGCTCAAAGAAGTCATCAGTGCTAATGGTCGATTTTTTTTTTTTGAGAGAGAGAGAGAAATGGAAAATAATTCTGCTCTGTCTAGACAGCGGGCTTGCTCTGCACAGCTCTGCAATGAGGACTTGTCATTGTGACTTTCTGAAGGGTCACGTTTAATTGTACAGGATTTATAGCACTTGATTTATTCTACACAAAAGAGCATTTTACAGGTTTACACATGCAGAAGCAGAGACGGATCGTGTAAGTGAGGGACTCCCGGGCCCCACAAATCAAAATTGCCTTTGTCCTCAGGGGATGGAGCTGATGCTCCGATCAAACTGCACTCTTTAAAGAGACAGCCGCCTTTTGTTCACCATTTTCCCAACCTGTCCTGATTATAAATAATTTATACACTTGCCAATCCCTATTACAAACTAGGACGCTTGCTGACCACTGACTAAAAGCCAAGGCAAAACAACAACAAAAAGCCATTAGATCAGCAAAGCGAAGAATTAGATACCGACCGGCAAACGAGGGGAAAAAAAGACAGCTATCAAGTCCCAGCAGGGAAGAAAATTCCAATTACTTAAGACAAACTGTAGCAAAGTACTGTTTGTGCAGGAGGGAGATTTTCATAAAACACCTGCCAAGCAGGGCCGATGCTCTACAGAATTCACAATTAACGAGGGAACATGGGACAGAGCAGTTGAGGAGGGAGGTACCCAGCAGCACGCAGGACTCAGCCGAGCAGCCCCCCTGGTCCCACTGAAAAAGTACATACCCCACCCTACGGACAGAGGAATTAATATATAAAATAAATACATAATCTAAAAGACAGAAAGGCATCATCAGATATGCTTTTCCATCTATGCAAACACCAGCTTTTTCTTTTCTTCTTTTTTTTTTTTAAGAAATGAGCTTTTCCAAAGTTTCGCCTTGTGCAGAGGAGGATTACATTTTGTCCAACTTCTACAAGTAGGATCTTCTTTGCGTTAAGAATATGCAAACTGATGACATAAATCTACTTGCAATAAGAATGGAATTAAATACTACTTTTCGAGAAAGGATTAGGTAGCTGTTTTTCCTCTATCCAGCTGGTCAATATGAAACAAAAATATTTATCTCCTTCCTTTCAGTTTTCTGTGAAACAAATACGGTGCTACAAAATACCTGACAACTCTTCCATTAAAACTGGTTTAATTCACAGTATTATCTATCAATTTCATAAATAGTAGGTTCTAGGGAAACCAAAGTTAAGAGTATTGATTTCCCATGAATGCTTCTCATCCCCATGAATTTTCTGTCCTTTCTAGGAGTACAGATTGTGTACAGATTCTGCTTTCCTCCACAGCTGTCTCACCTTTTGTATCATGATTCAGCTTTATGAAACCCTTTCAATATATTATAGAGGTCGTGTTAACAGAGGAAGTATATTAAATGGTGTAGGAAAACAGAGGCATAAGATTTCAGACAGTAGCGTTACCTGGGAACTGAGATGGCATCTAAGTATTTCACGTGCAGAACCCTTGCTCTCCTGTGCACAGTGGCCTTCACCTTCCTGGGGCAACACATGGGGATCAAGTAATGATTACAGTCATCTAACCTGACTGGCATGAAACGCCTCGAAAACATCACCCAGTGACTCTCCTCCATGTGCTGCATTATTTCTAGTTGAGCAAAGGCACACCTTCCAGAAAAAAAGGACATCTGATTTTAACAGACACTGCAGAGACATAAGGAGGCAGTCCGTTCCCCTTCCCTAAGCTGTTCCAATGGTTAACTGCACTTGTGGTTAGCAATTTGCTCCCTGTTTCCAAGAACAGATTTATCTAGCCTCATCTCCTAACCACTGGGCACTGGCTGACATCTGTATGCTTCGGTACTCTCCATTATCAAATGCTGGTATCAGAAATCTCCTCCCTGTTTACATCCTTTGTGAACGTCTGGTTTCAGACAATCGCTTCAAAAATATCTTCAAACTCCTTTGTAGCATTGATTTTCATTTTGAAAACTTCCGGGGAAAAAAAAACAACCAACAAACCAACCAAAAAAAACCACAAACAATCACCACCTCTATCAAAAAAAAGACCAAACTTGCTCCAGGCCTGAAGGAGGGCAGTGGTACTGGTCTCCTATTAAAACTTGCCACAGGCAGAAGAAACACTGTGAATTGCTTCTTAAATTGCTCTTTCTCCACCTTAAAGCAGGTCTTGTGCTCTAGAGCTTACCACAAGCCTTCAGAAAAGTCCCGCTTGAATTTCCCAGGGCAGCCAGGTTTTTAGATAAGCTGCAAATAAGCAGGAGAGGAATATTCACAACGTACCGAACATTTTCATGCTGTGAGACCTATCCACTTGCTGAACACAAATAGAAACTGTCCTACCAACCAGAGCAGAAAGTGTCCAAAATGTAAAACTATCCGTTGCAGATGACTGAAGCTACAGAAAGATGGCAGAGATCAGAGAAGTAATGCTAAACAAACAAAACAAAATGGGGATAAGCAGCAGCTGCCTTGGGACTGCTGTTTTCCAAAATTAGCACTGGTAGCCATATGCAACAGCAGGTTCTGTCATGAAAAAACTCCTTCCAAGTGTTGGGGTTCACCTCCCTTGCCCTAAGGTCTTAAGGCAGATGAGCTCACAAGGCTGAAAATTAAAGCAAACACTTATGTTTTCAAACGTCTTATATAAATAATTTAAATCTTGTGCACATCCCCAACTAGTAATTCTTTACATTACCACCAGCGAACGAGCTTCCGCTCCTTTCTGCAGTTGTCAGAAATGTCAGCCTCCTACAGACATGACTTTGAAACCTATGAAACTAAGCAGCTTTGCCATCCTGTGGATTTAAAAATTAGCATTCTTGATAAGTGGAACTACGCAGAAGCGTGAGTACTCATTTTTTTCTACATGAATTTTAGAAAATGATAATTCATAATCTATGCAAATAATAGAGCGCAGTTGCCTTCTGATGCGGATGCTTTGTAAGCACAAAGTAGTGGCACTATTATAAATCATCATGTATTAATGGTCACTGCATGAGGCACTTACAAGAAAAGGAAAAATGGATCTTACTTGCACTAGGGATGGACTGATGGGCTGATTGATGGATATTGCTACAGTCAGTAGGTGATTTCTTCACAGCAATACACATTAGACATTGTACACCCAAGTCATTGCTAATAAAACGCTTTACGGCTAGTTTAGGAGCAAAGGAAGACAGGATTTTTACGCACTTGAAAAATGAAGTCCTCCCTTCAGAGCAGGGGCACAACTGGCAGGGAGAGGGCAATTTTTCCTCACAAAAGCAGGCAGAGATGTATAAAATAGCTTGCCTGAGGTTGCAGCACTTGTTAATCCACAAGACATGATACACACCTGCTCTTCCATTTCCTGGATCAATGTCAAATATACCAGACAACACTACTCAACGCTACCCTTGTCCGTTAGGAAATAGGAAAAGTTATTTCAGTAATTTCCCCCAGAAAAATGCCAAGCAGCAATAACTTTTCTATCCTATTCAATGCCACGGTGCAGAACAAGAAAGCTAGCTGTAAAATAAGTTTCCTAGGTATCTAAAAATGTCAGTTCTGGATGCAAAAATGTGCTGTTTCTTGCATTAAATCATTTTAAGTGCCCATATATAATGAATATTGTTTTGTTTTGAGAAGCAGTATTACCATTTGACAGCCTAACCACAAGATAATCTAGTTCAAGAACATCCGGATGGACAAGGCCAAGTCATTCATTTTGTGTTACAGAATCATGGCGAAAGGATTCACAACTATTTCATGACACAGATAACTTTTTGGCTTAAGCCACATAAACTACACCAGCCTGTAATACCATGACACAAGCTGGAAGCAGCTGAGCAGACTCATTCTGTTGCAAAGTAAATCAATAACAGATTTACGTCAGGCACAAGACGATGTGGACAGCCTTGCTGGAGCACAGCAAAGTACACAGGAAGCCCTTTTTATCAAAACTGATGGACGCTCAGGTCTCCTTAAGCCAGCGCATTCTGCTCTGGGAAGTGAAACCACACTGATGAACTACCAGCGCACACGTACACAGTATCATCTAGTATTTTATGTTTTGTGATTGCTTAATGAAGTGATTTTAGTGCAGTCAGGATCTGTAGCACTCGCTCTCAGCAGCTCTCACCCAGCTGAAGATGACAACCTCCTTGTGCCACAACATTGGTGCAACACCTCATTGTACCAGGGTGATAGCCCCCCCTTATTTCCAGAGCAAACGTCACTATCCTTCCAAATCCAGCTGAGATCACAGACGTGAACCTAGCGGCTGTTCAGGTGGGAAGCGAAGCACAACGTTTCCTAAATAATAACTGCTGGAGCAGCAAGGCAGTGAGGGCAGCGAGAGCCGTGCCTGCTGACAGCCTGTAGAGATAAATAGGGACAGGAAGGCTCAAAATGAAGGTGAACAACACAACAAACCTTGAAGTTCTCTAGTATATAATAACACAGTCAAGAGCTCTCTTGTGTAAGTGACATTTTAAGTAATGTCAGGAAGCTATTTCCACACTTAATTTTGACAAGGGGTTGGAGACAAACAGGTCAGCAGCTGAAATGAAAATTTAAACCGTGAGGGCCTAGCCTTTATAAAGCTCTTCCATGCCCATTTAGCCTTCCAGCAAAATCACCTCCTCTTGGCTGGCTGCTTGTATCTCACCTGGTAGAAACTGAGCGGGGCAAGCCCCTGCCACAAAGATGCAGCAAACAGCTGGGTACCTACATCTAGCCACGGGCCCTTCCCGGCCAGCAGCTTCAGGCAGGTCACTTGGACACAAAGGACAGCAGCTGCCAGCATGGACGTTGGCTTGGACTTCCCCTGCAACATAAAGATCTGTTTGTCTGCCTGTATGAACCTAACGATGCTACAGAATCTTTTCTGTGATAGCAAACTGTTTTAAGGGATTTCTATTTCATTGTTTCACTGGTGTACAGAAACTATGCTGAGTACATGCAACAGCTTAGCCTCACAGACATGCTTCTTGTGTTCAAGAAACAAAGCTGTCAGAAGTCTATGAAGCCACTTGCTAGGGAACTGAATTTTAACCTACTTTTAAAACACCTCTTAACGGGATGCTTGAGAACAGCAGAAGGCCAGGAATGAAGCCATCAGCTGAAGACCAACACAGGGTGAGGTGAGATACGTACCGGCACCTCCGTCACAGAGGGCACCTAGCACTATGAAAGGAAAGAAATGTGACTCTATCTAAAGGCCAAGGAGGTAGGCATAGAAGGAACAACCAAGCTGCTCACGCATAGCAAGACAAGGATGAAGCCTTAAAATATCTTTAAAAAAATGAATTGGAGTAATTGAAGACGAAGCAAATTACTGTGATTTTGGTTGGTGGGCATGTTAACCCTAAACAAGCCAGTTCCCAAAGTCAGAGCTAGCAACAGGACAGTTCTACCACATCAGGGCAAACCATCCCATTCTTGTTCTCTACTTTCCATGGAAAAACACTTTGCCTGTGTTACAGAACAGTGACCAACCAGAAACAACCAACAGCTCCAACACAAGTATCCCTGCTGGGGAGACTGCTGCGTTTACAGAACTTCACTGACGAGGCACCCACAGTTTTTTGTGGCTTTTTTCCCCCTTCCCTTTCTACACTAACTTAATTACATTTTTGTACTCCATCCAACTTCAGGTATCTTCAGTATAGCCAAGGATTCAGCTAAGTTACGCTGCTAGCAGCATGGTACTTTGTAAGCGTCTATTAATGACTACTCTAAAAACATTAAGCTAATTTAATTCCAAATTAGGGCGAAGACATTATTTACAGAGTCATCCACTCCACAGCGCTTTTCCAAACTGTGAGCCATATGCCTTATGTAAACAGACATCTTGTATTCAAGCCTGAATACATCCAGCTATGTATTTAACAAGCTGTATGTAAAGACTACTTAATATCTGATGCTGGTCTTCATGCGATGACCTTTTCCCCCAAGAATGTGTTTATGAAGAACACCACCTATATTCTTTCCCTCCCAACACTGGGTGTTCAGAAGGAAGAACAGACTCAAAATGTTCTGGAAACATGGAGCTGTGTCTTGGGGGGGTGAGGTGGGTGGAAATACCACAAAGCAAGCCCCACCAAAACATGCACTTCTCCAGAATTGCTGGTAAGTGGATACTGTGAAAGCGACAGCTTGAATTGGATCAAGTCTCAAGCACTTTAAAAGGGGATTTCTGAGCTAGCATTGTTGCTGGAAATGATATTTAGCACTTTAAGGCTATAATAAAAAATTAAGACGAAAAGAACCTGAGATGTCAAACCTTCAAAAACGGATGAACAAGAAAAAGATCAAAATTCAGGGTGTGATTCCTCCCACCCACTGAGACCAGTCGCATCTCCTGCCTCACAAACCTGAAGATCCAGCACAAGTACAAGAGATCTTCCATCTTTTAAAGCAGTATAAGAGAAAAATAGGTAGTGATTTTTGAACTTTGATACTGGGAGGACTGAAATCCCTACTGTCTCTTGTGGTATCAGCATTACAGCACTTTTGTGAACAACAATTTCCAAGAACTCCTGTCTCCAAAGACAAGCACAGCTTAAACATGATCAAGATGAAAGTTAACAAGGACGAACACGACTTTTGTAGAACTACTGGAAGAAAAATGGTGTTTTGGAGAAAGCTAAAAACAATACATGCTGACAAAACAAACAAACAGAACACCGGCAACATAGCTTCCTTCCTCTCTTTTGTCCCTCAGACTTGCATCTCTCAGGTTGCCTATGAAAAATGAACCTTTCCAGGCAATGAAGAGCCAGATGCAGCTCTGCTGGCTGTAATTTCAAGCCTGCCAAGTATTACGAAGAAGGAGGAGGAAATTAAAAAAATATTGTGCTTAAACAGTTCAGGTATAGCACCACTGCTATTTTACAGATGATAAAGATTCTTCAGATTTTATCCATTCTAAAGCATTTTAAAGTAGCTGTATCAGAAAGCCAGATAAGGAGAAGCAGCTATAATATGACTGATTTATCAGAAAATATATTGAAATACCATGGAAAAAGTACCTTTCAAATAACTCCTAGTGCTTGTAACGTAATCAACAGGGACGGGTACGCTACACAGGGTCAGCAATGCTGTCCTCACTGGCACCTACTCTGTCCTTTGCACTTCAGGAGGCTGACTTCCAATGAATTGTCAAAAGGAGAAAACAAGGAGGAGTTTTTTTTTGAAGAAAAGGATGCCTTGTATTAAGCTGACCTCTGAGTTGCTGTTTGGATAGCAAAGTACTTCCCCATGAATGCAGCAGTCAAGCATGGAAAATGAAAATATTTTTTCCTACTTACTGTGCAGGTCAAATACTTTGCACGACTTGCATCTTCAAAAGTGTTGAATTTTGCCCAAATTCAAGAAGAAAAGCAGATGAAAATAATTAAGACAGTTTTGTTGGACTACTACCTTAATTAATGCTGGCCTGTATATTGCTTTCTGACCTAATGCTTATCCTTGGTCTTATCCTACTGCTTATATCTTCAAACACAGCAGGGAAGCAGCCAGGAGCCATTTTTCTTATTTATATTATAAATTGCTTGGACATCTACAACAACAACAACACAAATGAAAAAGCAACACAGTGAGGATTGAGTCTGGGTGGATTTGTTGCTGTTGGGATGTGTGTGTTTGTGTTATATGACGAGATATGATCAGATAGGCAGAGAACTAGAATTTTGAGAAGAAATGGTTTCAGGTGAAAGAGAACTAAATGTGTCTTCCCAGTCTGCAAGAGACTGATGCCAGATGGTTTCAAAGTATTTTGGGAAGCAATTCAACAGAGTCAATATATGACACCCTACCTATCATACAACTTTTTAAACTTCTGCTCAGATCATGTAGGAATTGCCACACCATCCCACCAGCGTACAGACTGATTCCTTTCTTCCTGCAAGCTTTAGTACAAGGTAACATCAGTTTTATGTAGCACTCCCACAACAAGTCCAACTTGCTTGTTTTCAGAACAAACTAAATACCAGCGATTCTTGCAGAGCAGGGTTGAGGGCGCTGTGCCAATAGGGAACTTTACTCCACCCTGAGGTCACCACTTGCGCCTTTTGTATGGCAAGAAACCACAGCTTTGCCAACATCACCAGGTGGGAGGTGAACTCGGCTTGATTGGCACAGACAAATTCATAACAACCTGCACCTCTGACACCAGGTCATGAGACAGAAAGCCAACAGCCAAAAGCTTTAAGCATCTAGCAGCCTGTAAGCACGTAGCTTGCACTTACCAGGTATGCAGCAGAGAAGCAGAAGCATTCTGAAGAACGAGATTATGGCCAGCAATATGATTTCCTACCCTGTCTATGAATCATGTGGTCTCCCTCCCTCTTACTACTCAGTTCCACCTGTGTTTATAGGAATACCGTGTTAATCTCTATGCAAGCATCAAAATCAGGCAACTGCCAAAGCCTAAGGTCTTTCCAAATACTAAAGATAAGTAGAAGAAAGGCAGTAAATAGAGTTTGTTTGTATTTTCTTAATCTGCTTCCAAACTAGGAACAAAATTTAGTGATGAAGGAAGGGAACACAGCAAGGTAAGAAACTCTGGTCTAGGTAACTTTTATGAGAAATACCAAGTCCTCCATCTTGTGGACAAAGGCTTAATTTCCAGCTGACAGTACCTTAAAAGATTCTTCTTGGACCTGGCAAGAATTCCACTGGAGAATATATCCCGCATTTTAGACTGACCTCATGACTTACCAGGACATGGCTTTAAGAGAACTAATGCTGTAAAAGCTGGCATGGGAATCATGCTGTATTTTGCAGCATTTGGCATTTTTCCTGTAGCCATTATTCCTGGAATCATGCAAACGCAGACAATTACAGCCTCTATTCTAGAAAAAGGACCTGGCCTTCCTGGTTAGAGTGAGACTGAGTTTGAAAACCAGACTGGAGCCCACTCTCAGAAGCATCAAAATGAACAGGAAAATGAGTACCAAAAAAAACCAACACAACAAACCACCACCATCACCAACAAAAACCAACCACAACCAACGCACCCTTCATTCTCCTCTTTTCTAAGTCAGACTTGCAATTTTGAATGTTTATGGTTGGTGACACTCAAAGGTTGCCCAGAGGCTTATTGCGACCAAACACGTTAGTGGAGCTGTCTCACTTCTCTGGCAGGCGCCCACATCGCGCCATCACCCTGCTGAAGTCCCTGCTGAGCTTGCTGCAGGTGCAAGAGAAGAAAAATGCAATGTTGTGTGTCATAACAATAGATCCACTGCGTAAGGAGCAGCACTGTTCAGCTGTGTAAGGAAACTCTATGTACACTTGCCATAGCTACTTGTAGATGCCATCATCTGCTCAGATAATCAGCTATTATAGAAGTCCACAATCCAGTTTTTGCAGTTAGGTTTACCATGACAATTCCAGCACCATTAAATTCCCCTTAAATCCACAGAGTGTATACATATATATATAGGAAGACTGCTGACCATTTAATGTTTAGAGCCAATACTGCTGAAACTGTATGCGCTGACTGTAGCTGCATCATTTGCTTGCTGAGTTCTTGTGCAGACCTCCCTCCCTCTCCCTTACTAATAGCAGTCACACAAATATGTAGAAAATTAAGTGGAATGGGATCATTAGGTCTCCCTTCTGCCATTGGCCCAGTTTCAAAACCCACCATTATTAGCTCTTGTAAAAAACATTTGCGCTGTCTAATGCCAATTAGCCAACAAATCTAGATAAAAGGAAGTATTCCCTTTGTGGAGAATTAAAGCTTTGAAAAGGTACGTACCTCCACAGGCTAGGGAATGAATCCGCCTCTTGATGCCAACAAGCCATTTACAAATGCCGTCCATACGCTGTGTGTTGCTACATCACATAATTCTCTGACTTTGGTGTTATATAGCTGATGTGTCACTTTCTCCCAGCTATCAGAAAATAGCAATGAGCCGGTCAGGCCTCGGTATGCCAGAGCGCCCCTTCCTCCTGCTTATATACAAATGAAGCCGGTTTGTTCCCATGAGCTTTAAATAGCCATGACAGATCTTTCTGACAGAAGTCACTTCAAGTATTCATCAGAATTACGCAGGTTTCCCCTCCCTATAGATTTCTGGAGACAGAAAGAGCAAGAGCACCCGGGGAATATCAGATCAAGTTAGGCACAAGATGAAGAATTTGCAGGAAGGTAAGCTGCTGCTCACGTCTGCCTTCCAGAAATCCCCAGTACTGTATTTTGGATTCTGCATCGCATTAACATGTAAATTGTATGAAAAAGCCCGCCCAGAAAGGTGGGAAATTCTAAAGGGTATGTCCTGGCAACCACCCCAAGATCATCTAAATGAAACTTGGAAGGGATCAGGACTGTGCTGCCACGAGTTCAACTACTCAGTTTGCTGAAAGTTTGCTTGTTTTGGGAAGAAACATGTTTGCCCAAAAAAGGCTAAGGCAGAAGGTTTTCATTTTCTGATCATGTAATTCAAAAGCTGCTGCAGAACAACCTCATTGGTTCAGGCTAACAAAAACAGCCTCTCCAAGTTAGCAAATTAGTATTCTCCCTGGTCTACAGAAGAGGAGGAAAATGACTGAGAAAGACTTCATAATCAGTACCTATTAAAGGCTGTTTCTGAGGTAGAAAAAACTTAACTCAGTAGTTTCCATTCCTGGTTTCCTTAGGTAACAATCACTGCTTGCGTAGCCACTGAAAAATGTTTTAACTGTTTAATCTCAAAAGGCACAAAATTTAAATGCTCTCCAGCTTGCTATTACTTAACATCTGAAGACAAAAGGTGCTAGAAAAGAACATTCCATTAGCAAGGCAACGTGCTTTATACTGAAAACAAATCCTCTTGTTTTTATGAGCAACCTGTAGTATTCCCTGAACTGCTTTGCTTTACCATCGCTTGCTGGAGGACAGGAAGCAAGGTTGGCAATATCACATGCTGAAAACATCACACAACGCCCGCCGCAAGTAAACACTGAAAAATATTCCCGCAGTGTGCCCTTGAAGAATGATGCCTGGCCTAACCCAGAAATCCAATGTCATATAAAAACGTACACGTACTGACAAGGCTGTCACCGAGAGGAGAGAAAGTAAACCTAATGATCTAAGTAGCAATAAACTACATGCTAAACTGGGAAAGCCATTACAAAAACTCTTTCATTTTTGCATGTGGATGAGGTTTGAATACACACACACCCGAATTCTGTACTAGCCAGCAGAAAAGTACCAAAAATTCACTTTCCCAATGAACTAATTAAATACATGTAAATATGTCTTTAAAAAACACCGTGCATAAACCTGAACTAATGAAGAAAAAGGTGTACATACATGTGCAGCAAGGAAAAGCTCAAAAAAAAAAAAAAAGCCTTTAAGTTTCTAGTTACTTTAAACCTAGTCACTTTAAATTTCCAGCAAAGCACCTGGGTGCCTCCTACCCGATCCCGCCTCCCCGGAGTATTGCAGCAATCCCGTCCCCTATTTGCATGGACAATGTCATGAGGGATCTCACCTGTGAACTGCATTCTGCGGTAAGCCCAACGCCTCTACCATGGTCCTGCCACCGCGCCAACCAGAAAGTCAGCGCAGCCTCTGCATACTCCTCTCGTGCGCTCCGCTTTCCCCGCCGCAGACAGTTTGGAATGCAGAAAAGCCAGAGCTGAAGCCCGTCGAGCGCAAGCCTCTCTATTCAGCTCCTTGGCTCCAGTTGAACAATAGCTGCCCTTGGGTTGCTCACCTCCCTTGCCAGCGTACGGGATGCACGCCGCTCTCCTTGCGAGCAGCGACATAATCTACCCGGGATGGGCAGACACTTCATTTTTCCTGTCCCAAGGGAGGGTGGGGGAGCTGAGCGCCAGCGCAAGCACTCAGGGTGGGGTGGATAGGGGGTGTGTGGGCAGGAGGAGACTCCTATTAAGCAAAAACACGCCCGATGCTGAGAAAAGTCAGGGATTTTGAGCAGCTGACTCAAAGTCTAAAAGCAGCAGCAGGGAAACTTAAGAGGCTGATATCACCGCGTAAACTGTCCGGACTACAAGAAGCCAGTCAAGACGAAAACATGGTTTTGCCAGCTGAACAAGGAACTGTGTCTCTGAATGTGCCTGGCAAAATTCCACTTTATTTTCAGATGTAACCCCCCCCTTTATACAGCTTTGGAAACATGCAGTACTGAAAAATACCCTGCAGATTCACTTAAAAGAAAACAATCATTTTTTTTTCCTCTTTGTATCCTGAGCTGCCTTTTTGTTATTGATGGTGCTGTTTTTTGTTTGTTTTTAAAATTCACAATGTGATTTATGGCTTTGAAAATGAAATGGTTTAAGTGATGATACCGAAAGCTTTTTCCCTGAGCTCTTGTTTATTTTCAAATTGCCAAGAGCTAAACTTCTAGGTGTAACATTGCTTCCAATGAAAAGGCAAAAACTGCTCTTCAAGACACAGAAGCAGAAACCTGCACATTTTGGTTACTGCTGCCGTCATAATGTCTCATACATTATTATGCCCCTGCTGCAAATAGTGTGTCGAGTTGGATCAGTTTAAAAGTCCACGGCTCGGTTCCCAATAGATCCCACCTGCCAGTCAGGGACCGGAGCAGACAAGCACACACACAAGAGGAATGCAAAGTTGTTGAGCCTGTTGCTGAACAGGCTAGCATTGCTCCTAAGAGAGCTAAGAGGCTGCACGCTTGCTCCTACCTTCTGCAGTTTTAGGTGTGCTGGAAGCAGGGGGAAGAGTGATTTGAACTGTTTCGCTCCAACTTTGCCACTTGTTTGCAACACGGTATTTTCCTCCGGTTCAGTCCTTTTCTTCCTCTAATGCCACCCACCTCATTACTCCACCTCATTACTCCAGATGAACTTCTGTATTTCTCTTGGGAAACAACCTCCCACACCCTCACAGTCTTTCCCCTGGAAGAAACAGCAGCTTTGGTCACCCTACCCCCTGCCAAAGCTCATGTGAGATATCTGTGTGAAGAGCACAGCACAGGCCTTGGGAAAGAAACTTGTTGAATGTGTGCTTAAACAATACCGACTGCAAAATAAATAATACAAAATTGTAATTGCTCCCTCGCCCTCTAAAGCTAATCACTTAACTACACCCAGGGATCTTGCACAAAGTGCTGGAACAGAACAGCAGCTCAATATCACGAGAGAAAAAAAAAAAATAAAAAAAAAAACGAACAATACCAAACCCCCCAAACCTGTCACTGACAGCAGTATAACAAAATAAACAGTCCTTCTAAAGACAAATTAGTTTGACCTGCTGCTTAGAAACGTCCAATTACTGGAAACGGTAGGGCAAAATGGTCTCATGATCTCAGCTGATCAAGATTCTGCAAAGAAGCAGTAACCACTTTGTGAACGACTGCCTTCTCTTCTCCCTCACCAGCCCCGCTCCGCAAAACAAAGAAATTCTACAGTAATTACATAGAACATCTCATTCCAGAGCACTTTACCAACTACATTCACAGCACCACAGAAAAGCATCTCTCTTGAGGGTGGAGCAACATCAGACAATTCATGTATACCACACAGCATGATAGAAGAGATGGAAAAATTAAGGACTGGTATGCTGAAGTTAGCCTGTATGTCTCTTCAAAGAGTTGTAACACTTTTATGCGTAAACATTTCTTTTCTTATCTTTTCTTTTTTTTTTTTTCAAATAATAATAATAAACTTTTTTTAAAAAAAGAAGTTTCTCTGATTACATTTCCAGTTTTTGTCTCCATGTTTGGCTTTTCCTTTTCACTTCATTCAGGAATTCCCTGTTTTTAAATCAGGTTCAAACACAAGGGTTAAATTTTGGATCCAGCTCCAAAATAAAGCCATAATCTGCCTGCTGGCAAATACTTTATAAATAAGCCACTTTTAGTGACTTGGGTAGGTCCAGTCTTTGTATTTATTTTTTCCTCAACCTTAACACGTCTCTTAGCAGCCTCAAAGAAAAGACTTCTGAAATGCTGAAGGAACTACCCAACTCAAGCAAATACATCTTCTGAAGACATAGGAAGAGACAGCAAATTAGGAAGATGATTAGAAAAAAAAACTAAGGTACACAAGTACTTCAAGGTACTCTAGAAATCTACACAGTTTCAGATATTCAAAATACAATTTATGAAGCCTAGGAATAAAAGTTATTTCCAGAAGACTGCAACACCGGTTAAAGATTATCAAAAAAGACAGCAATAACATTACCCATGCATCGCCATGTGACTTTTGCTCAAATCACCAAATCTTCTGACAAGTGTAGGCTTCTACTTCTCACAAAAAAAAAAAAAAAAAGCCAAAAGCCCTGTTGAATTGGAAGAAGGGAGGTTGCCACCCAATATCTGAAGAAAAACAGCAATTCAATGATTAACTAGTTCCTGGCCAGCTGGCTGCTGCTATTCAAACCTTGTGGGAAGGCAGTGAGGGAACCACACACACTTAAAACTTCTGTCTCCAGAGGCTGCAGCTGAAGAAATGCATTAGCAATGACTGAGCAGGAGCACTAGAGCAGAAGAGATAAAAGAAAATAACTGAGAATCGGACTTTTTTTAATTAACTTTTAAATGTAAATCAATTTCTTTTAATATAAATCATTTGCAATTAAATGCAAGATGTTGCCTTACGGTCTATCTCCCTGTGATCTATCTGAACTACTTAAATTAGAAACATGTATGGGAATACTCAGCAGAAGATTTTTCAAAATACTGTTTAACATGGGGAGAGACAGGTCAATTTATCTAAAAAAATAGTTGTCTGAATTTTGCAAAGTTTCCAATACTTAATCAGTATTTGCACAAAGAACCAAAATTAATTTAAAAATTGAGAAACATCATTAAGTTTCCTAACATGTTGGAGCCCTGGTAATGTGAATAAACATGCATTATTGTAATAGGTGCTGATTATAGTTTCTTCATTGTCAAAAAGTAGTGAATTCACCTCACATCACTGGGCCCACCTATCAAAAGCATTACCTTCGAAAAGCCTGAGAGAGATGCAACATAACACGGCAACAGCACTTCAGTGCAGACCCCTTTCCTCCCACAAACATCCCAAATGGCAGCAGCAGGGGGAAAAGCCACATTTTCCCCACATGCCTACATGTTCAGAAATACCACACGGAGCCCTGGCTCCCTCCCACGTGCACACGCTGGGCAGCGGTTGTGAGGCACAGGCAGTGTGGCCGAGGCCCTGTGAGGAGAGGCCAGGACTGCCCTAAACTGGTCGTAGCCGGTTCTGGCTGGTCCCAGCTGGTTCCAGCCAGTTCGATCCAGTCATGGCTGCTTCTGGATGGTCCTGGCCAGTCATGGCTGGCTCCAGTCTGCTTGTTGCAGTTGGTTCTGACAGTCCCTCTGAGGAGAGGGGCTGGGTGGGCTGCCAGCCATGTTCAACCCACCACAGCCTGCTTTACCAATGCCAGGAATATAACACTTCTTCCAAAACTCGCAGTCTCTAAAATCCAACAAAGAATATTCCTACAGCCCTTCCCATCTGCTCGCTCCTGAGCAGAACTGTTAACACCTCAGCCTGGTCACCTCACCGTGGTCAAAGGAAACCAAAGCACTAACCCAATGGTGACCATGACAGAGCAGCCACCTGATGCTTCCTTAGGGTTCCCCAACCTTTAGACCAGCAATCCTCACTGTTTAGCCCATGTAAAGTCCTCCCCAGCATCTCCTACAGCCAAGGGGTAATAAAAGTGGCTGGAAAAGCAAAGCACTCATTATTTGCACAGCGCTGATACCTTGGGGTCAGCAAGGTTGGTGACCACAGCTGTAGACTTTCCTGCTGCTGTCTTAGCCCAAGCATACCACATAACAGTGGGGAAAGTCTGTCTGTGAGGAAAAACCTAAATGACTTTAATTTTTAATGGTCTCACTGGTCAGACCTGCACTGAAACTACATGCAACTCTCTGGGAAAAAAGAGGTTGCTAGTCAAGCAAACATTTGTAGTTGAAATGGAAAAAAAAATCACTGGATAATACACAAGATAAAGCAGTCTCAACTGTGCATCAGAAATTATTAGCTTGTAGCCAAAAGCACTTTACTGGACACCAAGCTGAATCTTAATGGGCACTAATCACCACTAGAACTTACAGTCCTCTCCATCTCCAGGGCTTCTCTGGGGAATCGGGGATTTGCTTGCGACACAGAGGTGCCTGCTAGAAGAGTTTATGATGAACTCCAGTGGAGTTCAATAGCCCACTTTTCCTCTGTGGCTTTATTATTTTTCTTTTAAGTAAATTATCTCTCTGCTGTGCTGCTGAAACATCTTTGGTTTAAAGATAAAATCATAGTTATAATTCTTTCCTCCCCTTGTGCTATGAAAGGGCAATCAGTTACAACAGGGTTAGCAAAATATCCAGCATACACCTGAATAAGTCTAATTTAATACATAAGCCACCTCATATATTATGCACTTTTTTATTTGTGCAGCTATAAAAGTAGTTTGCCCACAGGAGGTATGTCACTGTTCCAGTGAAGTGTAAACATCACAAGATGACACAGGAAACACCATAAAATTTGCTTCTTTTATTTTTTTTTTAACTCTACTTGCCTACTTCCCAGAGGCACTGTGCAGATTAATTAGCTCATCTTCATAGACCATTTTGCAGATGCAAAGTGCTATGTAAGTAAGTACTATTGCTGCCTGATGGAAAAGAAATCTCATGAGGTCTTGCATGGAAAAACCCAATATATAACTGACAATGGATTTCTTGCCCCACTGTAGCTTTCTTAGCAAGCTCTGCCATCTTTACCCAGAACTAACTATAAGGAAGAAAATCCCCCCAGATTTGCATTCTTGGGTAGCAATAACAAAAATTCTTCAGCGCTGTTTATGTAGAACACATCTCAATACCTGCAGGAACACTTCAGCATGGGCAGCTCAGATGTGTAGATAGAGAGGTGCCAAAGGCTGTAACAGTAACCCATAATGCCAAAATAAAAATACATGGATTCACAGTTTCCAGTGCTCTAAAGAGAAGATACAGAAGATACAGAAGATAGCTCACTTATTATGGTGCACTACCAACCAACACTGCCTGTCCGTATTTGTTTGTTACGAGCAACTGCGATGTAGAGTTACATGGAGACAGTACGTTGGGAAGAGAGGGAGGTATGAGAAAAGACAGGTTCAGGCCTCCCAGAAACAACACATGAAATAAAAGCAGGGGAAATAAAAACAGAAGTGACAATTCCATTTTCCAAGCTCCATTAATATAAAAATGTGATGGTTTTACTAGTCTGACTAGTGCAGCACTTTCTAAAACCGATCTCTTTCTTTAAGTTCCCTGGAAGAATGACTTGAGTGGTCCTCCACAGTAACTCCACATTTTCCCCATCTTTTGTACAGGCTTGTGCATCACGTATTTTGCATTTTGCTTGCTTCAAAGTTTGGATTATAAAAAGATTACATACATGAACACTACAGAAAGGGATGAACGGGTAACACAATGTATGCATAGCTAGAGAAAGATAGGGAACTTAGGGCTGTGCCTAGGACAGAAAAATGTGCAACCCTAATAAATAGTTGTCACAAGCAAGGTATGAGTGTGCTGTAACTACAAGCCCTAACTGCAATACATGAAGACATACCAGAAGTAGCTCAAGTAACAGCAGCTGTAAGAATGTGAGAGCACAGCACTCAACAGCGGCAGAAGTGGGTTTCACTGTGTGAAGTCGAATTGATTCTCCTGGACAACAGGTTGTAGAAAGAACCAACACCAAAGAGAGTGGTAAAGCAGGGATATAGGTGTGTACACACCCTCTGTTCTGTGGAGAGAACTTAGTATATTTAATTTCATACAGACTTAAAGCTAGATTCATATAATCTGAGTTCATAAATATTTGCATTGACAAGTATTGCCATCAGTGCATGCCAAAGCAGTAAATTGATCAGCAACTAGTACTGTAACTAGAAGTCCAAACCAGATTTAATTACACCAACGTTTTTTTAATTACTTTAACAGTTCAAATTAACTGTGTAGAGAAGACTTCAGATAAGGAAATTCAGGTTGTAGGAAGATAGGGTAATTTTCCATTAAGTGTTAAGTTGGTTGTTACTGAAGGAAAAAGGAATGTATACATGGTTGGGTGAAACGTAATTACTTTTTGCCACAAGATCAAACAACTATAAAAGAGAGCCTACAAAATTTAACAATGCACAGTAAGTTCATGCATGACTTAAGGTAGATTTCTCTACGGAATTTCATAAATATTTTTCTTACAAAAGCTACGGAAAATGATAGCTTCCTTTATAACGAACTGAGGTTTGATTAGAACACTCAACAAACCTGCCAAATGGTCCAAGAGCTACCATTTTGTAGCAATTAATACATTGCACAACATGCTGTATTTATAAAGTGCTCTTTGTGCTCCCACAACAAAACTTTAAAATCTTCTAAAGCAATTTCTTGTGTGTGCTGGAAGTAGCGGGCAGGAACATAAGAGATTTCCAAAAAAAAAAAAAAAACAAACCTTAATGGATTGTGTGTCAATACTAGAGAGTTAAGATTATTTGTTCATACCCCTATTAATTTCTGCTCTAAAAAGGTTTAAGAACTGAACAGATAAAACTTGCTTCATGACAAAACTTGGCTTTCAGCACAGATGATCTGTGTCCAAGGGAATAAAGTTTCAGCAGCACTCAGAACAAAACAAAATCCTCTGGCTTCGCTTGGGTTCGACAAGAAGAAAATACAGCAGCTTGGCAATTTTCTGTATACAAATAACTCCAATTGCCCAGGGGGAATGTCACTGAGATCTAGGCATCCTGTTTGTTATATCTAGCCTCCCTGGAGTTGGTTTTAATTTCAAGCAGAGTTGTCTAAATTCTTCATCCTTCCGAGGTAGGCAAATTGCACTGTACATAGTCCAAATTTCAGATTACTTCAGGGCTTTTCCCAAAGTTTCCTAACCTCTTTTTGTGGATGCTGACGATAGCAGGCCACTTTCCACATAGTGTGTGCTTCCTTGTGTAGCTCACTGGTCATTTAACAATGCCCAAAAGCTGCTGTATTTTACAGGAGGTTTTTAAAAATGCAACTCGCAGTTTGCACATATCTGAATTTTGGGATAGAACATGGTGGGTAAACAACGTCTTCTAAAGAGGGATAAAATTTTAGAATTTCAATTGATATCAGCATAGATCAGTCCCTGCTAAACATACCCAGTAGTGACAGCACTAGCAGAGTGATCCAATACACCAGAAAGTAAACCAGGCAAAGGATTAAGGCTTTAGCAAACCCTTGCTTGTGCTATTCCGTGAAGTAAGGGCTGCAGATCTCAGCTCACAAAAGGCTCACACAGGAGCTGTGGCAACGCTGGTGGGCTAGGACTGAGGTGCCATGCAACGACAGGGCCACATGGCTAAATGTGCACGGTACCCACCTGGCATAGGGAAACACAGCCAGCTCTTCGGCCACCAGGGAGCCGTGTCAAACCATGCAAGTGCAGAATGGTGCTCACTGCACTGCTCTCAGTCACCTTTCAGCTGTTAGGAACCTTTCAAGGCTGATTTTTGATACAGAAGACTTAAAGTTCAAAAACAGAAAAGGAAGCAAACACGGGGTGCTAATTGAAATGAAAAAGCAGACAGTGATAAATCTGATCCTTTAGACTCCTGGATCTGTGGATCTCTCTCTCATGCGTTTGTGTGCGTATATGCAAACATGCTCATGCAAGCCCAAATCAGGCAAATCCAAAGAGATGCAAACAAGTCAGTGCAGCTGAATCTATCTTCCCGCCAGGGATAACGCTGCGGGTGTGCATACAACACGCACATCCCTCCCCTCAACCTGAGAGCTAAACCCAAAGCCACTATTCTGCATCCCAGCCATACAAGACAGTTGGCAGGAGGTGGTTATTTTGCACATAGCATCACAATGATAAAGCAGACAGTGCTATTGGGGAAATTCTTTCATCAAGACACAGAACAAATCTGTAAGTCTGAGATACTGGACGCTAGTAAACTGCATTTCTTCAATCTCACTTTCTAACAGATACATTTTGCAGGCAGAGTGGGGTTAGGGAAGGTGAAGGGAAAGCCCTCTTTCAGCACACAGTTTTGCTAGAAGTTAGAGTAAATCTGTTATTTCAAAACCCCACGTACTTCTTAAGTAAATCTTTACTGAACATGTAGGGATTGGTGCATTGCAGATTTTTTCATGGACCAGGTCACAAACAATCTCTGTTCTTCCAAAAACAGACCATCGCCCCCCTTTCCCTCCCAGGCAGTAACCCTTTTCAGGTCTTTATCCCACACCTCAGCACACCAGGACCGCACTTATGCAGTGTTCACAGAGTAAGTCTATTTATTCTTTCATCAAAGTATTTGTTCCAGCTGGAATATAGAGAAAGCAAGGCTCAGCTTTGACTGCTTTAGTTGCAAAGAACCTTGTGTCTTAGAAGCAGCAGTTACTGAAATAACCCTGGAAATCTTTTCAGCTAATGCCTGTTCTCTCCTGCCAAGTTTTTACCTGAAGGAAGAGCACGGATTGTGTATTTCCTTGGTGCAATGATCCCCACGTAGGAGGGCTCAGCAGGGGTTTGCAGAACCATTTATTGTAAAGAGGTGCATGCCAGGCAGCAAGGAAACTAGAAGACACTTAACTGATCTTCTGTCGCTCGCTCCATTTCCAAGTCTCCGGACATAACCTTTTAAAACAGCACTGAGGCAGATTTCTGCACATCTTACAGGTCACCTGATAGCTACGCAGCATGGATCTGGCACCCAAACAGATTGGTGCTTCATTTTTAACACATCTGCCCTTTTTTGTCTAATGAGAGCTTTCTCTACATTCAGTGGAATTTTTACTGAAAAAATAAGCAAGTGGAAAGGGGGATGATTATTGTGATCAACAGTGCAACTAAACCAGAGGATCAAGAAGTGAAGTGTAATCTTTGAAGCTCAAAATTTCATCTTCCCTAAATCTCAGCATTGTACATGTAGCAGTGACAGTACAGTAGGGAGGTTGTGACCAATATAATTTCCTTATATGTGTAAATATTTCTGTATATTTTTATATGCATAGAATATTTCTATACATATAAAACATCTCTGAGACATCAGGAAAGTCAGGATGCCTAGTTTCCTAGATACTTGCGCTGCCCTCCCAGCTGAAACATACACTGAAATACATCGAAAGCAGTCCAGTCTCCTTCCCCATATTCTTAAGAAATGCTGGACCACCTCCAGGTTCTCGACATCCTCCTTCTACTGGCGGGCCCAAAACTGGACCCACTATTCCTGGCACACCAGCTGTGCCGAGGACAGGAGATCACACAACTGATCTGTTGCCCTGTTATTGGTTGTAAAAGCACTGAAGGCCTGTTGGTTCCCTGATGAAGAGATGATGACTCCAGCCCAAATGTGAGGAAGATGAGCCAAGGAGCTATGCAAGGACAAGCAGACCCTGGATATACAGAGCTCCTAAAAGGTATAAGGCTTGTTAACCCAGATTGTCCTCAGTCTTGGTGCCTATTCTCTTGCCTACCAGCAAAGAAACTGGGAAAAAAAAAAAAAAAAAAAAAACACTTTAAATGTGCAGTTCCAGAGACTTGTCAGCAACAAAGCTAGCTGAAGGAGTCCCTGCCTCCTCTCTTCTCACCTTTGTCTGCACGTCTCTGTTGCAGAAGCATTGCCCCAGTTGTGCTGGCACAGCTGTCCACAAGGCTGTGCAGTGAAGTGGCTTGAAGAATAACTACAGAAATAAGTGACTGCGCAGTGCAAGGAGAAAAACATACTCACTGGCATGGTGGAAGGGAGGTGGAAAAAGCCTAAATCAGTGTTACTGCCAAGGGAAGTTTCAGTCAGACCAGTGCTCTATGCCAGAGCACTAATGTACACTCCAAATTAATATTGTTTAGAGCAATTAGATCAATGAAGGCAAGAACCAGCACACCACCATTCGTTGTGCATCGAGTGTACAAACGATATTTTCTACTTTTTTAGACCGAGTGACTGGACAGAAAAAATTCCTCAATGCTAGTTTCTCAAGGTGAGGACAGAACAAAGATTTGCAGAGCACCTTTGCCTTTGCCGTGCTTTCAGCTAGCGCTTGCAATCTTTTCTCAAGAGCCCTCGTGTTCAAGCAGTCAAGAGACGTGACTGAGAAAACACAGGGTTAACTCGTTTCAACAAGTGGAAGTCTTCGGTTTCTTCTCAGATGACTTCGTCTCCAAATATAAAAAGAAAATCCATTTGCATCAACATTAGCCCTCTGAATCATTAGCCCTTTGCAATCCATTTGCATAAACATTAGCATCAGAGAATCTCAAAAAACTCTCTCCCTGATGACACATTTTCCTAATAATTTAAAAACAATTTAAAAAAATCCATTTCCCCACTTTCAATCTCTCCTGATATTTTCACATATGCAGGCAAAAAATCTCTTACTAATGCCACAAAGATGCACCCAGATGCCAGAATCAGAACTTTCCCTATGTATTCCCCTTAACAACTCATTTAGTGTGAGCAGGTGGTGAGAAGGAAGCAGAGTAAGAGAGAAGAGTATTATTTTAGGAAAGGAAGCAATAGCTGTGTTACTAGTCTGTCAAAAAGTATGAATGGTGGAAATCTGAATCACGCTTTTACTGTATGAATGGTTAATTCCAATATGCTATTATCAACAACGATCCTCTACAAAGGATGCAATCTCCCTAACAAAAACCCATACACCTGTTTAAAAAGAGGAGGTTCTGCACCAGAAATGTTGGCAAGCACGACGGAAGGACTCGCTTGAGTGAGGTACCGGTCTCTAAGGCCCCGATCACACCTCCACACTTCATTTAAAAATTAGCCCATTGAAAGCAATGCTTGAAAGAAGAAGGAAAGGGGCTGTCAAACCGGAGTTAGGGATAAATTACAGCTACATTTTTAGCTTCCCCGAAAGGAAGCACTTTCAACAAAAAGTGCTGCCAAGACAAAACCCTAGCAAGTAAATGAGATATTTAAGAACGCACCTATTCACTCTCGGTAAGTATTACTACAGCGATGGAGATTACATACCAAGGAAATTTCATAGCGTACATTTAACAGAGAACTGGAGTACACAACGGCATGTACAATGTCCCTTCCAGACAGGAATTAAGAATTTCAGCATTAGAAGCAGTCTCTCTACTGCCCGCAAGCAGAGGGCGAGCTCCTAAGCTAGTAGATGGAGAGTTCCTCTGGAGTATTTTATTTTTTTTTTCTTTTAGATGATCTTACTAGTTTTCCCTGTTTACACAAGTCACATTCTATCTCGTGCTTTATCTGTTTGTCCACCCCTCCGGCTCTCATGGAGGGGTGACTACAGTGGTTTCTGCCTGCACAGAAGGGATGGCTCAGCTGCTTCTCTAGCAGCTGCTGACCCATCACAAATTACAGCTCACTGTACTGAAGTATGTGGAAATTGGTGCCTATCTTAGTACACAGGACTGTAAACCACGGTGGTTCAGCAGCTGCCACACAAACAGCTGAGCCAACCCTGCAGCAAGGATAGAAATGAAAGAGATGGCAAGAATGACTGCAACAGCCCTTGAGTAAAGCACACTTGACTTAATGTTGACCTCTGGTGAGTTACACGTCTCTTGCTTCAACTTCTCTGCTGTAACATAGGTAGTTTCTCTCCCACACACTTCCTAGGAACTGTGCTACAAAGATATGTGCCCAGTGCTATAAAAGAATGCCACAATTATTTGCAGAATGGGTACTATTGTTAATTAAGCAGAGCCCCAGAAGAACATGCACTGTTCTAATTGCTCCATTAAAAAAAAAAAAAAGATTGATCTGATACGATACTCCTGAGGTTTTACAAAAGATGTAACTAGTGCTAGAGATGAAAAGAAATTGCATCACCTGATTTTTATTTTTAAAGCACAAGAGGTATGGCAACCTTACTTGGAAAAAAGCCTCAACAAATCATCATAAGATGCACTGTCTGCCATTGCCATGTCATGCTCATGCTTCCCAAGGACAAGCTCGATACTCTTATCAGCTCTGCGTGGCAATTTATCTACTAGATATTTCATCAGCCTCTGCTGTGCAGGGCTCTCTTGTTTTTCAGCTTTGGTGTCCATTCCAAAGTTATTTCAGTCTCGTTGTTATCTGTACTGCTGGTGATAGGGCCTGGCTGCTACCATCCACTTCCTTCTCTTCATAAAGATGCTCAGTAGTTTCCCGCACGGGTTTGAACTCTGGTTCAACATTTTGACACAAAGCTACTCCCACTGCTCTATCAACCCACCTTCAGCCACTAGCAGGGTTTCTGTAATCATGATAGGAGACATTTCTAACCAGGACACGAAGACAAGGGAACCTTACCGAGGGTGCTGCAATCAGGTTTCACACAGCCGGCCCTCCCACTTACTCTCATCACTCCTCACGGCACGGGCATTGCTCCATTTCTCTGCAGCTCATGCCTTTCTTCCTCCCCACCCACTGCATGCCCCCTTCCTTTAGCTACAGACTTTGTCAATGTCTATATTTTCTCCCAGTGCAGATCTCACATGGAGAAGACCGTGTGGATATGGGTTTCCCTTGTACTTTTAATAGATTCCTGTGAGGCATAAGTCAAGTAGCACACCACACTGACCTACAATTGTAGCAAAATACACAGCACTGCACATACCCAAAGAGCAGTCATCTATTCCCCGTGGCAATTTAAGAGAAATGAAGAAGGTTACAAGGTCACATTTTAAAATCTGACACTTGGATTTCCAGCTATTCAGATGCTCACTGAAGTCTGTAAATTCTTCCCCAGGTTTTTTTGCGCATGGTATAGAAAAGGAAGGCACTTGACTCCCCTGGATTGTAAAGGTCTTTCTGGCTCACAAAGTTGCGAATAACATCCACTGCTGAGCACAGATCGGCTGCAGATTCCCCACTCATCTCACTAGCCTTGCTCCTGGGAGTAGGTGTTTTGCCTTTAACACAGTGTAAATGTGTTCCATGCTGGTTTTAATTCCAAAAAAAAAAGGAATGAATATTTGTTCATATGGCAAAACAAGATGATCGTTTAGAGTTGCATTTGAAATGCCACAAACAAGTACAGTAAGAGCTATGTTTACATCTTTCATCCTCAAGTATTTTGCAATTTTCCTCCCTAAATCATTGACCTGCCCCCTTTCTTCTCAGACTCCTAATCCATGAGTCAAACAAAAACAAAAAACACAGCCCTATCCGCCTCCCCAAATAGGGAAGAGTTAAGTAGGGATATTGGCAAGTATAAGCAAGTGCGTGCTACCCCCTTGCACCTGTTAGTTAACTATCTACAAGAGTGGGATTTTCTGCTTAGCCTCACAGAACTTTCTCTTTAAATGACGTGTGCGCAATGTACTTACAGAATAACATTATTTGGCAGAAAATGCAGATGAGCCTATGAAATGAAAAATACCTCACCTGCTCTTCACCTCTGATAACAATGTTATCACGGCTGTTATGCTGTTCAGAGAT
The DNA here is from genome assembly GCA_011075105.1 of Heteronetta atricapilla. Taxonomy (NCBI): domain Eukaryota; kingdom Metazoa; phylum Chordata; class Aves; order Anseriformes; family Anatidae; genus Heteronetta; species Heteronetta atricapilla. Next base: position 11,602,340 of record CM021738.1, read on the forward strand.
GCATAATTGTTTTTTTGTCATAGCTCCCTCTCTCCCAAGATTAATATTCTACAGCTGAGCTAAAGAAGAATTGCTCCTAGACTCTATCAGTTGCTCACAGCCTATGCCTAGGCAAGTTTCCTGCATGAGGTGGGAATGGAAAGAACTCCCTCATGCATGGCTGCTGCCTCCCCTCACTCCTCCTTGCTTCTGCCAAGAGCTGGAATGATGCACTTTGTGCAGCCACAGGTAGGGTGGAAAAAAAGAGGGGAGGAAAACCCTGGAGAATGGGGTCAAAACTAGACTTGGGAAACCACTGCAAGAGAGCTTTTGTCTGACATTTTAATACCTGCCCTTCCTTTTTTGCTTTCCTTAGATTTCAGCGTGTATAATTATAGCCAGCAGCAGCAGGCAGTTGATGGTTCTTTTAGGAACTGCGCCCTGAACAGGCATGAGGTATGTTAGAGAAAAACCTGTTATCTAGGACTTGTTACTGAAATATGAAGCAAAGGAAATTCCAGAGACACTCAAAAGTGACGTAAACCATAACAACATAACAGTTCTAAAACAAACTGTGGAACCACCTTACAACCACCAGTAAATGTTGCGTTCCTATTGACCTGCGTTCAGCAGCTGTCAGCCGCACACCTGGGGGCTGTCCAGTAATCCCTCCCTCACAGTCACAAACCTCCACGCGTGCCGCAGCAGCCCAGCTCCTCTGACACCCCACACCAATCTCAGTGACGTTGGGACAAATCCTGCTGCTTAAGTCCCTTTGAAGGTAGGCATTTACAAACACCGCCGCGACCTCCGCCGACACCTGGCTGCGGCGCGATGGACCTCAGCAGGCTCCTCTGCAAGGACGCTGCCTGGGAAGCGGCGCTGTGTGATAAAGCGTGCGGCTAGAAATTCAAATCAATCTGCTGCGGTTGAGGTTTCCACTTACCCAGTTTGGCGGCCCCATCTGGTGGGTACTCGGGGAATTGGCCCTCGGAGGGCACGCTCACTGTCCGGCGCAGGCAGCGCCCTTTGGTAGCATCCTGCGGCTCCGGCGCCCCATCCATCGGCACCTGCACAAAAAGGATGCCGACAGCTGTTAAGGTGCCATCTTGTCGAGAAGTTAACTTTCTGCTGATCTGGTAATAATGTTCAGACGCAGCTCGGTGTGGCTGGCCTTACCAGGAAATCCCTGAAAAGAGGTGGGTGAGCACCGGAGCGCTGAGCAGTGCTGGTGCACAGCCTGCACAGGACTGCACTCAGGTGTGCAGCACCCTGCAACGCACAGGTGTCAAGTAACAACAAACCAACCCCTCTGAATAACAGGGCAGTGCTGCTTTGCAAAATCTGTTTCCCCATGCTGGACCCACTGCTACCCTCTCATGCCCACTAAAACACAGGGAAATCCAAGCCGAGGCTGCTGGCTGCACGTGAAACTCAGGTTGCAAAAGCAATTTTTCCAGTCTCTGCACAGACATACTCACCGATCAGCTGCAGCATGCCAGAGGAGAACGGGCATTCAGCTGGTGACATTGGCCACGTCAAGGAAGGGAGTAGCTTCTATTAAAATTAAGTTAAAATCTTCCTAAACACGGGACCTCAGAAGGGTCTACAAAAGGCTTGGGGTCCCAGCTGCAGAGAACTCTCAGCACACAAAGTTCTGATGCAAATTATCTTCAGAAGTAATGAATGTCTAAAAATCTCGTTTCTCATCTGAAACGTTGGCAGCACTTGACCCCTCAGGGTTTGCTCCCCCCTTCCCCTCTGCCTTTAAATACCTGCCTGAACGATGATGTCTTTCTAGAGAGGTGCTTATGCTGCAAAAGCAGAGAGAACTGGAGCTACCTATCAGTACAGCTGCAGGGCATTCAGACAACAGCCAACAGCTCTAAAAGAGCCCAAGCAACGCAGCCTCCCTGCTCAACAGAAACCAAGAGACGAGCCTGACCTACTCCTAACCCAAACAGGAAAATGTGAAAAGGGATTTGGGGGGTAAGGAAGCGAACCCAACTGCTTTGCAAATCTGTACGCACAGCTCTGCGCATCCCGATTTTGTTTACGCGATCAATTGGAGCAGCGGTCACTTTGCGTACAGGAACGCACACAGACAACAACTTCAGCCTGCTCGCTACAGCACGAGCCACACATGCCTCTGGAAAACGTTCGTCCTTCACTTTACCCCTCGGAAGAACACACAGATTGTTCTGAACAGGTCCGGAAGACAACAAGGATTATTCTAGCTGGTGAAAGAGAGGATAACTAAGACAGAAACTACATGGAAAAGGGTGTTTCCAGAAGGGAGCAGAACAAGCTCTTGGCCCACGGTGACCATCCGTGCCTCTGCTGGGTCACTGGCAAGGAACACGTGGGGCCAGAGCTGTTCAGGGCACTTCTGTGTGCCCCAGGACACCCAGGAGAGTGTCCCCAGGAGGCACCAGAGCTGGGACGTGCCGGCTGACAAGTCCAGCTGGTGCTTCCACACCGTGGCACCAGGAGATGACACTGAGCGGGGAACCGGGATCTTCCGAGCCTGCCAGTTACCCCCAGTCAGCCATGCCCTGCTTCCTGCTGGCCTGCCTGCACACCGTGGTTATGCCCGCGGCCACGGAGGTCTCTGCACGCTCACAAATTACTGTTAGCCCCGTGCCGGTGAATTACTGGCCCTGCTGTTCTGATCTGGCTGTATGACCGAATGACTGCACTGCTCCTAACAACACGGCTTATCATGCTCCTGACCCGTATTTGTTACAGCACCGTTATTCAGAGACGACCTGTCTAACCCTAAAGCTGTCTCCCCGGGGTCTTACCACATCCCGTAACAGCCCGTACCCTGATGGGGCTGCCCCGTAAGCCCAGACATCGCCTGCAGGAAGGAGCCCAGGGGGTGAGGGAGAGGTGCAGCAGCCAGGGGCCGGAGGCAGGCACAGCCCCTTGGTCCCAGCACGCTTCTAGGGAGGACACTGGCTCTAAGGTTAGAGCCGTGATGCATGCCATGCTGCAATTGTTTTCAGACAGCTCTGGAAAAAACACGACTTGCAGCTTGAGGAATAGAAGCCCGTCGTATTTCCTGTGCTGCTTATCCTTTCATATCTCCAAGCATCTCCGAAAACAGAGTATTAATAGCAAACAAAAAGATATTATTCATTTGTACAGAAGGTTGCAAAAGATGTATATGATACTGTACTATTTTAGAAACAGGCTGCACTACGCTGGCTCTCACAAACTACTTCTGGCATTTCCTGACTTTCAAGCACTTAGCATTCTCATAAGGTCATTTTTATTGCTATTTGTTACTATGCCAGTCTATTTGTCTCCTTCCAACAGTGCTCATTTTTTAAAACAAGTTTCCCAGATCCCTGGTGGTTACTCTGTGAAGGCCACTTTCTTCACCGGTAGACTTTTACAGCAGGTCCTTTGCTGAATGATAGCCGGGCGAAGCCCATTAGGAAGTTAAGCAGAGACTAATTTTGTTAGTTTATGCTACACTCATTCAATCAAGATCACAGATTAGATTTGCAGTTTTCATCTGGAGACACCACTTAGTCTTATTCCCTTCTACACGTTCTTCTGCTGGCTGCCTGGTCTGTCTCTCCCGATTTCCCCCAGAGCACTTTTTGGGGGTTTGCTGCACGCCGTATCTCTGGACCGGCTACGAGTAGGCACTTCAGTACCTTTGGGACCTTTTTGACACAGGACAGAAACATTCTTTTAATCCAAAGACGTGAAAAAGCTGCTAGTACCATGCTGCTACGGCGTGTATAGGGATGGTGACAACAGCCAGGACACTGTGAAGGCAGGTTTTTGCTGCTGGGCCGAGGAGGAGGATGGTGGCTGGGGCCGCGCTGTCCTTTGTGCCCTTGGGAAAAGCAAACAGGCAGCTGGTGACAAAAACAAACCTACTTCTGCATACCAGAGATAGGATTTATCTTCAAAGAGGACCTGGCCATTAGCAGGAAGAGTGTCCAAGGGCTCTGGTCCTAACTCTGAGTCACACTGCCTTTTGTACTTACCATTTGCCCAGACCGGGAAAATGCGGTTGGGCTGCACCCTAAAGAAGGTTCGTTGGTGTAGCAACATTCACCTGGCGCGACACAGCAAAAGATTGCATTTGTTGGTGTGTTCACAAGGGCTTGAGAAACACCAGCTATTGTTTATTTGATTGAGGAACTGAGTAAGCTGCACGAGGAGGAACAACACTTCTGTGCCGCACAGCTCAATCTACGCCTGCACACGTACAAACATCTCACAACTCCATGGATGAGATTAAAGTAGCAAAGGAGCCACAAAACTTAAGTCTGACACTGCAGCGTTATTTAAAATAACACACCTCCAAAACCATAGTCTCAACCTGCACTGACAGTAAAAACACACAGTTCCAAGCCTGCCTTGCTGCTGCTCGTTGCTCAGTGCGAGATCAGCCAGCTCTGAAAAATCCAGCTTCACAAATGTGCAAGGCGAGCTTGGCCAGCAGCGCTGCACCTCTGTGCACTGGGCGCGTTCCTAAGCACATAAATAAACCACCCCGGGGCAGGTCAAAGGGATTTGAAGATCGGGTGGCACTCAAAGGCAAGTGCACAACCAGACGCTGTGCAAACAGCGAGCCATCAGCATCTGCCCGCCCTCCGCCAGCCCCTGCCGCCCCAGCAAGCATCTCAGCCGTGGATCAGAGGACAACAAAGCACTGCAAAGACAGGGCTGAGCTGCAATTTAGGCTTCCACCGATTTTCTTTGTACAGCTTTGTTACCTTTGGTTTTTGTTCTTTGGCCTGCCAAGACTTCACTGAGCTGGGAGTTGCCCTGCCTTGAGCTGCCTTGTCGGCAATTCGGACAATCTTCAGCATTTTGATCACTGGCCACGTTCCTTTGGTTCTTTGGATTTTCAAATTTTAATGAGGGCAGGTTCACAGCTCGGATTCTCACCTCTTGAACGGCATCACAGCTGACCTGCCACTGAATGTGCTTTTTAAGTATAAACCCTGTATTTGGGATCTCCAGCTTGATGATGAAGGATTTCAGAAGAAACTGAGTAAGAGCTCCACAAGCATTTAATGCCACTTAAAGGTAAACTGGTCTCTCAAAAAAAAAAAAAAAAAGTAGGCAGAAAAGAGTTTCTTCATTGCAGATAGATTTTTTTCAGACTGGAAAGACTGATTCATGACCAAAAAAAACACAAACACTTGAGAACTTGCAGCCTCTTCTGAAATGATAATCAATAAGTTGGGAATCGCAACAACAAACAGATAATGGAAAGCTCTTCACTTCAATTCTTACCTTCCTTGGGGACTTGGGAAAACAAACAATTAAACTCATTTGGGAATTGAAGCACATCTTTTCTTATGACTGAGTTCAGCTTTGACAGACTCGCACTTCCGCGCCAACCAGACGTGCTGTAAATGCCAATGTGACAAGGTCTGCGGATGGCGTGGGGCGCTTCTGCAAACCTCCCCTGGGGCACCACTCACCGCTGTCTGCTCTTGCTACGACTCCCTTGGGAGCATCGCTGGCACTCCACGACCGGTGTCAGTGGCAGGAGATGGACAAGTGCAAAAAACCCACCGGAGATGTGCCGCTGCTGGCCTCTGCCACCAGCGCCAGGAAGGAGCCAACCTTGCCATGGCAAATGGTGAAGGCAGATCTGAGCTCTACTTTGCCCTCGATTAAAAATGTCTCCCGATCCAACAGAAAAATGAGGGAAGTGTGGGAAGGAAAATAAGAGTCTACCACAGCGAAAAGTGATTTTCATCTCCATTTGCAGCTGAACACAAAATTAAAAGATTCTGCAGGACAGCAGCCAAGTTACAGACAATGACTAACTAAAAAGCAGCCCCAAAGCAGATGCAGCCATTTGTCACATCCCTCGTGAAAGTGCTGTGCTATGGATTATCTGTCTGAAACCACTGATCAGAGCCACTGACTCATTCCCTTTTCCTGTTTAAATGCTGCTGGTTTTTGCAGCCACCTTTTCCTGTGTCCTCTTTAAAAGTATGTTCCTCACAGCTCTTCCCTATGGAACAGGCTTCAGCAACAATGAGAACACCGACACCTTCCTGACGGTGAGAAATTGTCTTCCTCATAGGAAAAAAAAAAAAGAAAAAAAAGCTGATTTGTAAGTGAATCAGCCCAGACCTGTTCTCCTAGTCTTAGAAGGTGTTGCGAGATATTGCCACACCACGAGATGTTCTAGTAATTGCACTGCTTCTGTCACTCGAGACTCCTTACTTGCTAAGTCGTCCCTCATGTCCCTACAGGCGTTCGTTTTCTTTCTGCTTACTTTTTTTGGGCCTCGATCTCTTCCCCTCATTAATAATCTCCATTCTCCAGTCTCACCTATTTTCACTGTATGAAGATGACAAGGTGTCAAGAAATGAGTATTTATCTATGCTGCACAAGATGATACTTTCAGACTATTTTTGTCTAAGCAACTACAGATATTTTTGGATCATGTTGTACCTCGAAATGTCTCTAATTTCCAACCTACTGTTGGGCTTGCACAGTGCAAAATCTGTCTGCACACAGACCATCCAAACTGCCCCATCAGTAAAGCTGTTCGGAGAGGGAGAGGGAGGGTGTTAGAAGAAAAAAGTTTAATTATTACTTGGCTTCCTTCTGTTCTTTTCCCTCCATCTGAAAATAAAACTGTGTGATTCATAATGCAGTATTTTAACTGAAAGAAACGCATGCTAGCCTTTACCTGGAACAACGGAGACACCTTTCATTTACCTGCTTGCATTTTGTATGTTTTCCTACTTTGGGGCTTTGACATTCATACTTGCATAGTAATTCTACAAAGATCATACACATCAAACACTTCTGTTCCTTTTCAACTTCACATGGTCTAAGCTTCTTGGATTTTTGCTCTGTGAAGTAACAAAGCAGATGCATAGAAAATAAAACGAGATGCTTCAGACTTGCAGTGCTCAAATTACACCAGCCTTTAGATGATGCAGGTGCTCCCCGTCGGCTGAAAGGCCACTCTGCTGTTAGCATGTCTTCCTCCTTCCCTCACACCCAGCCCTTAATGATGCATATCGTTCCATGCCTCACATTCTTCCTAAGATCCTCATCAACAGGCAAAGAAATCCGACCTACCGACTCTATTGGCAATTCCCATGTTTGGAGCAGGAATGTCTTCCTCTTCAGCTTCCTGTTGCTCACCTCATTTCAGGTTAAAAAGGCTTCCTCCAGTGTCACCTTTCCAATAATTTTACCCTAGACATAATTTTCTGTTTTTCTCTTTAGTAATCTCCCTTTTCCTTACTCATTTAACTCCGCCCTTTGTTTAGGATGCGGGTGCCTGTGGTCCCACCAGGGCCCTTCTCCATTCTCCTCCACACCTTTCCATCATTACGCTCCTCGAGCATCTCCCCCAGTGCCGCCTTAGGCCTTTGTTTGCTCCTACCTGGAGATCACATTTCATGGAGCCTTTCACCTCTGAATGACTCGCGCCAGGTCGCCTCCCCTTCCCTCTCCCATGGAAGCCACAAGGGACGCTTCTGTTTCGGGGGCATTAAAGGTGCAAATGGGGAGCACCAGCTCTCGCTGAGCAGTTCTACCAGTGTAGCTGTTCCGTGTTTCTTTAGGAGATCGGAACTACACTGCCATGCCTACAGACGCAGAAGTAGATTAAAACAACCTTTTATTTTCCTATAAAGTAGTTATGACTCTGCAAGGTATTTTCCTATAAAGTACTTATGACTCTGCAAGGAGTTCCCTTTTTCCTTTCACTTCCAGTAGACGCAATTACTTGAAAATCAGAATGGCAAATAAGACTCCAGCTACTAGCTTCCGAAGCAAATCCCATTATCAGCATGTGGAGCCACACCTGCACCAGAGCATGTCTGCCTGGTTCATCTGCATGCAGCATTTTCCAAAACAAGTAATTTCTCATCGTGATAGTGCTGGCAGCACTCCTTTGAGAGCACAGTGCAAAGATTTCCTTCACTACACTTAAAGCCCATGCTATGCACGCCCCAGCACTGAATTTCTCCACCTTCTGGCAGAAAACAGGCAAAACCAGAGTGTATTTAAATGTCATCTATAAAGACTTTACATCAGTGATGCATTAGACTCCCCATATTCACTCCTCAGGATCTAAGCAAGAGGCTTATCTGACTCCTGGCAAAATGTTTTTAACTGTATGCGGTAAGAGAAATTAACAACCCATAAGCGCATGGTTACCACCTTCAGATAATTAGTTCTGATATGAGACAGTGTTTTTTTTTCCAGTCACATTTCTTTAACGAGATGCCTCCTTTTAGCCCAGCTGTGCTGGTATAGTACAGCTTTAGGATTAATTCTCATGCCCGTAAGTTTTTTCAGGTTATACTTTAATTCCCTAGGTGACATTCCTGCCAGACTAGAAAAAGAATGATGTAGTAAACAAACATTATGATATAGGTCTTCCATTTTCCCTGCATTTGATCACCTCTCTATAAATTAGCATTGATGTTGTTCCCTTCTAATAACTGAAGTCCTTCTCTAAACCTTTTCCTCCCACTCTCCCCATGAAGGGAAATACTTCAACCTTTGTGAACACACCTGATCATAGCTCGAGACGAATAACATTCAGTGCTACGCCAGCAACAGGTATAATGAGCTCAGCCCGGGCCCAGCCATATACAGAAGATTCCAAAGAATACCAAAAAAAGCAAAAATTCAGGTTATGTCCAATCGGTATGAAGCCATGGTATTAGACTCAAACTCATGGACATTTATATAAAATAAAATCTGCTTCAGTAATTTGAAATCATTCCTGCTTTGTAGTTTATCTTGAAATATTTAAACAGGGTAAATCTATAGCAGTGTAATTGAGCAAACAAAGCCAGAAATATTATCAACTTCTAATGCCAACGTATGTGTGAGAGTCCATAGACATCAAATATAACAAGAAAAAACGTATCGAGGTGTAACCTGCGAGAGGGAACTTATCAGCATTTATTTGTTCAAAACGTTTCAATCGACTAAAATGTGCCTATTCTTTAACCACACGGACATTACCTTCATGCCAAGGCACAACGCCCAGTCCTGCATGCTATATATACACACAGCACACACAGTAATTTTAAAGCAAATTAAAGCAAAGACGGTTGCAATAGCTTTGAGTATTCCATGCCAAGGGCCACCCAATCCTGATTGCTACATTTAGCGAGAGAGAGGGCAAACCTTTGCCTCAAACAATTCGCCTTCTGACTGCAGCCAGGATGACTGTACGGCACGAAGGCTGCACACTGCAGCCACCACCGTCCCCTTTCCCCTACCTTTCCCAAGCTCATGTCCGCACGGATGTGAGGAGACAGGTTTACAAAGCCGTGGTGGCTCTACTTACCGTTATGAGCAGCAATAATGCAGCAAGATGGAGCAGCAGAGTTAAATGCAGGGCGAAGGACTCCAACAAGGAGTGGTGGATGCACACAGCTTGCTTTTACCTCTTCCATGCAACTGGCATCTGGGCCAGCTGGATTATGACTGTGTGCTACTGCTACCCTTACATGCAGAATAGGTTAGCTCCCTCCTTTCACGCTCTTCACTAGCCTCATGAGCAACAACAAAAAGGAGGAGATGAAGAAATGGCCTTCCCATTTCACCAGTGAAGGCCAACAGACACGGGCCGAGCGGCCCACGTGCGTTCCTCTCACCTCTTTCTCCCTGTTGAGCAGCACCAGCTGGCTGTCGGTCAGGATGCAGTATTTCCTCTCCCATGTTGTCGTGTCGGTGTAGGGGGACTGGCCGCAGGACAGCCTGTGCGTAGGTGGTCCTTTCACATCTGCGAACAGAAAACCGGGATCCCGGAGTCATTAGCGTGTGTCATTAACCGCCCTCCTTCGCTTTTGTGGTTCTGCAGCAAGCTGCACACCAGAACTGCAATCTGTACTTAGCAGCGCCTGGCTCAGCGTATTAAAAGACAAACTGCTAATCCTGGGAGGCACCCGTGGGGAACGCAACGTGAGGTACACCGTGAGCACTTAGTTATCTAGAGCACGACTTATGAAAATGGCAGTGCCCGAGAAGAATATAAATGCTGTTGCTTAAGACTGGAATATAATGAAAAGCAAAGACCGAGAGCCTCAGGCAAGCTCCATCTTCCCTCTGTTTCCTTCACAAAAGCCCTGAGTGTACCCAAACTCTTAGCAAACTGGATTATTTGAGACTTTGGGTGGAGAGACACAGGAAGAGAGACTGGGAGCAAGGCAGGCAGGCTCGAAGAAGGGAGGGCAAGTTCAAAGGGATGGGTGTTTAACTGAGAAGGGCTTCGTAGCATTCCTATGGCAGGAAGCTGTTTGGTAAAGCTGTGGCAGGTAGGAGTCTTCCAGCATTTCCTTTCAGTCACAGCCATTACAGCAACAACAACAACAACAAAAAGAACTAAAAAGTCACTTTGCTTCAAGTCTTTCAGGCTGGAGCTCCACACCTCGTTGTGCAAGGCGCCCTGCCAGTGCTCCGAGAAGGCTGGGTGCAAAGAAGGCAGGGCAGGGAATTCAACTGTCCAGGCAACTCACTGTAAAAACCTCTTTACAGGAGACCAAAATGCCACAGAGTAATGAAAAGGGGATGAATGCAGCAGAGCCATTGGTAGCATCACGCATACAGCTTCAGAAAACAGTCTGAAGTCAATCTCTATAGTTCCATGTTCTGCGTGATCTGTGACATTGAGCCTCACTTTTATCTTGCACTCAAGTTTTACACCCCTCTCCTCGCCCTGATGTAGGCGAGCTCCAGGCGCTCTCAGGCTACACTCTGCAGCCTCCTGAAGCCCCCAAACCACAAAAACAAAGCCCCCTGCCAGCGGCTTGCCCTTGCTGAGCAGGAGCCCGGGATCCTCTCCCACTCGAGGAGCCCAGCAGGCAAAAGGAGCGTTGGAAACTCCGCAGAGCTTGTGGGTAACCCTGCACGGGCACGCCGAGATGCTGCTTGTGACTGCTGCGTGCACTCACCGCTAGAGGCCAGTGAATCCTCAGGCACCCAGCGCCCGCCCGGCTGCAGGGAGCCCCCGCTGCCCGAGCAGGAGCCCAGCTTGACCCGCGGGGCTCGGCCGGCTGCGGCCCCGCTGCCCCAGGCTCCCACCTCGCGGTTCCCAAAGCAGCCGCAGCTTCTCCCCGCTCTCCTCGTCCACACGACAGCTCTGCCTCAGCGCCCAAAGGCGCGGGTCTGCCTCTGAAGCTGGGGAATTAAAAGCCCAGTGTCAGCCCGTGCTGCGGTAGGAGTTTTGCGGTCAGGAGGAATACCTGAGCCGTGCAATCTGATACGGGTAAGAAAGAAAAAGCAGAGGAATGCATCGCTCCTGCTGCTCTGCACAATACTGAAATTCACCTTTGTTTCCTTGATTTCGGGTAATTCAGACACGAACACGAGGTCCCGAGCCAGGCCCCACGCCGTGCTGCCTCGCCTGGCAGGCGCTGCCATTCCGGGCAGCTCAGCGCCTCTCCCAGCTGCCCCGAAGCCTGCTTGGTACGGACACAGCTCACGGAAACCACCACGGCCGCTGCAAAGCAAAAGCACGTCTGTGCAAGCTCCTGGGGCACAAGAGCCTCTCGCTGAGGAGTTACCACAGCTTTGGCCACCTCAGAGACGCTCACTCCCGAGGCAGGCTTTTGGCGCACCTGCAGCTCACATTTACAGCGGCTTCCAGCCCCAAACCGAGCCAGATGCCAAATGTAAACGCTGCTGCTCCTGCTTAGCCCTCGGTTTCCCCGGCAGCAGCAGAGGAACCCAACCCATGCCTGAACAAGCCCAAGCGAGGTCTGCAGGCTGCAGACCTGCGAGCAGGCTGCAGGGCAGGGATGAAGCCCTGGATCCCAGCCGTAAGCGTGCACCGAAGGCGAAGCCCAGAGCTCGGGGGATCCAGCCCCTCAGGTAGGAAAGGCAGCTTTCTCCCGACACAAGGAAACCCTTCCGAACCCCCAGCAGAACCTACGGCCACGACGTGCCCACCCCAAAAGACTTTTTGCATTCTAATTCCTAACTACAGGCCTTGGCAGCGTACCACCCAATTGATCTCCGGGGCTGCACAAAAGGATTAAAGAACAGAACGGCTCCTTCCACTGCAATAACAACTTCGGGACGTAACTGAGTCATCGGGCGCTGCGGGCCAGCCACAGCTCTGCTGCCAAGCGGGCTGGCTACGTCAGAAGAGCTTTCCGCAGACGGCTGGCAGCGCATCGTGCCATCGCGGTGCCTGGAGCTGTCAGTCACGGCCCGGCGTTAATATCTGCTGTGTTGGCACCCTTCTGGTCGCACGGCAGGACACGGCCCCGCCGCCCCCGCCGGCTGACCGAGCGCTGTCTTGTGCCCAGAGGAGCGGTGCAAGGTGGGCTTCCGAGGTACCTGGTACCCGTGGCCCTCTCCCCGGGGCTGATGGCACAAAAGCACGTCTCGCACCACAGGGGAGCTCATAAAGAAGCTGTCCGCAGCAGAAATCACAGGGTAAGCTCCGGTGTGTCCATACCTAGCGACTTCTCTCCCTGTTTAAACCAATTCTCAGCCAGCCTGCCCCAGCAGACCTCCTCAGAGCCCCTTAGCAACTGCTCTCACTCACTCCGAAGGGTTTTACAGGTTTAGACCGAAGACTCTCTGGGACTTTACGCAGCATCACGTATACACCTGGTTGCTTCACAAACCGGGTTTTGTTTTCCGGTGCTCTTCACCTTTCATTTTCATTTTACATTCGTGGCCCCAAGTTTTCACGTGACTGCAATAAAACCCACCAATCCCTCCCACTGATGCCCTACAAACCTGATTTAGCACCGCTGACCGGATCACTAAGGAAGGGAACGCCAAGGTCCACCAGTGAACACAAGGACCACTGATGCTTCAGGAGAAGGCTGAAAGTCAGGACTGCCACTTCTCACCTCGGGGCAATCCTCTATCAGCTCTTACACCACTACCTATCGGCTCATACAAAGCCTTTGCTCGGGGGTAACTCGCCGATGAATGCAAACACTTCATTTCGGACAGGGGCTGGAGAAGAAATGAGGCAAGCACAGCCAAAAGCTCCGAGCCTGCAGATGTCGTGTGTGGGACGGGCTCAGGCAGCCCCGCACCTGAGCGCGCAGCGCCTGAGAAGACGTCCTTCCTTCGCTGGTCTGCTGCAACCCGCTCCCTTCGGCCCTATTACAATGAGGCATTCAAGAAAGCAGATCGGTTAGCCTATACACGGGATTAAAGGTCATGCCTGATGTGCCTACAAATGCTAATGGCAGTTAAGTAACAGCTTGGAAAAAATCCCCTGCTCTGTGCATCCTCCCCTGACGCCCCGAGAGGAGAGGAGCGGCGCTGCCCGCCTGGCACGGCCGAAGGTTTGAAGCTGCGGTTTTTCCTCGGGGCACTGAAATGCCATCGGGCACTTTATAAATATCCACAAAGCTCCCTTTCTCTCAGCCAAATGACAACTTGTACCTTATTATCAACTACAGAGCTTATAAAGGAAAAAAATAACAGGAGGAAAAAAGGCACAAAAAAGGAACAGTTGTGCTGCATCGGCGTTTCAGATAAAGGTGGTGGTTGGTACAGGGAGAAGGAACACGGAAAGAAGGAGCCAGTGCCAAGCCCATCCCCCCGGAAAGGGCCAAGACATTTCTGAAAGCTGATGGCAGCTGAGGGAGCAGTACGAGCCCTATCAGATGGGAACGTTTCTGAATCTTCCATTGCAACTATGCAACAATTTTTTTTTTTAAAAAAAAACAACACACAAACAAAAGCAACTTCCAAACGCGTTCACAGGCGGAGAATGCTTTCCAGTCAGTGGGCAGAATCAGAAAATTATTTCCAAGCGATGTCAAGTGTTCCAGCAGCACTTAGTCCCCAACAGCTCTGCTGAAACAGAAGGGGGGCATCAACTCCTGAAAACTACAGAATTTGCAGAAACCAGGCCAACAAAACTACATTAAAGGTAAATCCATGTCTCCAGCTCCTTTTGCCAACAAGCACTCTACCTACCATCAATAACCACACGAAAGCAAACCTCCGTCCCAGCGATGACAAGAGCAACCCTGGCATGTGCCAGAGCCCCTTTCCTGAACCACGCTCTTCCTGGGGCGGAATCGAGGGCTTACTGAAGCCCCTGCCAAATTTTCATCGACTTTATTAGGGTCCGTATTCTGCTTCTCGTGTTTCCAACGAGGAGCTGCCAAGCAGCTGAGTAACTAATGGAGTGGCCAAGTTTGTGTGCTTTCCCCTGAAGAGAAAGATTAGAAGGAGCCCTAACACCTTCTGACAACAGGTCTGTCAATGTTTCCGCGCCGGTTTATGTACTTGCCATAGAGACAAGACTTGGAGAGCTTTAGGTAAATGCTGTCGTCTGAGAGCTTGTCAGTACCCCAACCTACACAAATGTGCACGAGCAGGCAGCTCAGGTTGAATAATCATCAGCTCGAAGCTTTATCAAGCCGCCGAACAGAAGCTGAGACTTCAAGCCTGACTACTGACGTGAAGCTTCATGACAGACAAGCGGCAATTAAAAGGCCTTCGCCGACCTTGCACCATCTCTAAAAGCTGATGAAGGCAGTGATTCAAGGGAAAGATACGGCAGAAGCAGAGACACGCTGTGTCTCAACACGTTTTGTTCCCTCAAACCTGCCTCTTGCAGTACTGCCGGGTTTCTGCAGACCCAGGCGCGATCCCAGCAGAAGATGCACGGGCTGACCTGGGAGCAGAAGGGACGCTCATCCCCCGGGCACGGACAACCGCCTTGTCCAGCGGGGAACACACGATGCTCACGACTGCTCGTGTAACTCTGCAGAGGAAATGCAGCACATGCTACGTGGGGTAGCTCGTATGAGCAGACTCACAGGCTACTGAGGCAGAGAAAACAATGCTCTCAGGGGTGATTAATTCTTCTCTGAATCACAGCACACCTAGAGATACGGCCAGTGCACATCGCAGAAATGAAACTGTTAATTCTGTCATTTTATTTGAAATCACAGCCCAGGCGGTGAAGTGGCTGCAGGTTTTCTAGGAACTGCCTTGTGGCTGCTGTGAGACAGAGCACGGCTCACTCTCCATCTTATCAGTGTGGCACGGCTGCACACCGCTGAGGAGGTACCTGCATTTTCATGGCTGGAAAAAGACCTCTGTGATGAAGTAGCTGTGTTGTCTTCCGCATAGAAAGCACGAGCAGACCCTTTGGGATGAGAGGTGCATTATTTACGTAGCATTTATTACGGAGGTGAGCACCTAGTGTGAGTTCTTCCTGGTATCTTAACAGCCACACTCAACAGCCTTCGGCGCACATGCAGAGATGAGCCCTCAGGTCGGCAGAACCCAGTTGCTCTCCTCCAGCAGCTGTGAATACAACGATAACCAAATCCTCGCATGGAAACCTAAGAGCAAGGGCAGGAGGTCAGAAAGCTTAGCCAAACCATCAAACTTCAGTGACTGCAAGAGCTCTCACACCAACTGGTTACAGCCAAAACGCTACCTGGAAAACCCATTCTACACAGGATGAAGCCAGAAAAGGTTTAAATAGGTGAAAAAGAGGTATTTTAGAAGCTGGCAGAGCCCGTGAGCAGCACCATGACTTTCTCAGATTCCAACACATTTGGCACCGCGACACAAGTTCTTTACAAGATCTTTAATTCTTCTAGTGTTGGCCAACCTTGCAGTAGTAACCTATTAACTTTCCACAGCTGTTTTATTGAGGGGTAGCGATCACGCACAGTCTAAAAAAATTGGTTTTCCATCAGCCCGCTGGAGAATCTGATCAGCCACGCATTCGTAAAAGAGTTGGTCAATCAGGTGCAGCCTTCACGCCCTGTACCCTCGTGGAAACCACCACAATGATGATCTGTGCACTTTGTGCATGCTTCCCATCCCTACCATCAGCGTGCTGTCTATGGCAAAGGAAATCTCACCATGTAGAGGTGAGAAGCCCGAAGGTATCTGCTGCTCACTGTCCAGAAGCTGGGTTTTAGAGCTTTTCCCCCTCTAGAAGAGGGGGAAACCTCCTGCAAAGAGGTGAGGGCACGGCTTTATTCCACCAGCTGCCGAAAAGCTTTGATGAGACTTGAGGAGGGGCAGTGGAAGGCTCGCCTTCCTGCTCCCAGTTCCCAGTCTCACCTCAATACACAAAACCCAACAGAACAGTAGTGCTTAATGAGCCTGGCATCATCCGGAAGGATGGACTCTTGCTGCCTGTCCTCGTGGTGACATTGCTCCCATCCCTCCATTCCCGCACTAGGAGAAACGTGACATGTTTGCACAGAGGTGGCTGCAGCAGGCTCGCTCACCCGGCTGAGCTCCCAGACTCCTTCACCAATTTAACTCCGTCTGCCCTAAAACATCTGCCCTGAACTTGCAGCATCACCACTCGCCTATCAGAAGCTCAGCAGTTTTCACACCAAGGCTGAGACTGTGTTAGAGACGCGCCAAGATTTCCGCCCTCCTTTCCCCGTAACACACACAACTCCAAACCTTCCCAGGACCTCCTAGCACATTTACCACCCTTGGCCCCTGACGTCTGTGTGCTCCCCAGTACCCGAGCACAAGCCAGAGGACCCAGATTCAGTCGGGCCACAAGGATGCAGCCCTGAGAGCAGAGATTTCTTTCTCAAAAGGGAAAAGCGTGGAGGCATTCCAGAAAAGAAACCGCAAGTCTTAAAATCTTACGAGGAGCTCAGCTAGCAGATGCTGAGCGAGCCAACGGTTTGGAGCTTTCCTGCAAGTCCTAAAAATGAGCTAAGGAGCGAGCAGCAGAAGCAAAATTAAGCAAAAAAACTAAAATTGGTCTGGGAGGGTAATTCCGATTAGAGAGCAGCAAGCTGCACCAGCTCACTGTCACCACGCAGCTTCTTTGAGCAAAAGGTGTGGAAGCTCTTAATAGCAGTTTAAAGCTGCCAATTAGCTTGAACACTGCTGAGCTCCTTCCTCTAAGCTCCTTACACGCCGCCCGGCTGATCGCTGAACGCGCAGAGGGGTAATTGAGCCTCGCCTCTCTCCCTCTGCTCCTTTTCTCATCGTCTGTTCGCAGCCAGGTTTGGGAGACGCGGCGCGCAAGACGAGCGCGCCAGGAGAAATCGGCACCTCCCCGGCAGGAGCCGTGCCAGGAGCACGGCATCGCGCCGCGAGCTGCGCGCCTCGACGACAGGGAGCAGACAACAAAACCCAGCCGCGGTGGGAACCTTACGGAGCACGCAGGTGTGCTGCAGGTTGAGCCCGGCCCGCAGCCAAGCGGCTCGTTGTAGGGCTTTGTCACTCCCATGACATCACCCCCAGAGAAGCTGCTGGCCGGGGAAAAAAACAGCTCGGTTCCCAGGGCGCGGAGGATTTCAAGCCGCCCGCCCGCAGTTGCTCAAAGCCACTGCTATGACCCCCCCGACAATGCCGGGCAGGTTTTTCCTTCCTTCTCAAACAGTTCTCGTTCTTCGCCCAGGACCACTCGTCTTTGCTCCTGAATATTAAGTGTGCGTTTCTCTCCGCTAAATTCCCACTTGCCCTACAAAACCCTTTGGAAGCTCAAAACAGAAATGGATATTACAAACCTGGAGAGAGGATTATAAAAGATTACATGCCCTTATTGCCAAGCTGCCAAGTTCGGGGAAGATTCTCAAGTGACGCTTCTCCCTAAAGCAAGGAGAGGCTTTCGTGAGAGCTTTAAGGAACTGGAAAACGAAGAATAGCAGAAAAGTTAATTATTCTTGGGAGAAAGAGCTGCAGTTTTCCCTCTTAATTTATGCACGCTCTTTTTCTCACCCGGCTCTGTGCCCTTCCCCCTGCTCCCCCTGTCAGGCCCGCTCTCAGCCGGCCTCAGCTCCGTCCCACAGCCCCTCCAGCAGCGAGCACCCGGCCTGCTCTGCTCCCTCTTAGGTCTTTGTTCCTCGAAGCCGGCCCGCAGCAGCGCAGGAAGGAGACTGAGGAAAAGCATCCTCAGCTTAAAAAGGACCTCGGCCCAAGGCAGCTGCGGAAAAAAAGAAACAACTTAAAAGCAAAACCAATGTAAAAGCAGAGCCTGCTTGGTTCCTGCACAGTTTGGGATGTGCGAGACTCCAACGTAGCTGTGCTCCAAGCTCAGCACGGGCACGCCCCAAGAAGTGGAGTTTGGTGAAAGCTGTTTCTGAAGTTTCTGCCCCCAGCACGCGTCTCTGCTCAGCACCCTTGCCAGCAAGGCGCCACCAGAGGATGCTCCTCTGAGGCTGATTTCTTTCAAGCCCCTTTTGCCTCCTGGCAGGTAAAGGGAGGGAGGCACTGGACTAGCCAAGGCAGAGGAGCGTTTCTGGGAAAAGAACAAGCCGCAGGCATACCCGAGGTGGTAGGAGAGTGACCACAGCAAGTTCAAGGTGAGCAACCAGAAAACAAACACTGTCTTCAAGACGGCCTGCGTTACACCACGCGGGCTTTTTCTTTTAGAAGTCTTTGCCTTCAGCTTTCCTTCAAAAAAAAACCAAAGCATTTGGTGCCACTGATCTCAGCCTAACTAAAACTGACTTCTCAAAGCAGCGCCACGATCGCTGAATTCCCCACACTGTGCTGTCTGTGTGTATCCAGGTTGCTGAGGCACAGAGGCTAAGCTTAGCTTTCTTATTTTAACAACTCGAAGCCAATGAGTTTGTAAAGGACAATCCCAAAGGACTCAGATGTAACAGAAGCCTTCCCGTAAGCCCTCCTGCTACCCAAGAAGTCCCACTCCCCTTCCTTCTGGCATCTGCACGGTGTTTGAGAGCCCAGAACAAGCCGTCAGACACCGACTGATTGACTGGACCTACTGAGACACAGAAACACCCCCCCCCCAAAAAAAAAAAGCACCAGCGCACTCCTCGTTCCATTTCCACCCCTGATGTCTGAGGAGTCTTCGTGCCTTAGCACTGCATTGCTACTACACAAAGGACCGGACTTCTCCATCCTTTAAAGATGCTTCAGGCACAAAACACTTGGTCGAGGAAGGAGACTGGATCACGCATGGATGGGATGGTGCCTCTGAGCCACATCCAGATCTACACAAAGAGATGCCGTGTTGCAAATAACCTGAACCCCACACCCAACCCCGTGCTCAGAGGTAAGGACCTTTTTCCAGCTCTACATTCAAACCCCCAGCTGAAGGTTGCATGAGGTTAGCTCCCCCTTGTAAATTCACCCTGCTCTTGTATCTCTTCCTAGGGAGGGAAAAAAACACTTTGGTTACGCATCAGGAGGTCACAGCCAGTTTGGTCGAGGCAGGAGATGGAGCTGCTGGGTCCACGAGGGCTCGGGAGCCTCCTGGCTCAGGGAGCATCGCTCTCGGTGTTGCCACAAGACCTGAATATTTGCAAATCCAAGTTCAATTTTCAATTTTCTTCTGAATTCCCAGAACGCAGCAGGTGATTTCTTTCTCGTCTCCTCTGTGGGATGTTGAAGCTAAGTAACTGCGCAGGAAAGAGGCAACAGGAGGAGCAGTAACAGTGCCAGGGCAGAGAACCTGCACGCGCTGGGATAAGCCGGTGCCAGGGAAAAGACTTGTGCAGGCCAGCTCGGCCGGGCCCTCTGGGCAGCGCGGAGATCCAGGCTCCCAGGTCCCACCAGAACAGGAGGAGCAGGTTTCCTCTGCTTTTGGCAAACACAAATGAGCGTGATTAACGTCTCCTTTGATGAAGGTCTAGTTAATTAAAGGGGATCTGTAGCTAGGGTGCAGTATTTCAGGTATTCTTAGACCCACTGGGTTTTCCCTCTATGTAATACGTTTCCTCCTCTCTCGGGCAGGGGAGGCTGCCCCAGATAAAGGCAACCCCACATCCCCTCTACCCCGGAGCCCATACCGCTCCTGCTCCATCCCAAAGCCTCCAAAACATCAAGCACACAAGGAGAAACCTGCCACTATTCACTCTGCAGCGCTGATTTCTCTGATGCTTGGCGCTAATGCCGCCAGTCCCCGAAGCACCAAGAAGCACCCGCTCCCAACGATTCCGTGCCGTGCGCTTTGCAAATGGACACCACGAAGGCCCCCAGCAGATCCCCAACCCCCTTTTATCGGGGTAAAATCACAGGTGCTCATCTCCAAAATCCTCGAAGGAGACCGAGTGAGCCCTGTAAAGGGAACAAGCAAGTCAAGAGCAAATTTCTTTCCTACAGCAATAGGAAACAGAGCTGTACAGGTCACAGCCTTGCAGAAGCAGTCCTGATAACATCTCATCAGCAACCCTGCTGCGCTACTGCATTTTGTAACAGTAAATCCGACCAGGCTAGGAGGGCAGAGGGAATCTTCACATCAACGTGACCATTTTCATCCAGTTCGGAAAGGGTTGTCGTACATCACTGCTTCTTGGGACTCCCTCTTGCCAACACAAGCGGTTTCTGAGCTGTTCCTGAAACCCACGTCACTGCTTTTGGGAAGCGACTTACAGGCGCAGCGCGGATTTATTTCATGTATTAATTTTTAAGGCGCAATACTAAGAATTGTTTGCTGCCAGAAGATGGGTGGGGAAGGTAAGGAAAGTTCACGTACCCAAGAGACTTAACTCGAACCAACTCGGACAATATGTTTGAGTAGCATTTCCTTCCAGCTACTGTAGATAGCTGTCCTTAACGTGCCTTTACTGAGGCAGCCAATTTTCCACCTCTGAGTACAATGAGATTTCAAAGCACACACGAAAACAGAGTATAAACAGACACAAACATCCACTTAGCGATACAACAAAAGAAAATATGGGGCAAAAACTTGAGCTTCTCTATTTTCTGCCCGTTACATAAAATATCTTGGCATTTTACACACCCTCCACTCCATCCTGCCTTTTCCTTTTTTTTTTTTTAATTATTAAATGACCGCATTATCCCCAAACACCCTGCTTAGCTGGTCTTTGCACCGTGCTCAGGACCAAAACCCTTGTCCGGGGATCCCCGGGGGGATGAGTGTGCCTGGCACTATGGACAGGACGAGCAGCAGGAGAAGCGGTGACCCAGGCAGACCCCGGGCTGTGCCAGCAGAACAAAGCAAGAGCCTTCAAAACGCGCCTGAGGATCCCAGCACGGTCAGCAGAAGTGACCGACAGACGAGAGGCGGCCCTGGAGAGCGAGGGATTCAGGCAGAGCTGCCTTTTTCGGGAGTTTCAGGCCGCCGAAGGCAGACCATGCTGCCTCCACGCCGCTGGAGCCGGATGGTAGCCTACCCCCAGCCCCTGACGGATGTCAAGCTTATTTTTGTAAATCTCTGGTGATAAAAACCATGCATGGCATCTTGCTCATTTCCTCCTTACTACTTAGTTTGCCAAAAACTTGCAGCTCTGCTTTCCCTGCCACATCTACAGACCAGTACTGTTTGTTCTGCTCTCGGTGACTAATGATGATAATGCGCACCCCTCTTCTTCGCAAAATCCTCCTTAACAACAGCATAAGGACCAAAGATGATATTTTCTTACCCAGTTTCACTAGGCCTGAAGCAATCAGACAAACGATGAACAGGAAAAAAAAAAGAAATCTCTTTTTTTTCTTTCCTGAACTCCCATGTGATTAAAGGGCCATTAAAATGCAAACAGGCTTGGATTTTATTTTACCCATCAGCGGCCACCCTCCGCTGTCCCTGGGCTACAAATGTCTCCTTGGGAATCCTCTGCGCTTAAGAAGAGTCAAGTTCTAGGTTTAGGAGCAATCAATCTAGCAAGGCTTGCTGAGTATATAGCTGTGTCCATATATATTTCATAAAGACCTACATTTTTTATGTCGATTCCCACCGATCGTTGAAAAGTACGCTCAGCTTCGTGTTTGCTCATCTTTGAATAAACAAGGCGAAGGCTGCTGGGCATCCACGGACAAATGAGACATTACAGATGTAGACAAAACCTATCATCACCCTGAAAGCATTTCTCTTTTAAATTACACATCCATGCAGGAGTTATTTGGAGTGCGGATTGCTGTGTATGTGTTTAATTCAGCCAGGGCTGGCTGGGGGCTGGCTCTACGCTGTCACGTTTTTTTCCTCCACGTACTTGACAGCTCAGAACCGCGTGACTCGCTCAGGGCAAGTCCTTTCTATGTAGGGACAATAAAGCTTTTTTCTTCCTCCTACATTTTGTAGCGGGCATTTCTCAGGACAGGGCTCTCCGAATCCGCCTGTCTGTTCCCACGTAGCTCTCCTACCTGGAGTCCTGCTGTTAAAATAAACCCACCTGCGTCCAAACGAGCGCGTGATTCCCCATCGAGCACGTTCAAATCAGGTACCGCCAGCGCACGCTGCACACCAGTATCTCCTCCTCATCTGCAGACTTTGTCCCCTTATCGCCTCAGCAGAAAAAAAAAAACACCCATTTTGGAGCCAGCCGGGCCAGCGTTAGAAGCGAGCGCGCAGAGCCGGGGAGGTCTGGGGGCCAAGGCGCAGTTCACAGCCCCACACATGTGCACAGCCAGTTTGTTTCGGTCACAGCCCAAACGCCAGTTTCTCAATTAGCGCATTGCAGCCATTCACTTCTTTTGTTAAAGTAACTCAAACCTCCTGCTGTACGCAAATAATTTCCCTCTGACAAACCCAATGGCATCTTACAACCACATGTACCGGCCTTCACTTTTGTCCGTAGGCACGCAGCGTTCACAGAAAGCTCCAAAGAAACCCTACAGCGAAGAAGAAAAAATAAATATGTATTTCCTGGGAAGATTTTCTTCCCTTCTGCAGCTATTGGAGCCTATCTAAGCAGGAGCTAGCGACCTCTCACCATAACCTGGTGGTGGGGCAGCCTGCACAGAGCTCCCTGCTGCTGGGTAAACCAGCTAAGAACCACCGTGCAGGTCAACAGCGGCTGCAGCCACCGCGTCTCCCTGGGAAGGGGAGAAAAATAAGCAACGAGCTCTGTGCTGGAGAGGGGGGACCCAGCCTGGAGGCAGCACAGGGCCGGGATGCAGCGATGCCCACCTGGCACCTACTGGGCACCACGGAGTCGTAGGGAGGCACCCACCTGGTGTTGGACACGTACAGGACTCAGCTCTGCAGCACCAGAAGATAATTCTGTGTAATGCTTTACTGGGGCTCGCTGGATTACTCGGACCTTACACATCATACGCAGCGCCTTCCCACTCGGTGCTCTGGAGCACCGGGGCGAACAGCCCAGCCAGTTCCTTTCGATGAGGTTTTAATAGTGCAAGATAAATGAACCTGTTAATGCCTACCACCGCAGAGCCTCCAGGGCCTCACCTCCCGCCCTAACCCGCACCAGAGGAGCACTCAGCACTTCCCCGCGTGCCGCACGCCTTCTGCGAGCCCTCCGGGTTAATTAAAAGCCTTTAGTGACCCAGGTCAGCTCCGACACGGAGAAACGGGAAACAGGAGTCAACCCTGCATGTGACAGTGAGACACGGACGTCGTGGTCAGCAGCCACGAAAGCCAGGAGACAGACATCTCGGTTCCTTCACAGCAGACTCAGGACGGCCACTCATTTCTTTCCTATTCCTTTCCAAAACTTCACCCTGTTTTGATTAAATGAAGGCTCGGTGTCGTTCAAGAAGGTGCGTAGCAAGCTGCATAAAGGCAAGGGCTGGCAGTCATTTCAAGACTCTGGTGGCCGAAACCATCCTTGTGTTTGTATCAGGCGGCAGTGGGGCCGACAGGAAGCCTGTGGCCACAGCAGTGCAGCCAGAAGCCAGCCCTCGCCAGACAGCCCAAAACACCCGCAGCAGCGTCGCGACAGAGCCCTTCCTCGTGTACCGGTGCAGCCAGGGCCGGCAGGAACCATGAGGTAGATGGATGAAGAGCAAGTATCAGAAGCTTGGCAGATTTTTCAGTGGTAATTGGTCAAAACCCCATGCCAAAGCATCTGTCAGTCAGCAACTGGCCGAGGAGAATCACTCCAGAAGTGACTGCATTAACAAGGGGTTTTTGCTTTTCTTGTGGGAACACACTGAGCTCCTAGGTGCAGCTGGAAGGGAACTGCAACCCGCAGCCGGCCCTCAACAGCATTGTCACCAACCCCTGCGATGGTCTCGGAAAATTATACGCAGGAGTATTTTGAGAATGGGGTGTAGGAAAGCACTTCTGTTCCTGTAAGACACGCAAAGTTCGATGTAAAATGAACGAGCAGGGCTGCTTACAGCCTGCCGCTGCACTTGGCAGCGTAGCTCCTTGCATTTCACCTAGAGACAGGGATTTGGCCGTGACGAGGGGAGAGGGATCTGGGAGCTCTGCAAATAAACAACCTCAGGAGTAAGACCTCAGATCTCACTGAAGGGAGGAGCCATAAAACCACAACACAGCTGATCCCCGAGGTCTCAAACCTGCAGACAGCGAAGCATGGCGATAGCTGACAAACGCTGCTCTGGAGCTGGAAAAACACCCTTGCTCGCTCCCTGCTCTCACACACCACTGGCAGGAACTTCGCCCTTTCTGCACCACTTTCCCAAGAGCAGTGCTGGGAGGGATGCTCCTACAGCAGACGCGCACACTGAACTCACCAGCATGCCCCCACAAGGAAGGGAGGCAGAGGACGCCTGCTCTCCGAAACCTAAGCCTCTTCAAAACCTCTCTTTCGGTCATTTTCTTCACCTCCTCTGTACACAATGTTTTGTGCCTCCACTCAAACGAGCAGCCCTGTAACCAGTACAGCATCTTCCTGCCCACAGAGGACCAGATGTCTGGCTTCAGCTTCCCTTGTAGTAAGAACAAAACCACGCAGGGGACAGTTGGTTTCAATGCTAACATGTCAAGAGGTTCATGCATTAGCTTGTTATTTATGTAAACAGCTTCCTTTAAAACAAGTGATGTTTTACAGGATTATGAACTATTTATTTCAGAAGAGCCTAGAGAGCCTTTTGAATAACTACCCCAACATATCAGCACAGCAAGCATAAGGCTAAATAAAACAAGCTAATTAGTTGAAGCAAGTGATCAAGTAACGCTGTAAATAAGAGCACGGAGATCATCTTGTGCACGTTTGTTTACTTCTGACATGCCATTGCTTTGAGTCCTAAATCAAGAACTGTTAGCATTACAGATGTACACCATTTGTTATTTGGAAAAATGAAACAAAGACCTAAAACAAATACTTTCCTCTGGGTTTGTTATTTTAAGAAAAAAAGGGTCAACGTGCCTAGGAAGCGCTGGTTGTGTAAGCACGCCAGCAATTCTCAGCTTGCACCAAGCTCCATTACGGGCAGCGCCGGGGAAACGCAAAGCGAGGAGCTCTGCCTGAAGACAGCTTCATAGCGGCAGAACTTGCCCTCTGGCCACAGGCTCTAAATGCCTCCAGGAGTTAAGGTTCCCATTTCTGGGGTGGCAGAACCTCCGAGTTCTCCAGGAGAGCCGAGTTCCCCTTTCTGCACACTTCGACAGCTGTGTTTTACGTCCACCTTTAAGACAAATGCAGCACTTTGAGAGAAGTCTAACACCGTTTCTTTCTGCTGTCTTCTGCACGCCTCCCACACCTGGGCTCGCTGCTCCATGGGGCAAAGGGTGAGGACAGGCTGCCGGGGCTGTCCCCAGACCACGAGCTGCTCCTGCCCCGTGGGATCTCACACCGGAGCTCCTCTTTGCGGGGACTCGGCAGGCAAGACGTGAAACTTGGCCAGAGACTGCCAGTCCAACTGCTCGCCAGACGTAGCTCCTCCTCTGCAAAGCAAAGGCTGCTCTTCCTCCTCCGGCTGCTTCCTCTCGGCCCTGTCTGGCCTGTTATCAAAGGAAAAGCTTCTCCCACCACAACCCGAAACCTCGAGTTTGCTGAGAGCCCTTTCTCCTAATCCCCATACTTCCACTCCTCAGCTGCTTCTGTGAAAGCTGCATCTCTTCAAACCCTGTCTCCCTGCCAAGAACATCCAGGGGACGTCTCCAGGACACACTTATCCTCCCAGTAATTCCCACGCGCTAATTTCTCGTGACCAACGTAACCGCAGGTAGCAGTACTGCCAGCACAGGTTACCGGCACGCTCCGCACAAGGAGCAAAACCACAGGCACAGACCACGAGAGCAGCAAAAAGCAACCTGGGATGCAAGGCTCTGCCCTTCCCTCGTCGTGATTTCAGGAGGCAGGGAAGTCCTCACAAATAAAAATGTCCTCACTCGTCCCGGTGGAGGTTAATTTTTGGCTTCTGACAAAACGGTCTGGGGTTAAGGAGGGAAATCAACAATCAGAGCTGCAACGAGCACAACTACCTGCTCAGAGACGCCCTTTGTTAAGCATAATTAGCACCGGATGACTGTAATTTTATTAGCCTCAGATATTGCCGCTAATTGTTTTCTGTTGTGATCATAAACATTCATCTGCATAGCATTAGCCTGTCACCCACGGTAAACGACACGGCGCTCGTGATGAACAAGGCCCGCGGGCCAGGACCCGAAGGAAATACTTGGGGGGGAGAAGTAGGATCCGCATCCCAAGCTGGGAAATGCCAGGAGTGCTCCCGCTGCGTCCCACCCCTCCGCAGGTTTCAGTACACCGCGTACCACAACATTCAGCCCCACGAAGACGCGCTCCGGCTCGGAAAACAGCGCGATGCTGGACTGCAGGCTGCTGCTGCCATAGCTGCAAGTCCCCGAAAAAGCTTCGGTCGTTTTGATGTAGCCCAGGTGAAAACAGTCCTGAAGCTGTTCTGGCACTTACAGGTTAATGACCACCGACACCGAGCCTGTACCTTGCAACCCAACGTAGGAGCACAGCGGAGCGCAGATAAAGGGGCATTTACACAGCACGTCAAGGGGCGTGTGAGCTGCGGGGAGAGCTCAGCTGTGTGCAAGTTCGCTAATAAAAACCCCACCAAAAATAAACTGCTCAAGGAAAAAAAGCGATCCGGGGCTGCGGGGGAACGTGAGTCAGTAGAAGCACTTCCACAGTGAGAAAGCACTTTGGAGAACATGAGAAGTTGAAAAGCTGCCTCAGTGAGTAATGCGCAATTCCCATTTCAGACAGAAGAAAGAGCTTTGTGTTGCAGACCAGTTCCAGAAAAGCAAGGATTGAAACCACACGCTCTCAGCCTAGGTACACAAAACCTCTAAAATGACTTAAGGCATAACAGTAAAATACTGAAGAAACAGATCTTTACCCCAGTGAGGAAAGTAAAGGAAATAATCCTGGGGGAAGTGTCACCATAAACATTTGTGGAAGACAAGCGCATGTCAACTGCGAGAAGCCAGCGTTTGCCTTCTCCCTCCCCCAGGAGATACCCCCTAAGATACAGGTAATTGATTCTACTGAAGAGTTACTTTGTCATCAATCTCCAATTAAACTTGCATTGCCCTGAGATCTAGATAAGAAGGAGCAGTGAAATACATGTTATCTGGGAAGTCTCTCACAAATCTACTCTTAACAGAGTTGAAGGGTCACTGGCAACACTCAGAAATAAAAACCAAAGAAAACAGAGTGCAGCAGCTCACCCACAACCCTTGGATCCAAGGCTCTGAGTTGTCTGCATAGCTCCTTCCTTATCTCGTTCCTAAAGAAACCTTGGTGTGTTTGCAACCATTACTCTTATCAGAGTGCTACTTCTCTTTCCTCGAGCTGGTACATCCGCTCAAAATTAAAGTGCTCTTTAATTAACGGTGGTATAAATACTAACTTCACACTGAGCCCAAGTCCTTCTCACTCGGGGCTTTGCACATGCCAATTTAAAGGCTCGTACGAAACGCCTGGGTGTGAGGGTGAGCAGAAGCCAGGGCACGTGCACCAAAAGCTGCTCCCAAGCAGCACCGAGGGGAGAAGCTGCAGCGTCCCGGGGGGGCGAGCACACGCGGCAGGAGGCAGCTCTCCGCAGGTTCGGCATCCCGGCTCGCCCAAGAGGATGCCTGCTCTGATCCAGGAGGGATTTCTGCAGCCAAGGAGCGATGAAGCAGCGTCTGAACACGCTTCCTAGACTGTGAGACCAACTGGAAAATATTTATCCAGATTTTTTTATTATTATTATTTTTTTATATCCCACTTCCCTCTGCGAGCTGCCAAGAGAAACAACCAGCCCTCTTTTGGGAAGTAACCGTTTCTTGAAGAAGGGAGCTGCCCTGCCCCTGCTTTCCAAAGGTCAGCAATCTCCACGGGCCGCTCCCCAGAGCCACGCCGAGGTCCCACCGCCACGGCCCCAGCGCGGAGGGAAGGCCGAGCACACCAGGGCAGGCACGCTCCAGGAGGAAGACTTTCTTTTCTTCTCTTTCAGCTGATAATCTGCAACTATTTCAGAGGAAGTGGAAAGGGTTTTAATGAACGGAGTGAGTAAGGAAAGGGCTCGGCTGCTTGGGCAGAAGGCAGACAACATGCCTCCAGGTTCTCAGTTAAGCTCCAAGGCGTGCCTCTCGGGCTGTGTATTTAACACCCCAGGCAAGGTCCTCCTTGGTCCTGGGTCACAGCAACAAGAAATTCTGTCCAACCAGATGTTTCCCGGGAGACTTTCACTGCAGCCCTTCCAAGTTACAGCGTCTGCATGCTTTGGAGAAACCCCGTGGCTCACACTGCCTCTGGGCAAGTCAGAAGTCTGGGCAGACCACGGGGTCTGACGGCCCGAGGATTCCCAAATCCTGCCTCTTGGACAGGAAAACAACCCGTCTCCTTGGATTTATTCCTGAACAGGAGTCACAGCAGACAAGTTACATTTCTCTCCCTTTTTGTCGTCCAGCTCCCGGCAGTGCCGCCAGCCCTTGGGCCCGCTGGGGCAGGGGTGACCCAGCAGGGCCAACTGCTCCAGCAAGAGCTGCTCCTCCTTAGGGAACGATACGTCCCGAGGCCAGCAACTAGCTGTCCTGGGCCTATAAACCCCACAGGGCAGCACGTCTTTGGGGGTAAATGAGTCCTCTTAGAGCCTGGCTGTTTTCTGCTGGAGGAGCAGAAGGCCTGCCTTCAAGAAGCAGTGCCTGGCTGGTGTAGATGTTGTAGCTGATCGCACAGCCTCGTTCCCCCAGGCACCTTCCCAGCTATGACTTCCTCCCTCGAGAGAGTTTGGCTTTTACCTTGAGCCCCATTGTTTTCTCTCAGTTCCTGAACTGCGAGGCTCTTTGTGAAACCAGCTTTGGCTGGCTCGGGCAGAGGTTTCGGGGTCCAAGAGCCAGAAGGCTCCGTACTCGTCCCGTATCCGACGGGTAGCATGTAGCTTCTCACAAATAATCCTTTGCCACTGTTCACTTTCCAGGCATGCTACTAGAAGCAGAGACCCCAGAAAACTGGCTGACTGACAACTCGTATGAATTATTAGAGAACCATTTGGTATCAAAGTGCGCTGGGACCAAGAAAAAAGCAACCATGACATGCTCTGCCCTTCAAAGACTGCACAGTGTTAATGCAAAATGCTCATGTCCTATGGAATACCTTCCCAGTAAAGCTTGCTGATGTGTACTGGTGGGCGGGAGGGACCAAACAAACCATCCCAGGCAGCTCGCAATAATGACTCTGCCTCCCAGGAGCTCTCAACAACAGTGGAAGCCTGCAGTGGAAATCCTTGTTTCTAACACCAAACCAACCCCTGAACAAAGCTGTCTGCAAGAACAGCAATGAAGCAATCCTGTCTTCATTTTTTCCACGTATGCCATGAGATTTAACAAGCATCACCACGCCAAATTCCAACCGAGCAAGGTGGTGGAGGAACACAAATCACGGACTGTACGCGGGTGGTTTGAACAAACCCTGGGATGCTGGGGGAGATGGTCCTTCTCAGCTATTCCTCCTCTTTGGCCACTTGTTTTAGAGCAGTGTGACTGCTCCCAGCACCGAACATAAGCCTGCAAGACACAATCCACTGTGGCTGAGACCCAGCACCGCCATGGGCAGTGTTTCCTAGCAATAACAGCAAGATGAATTTATTTATTTTTTAATATGGATGACTTGTCCAGCAGTTTTAACTAGATCCAGATGTTATCAGGTTTTAGTATGATAATCTGGAGGACTCTGGAAAGCACTGAGGTTCTGGGGAGAAGGGAAGTTTATTTTTGTTTTTATTCTAAATTTAACTTCTGTGTTTTTTTTCCCCAGTGCCTCTGCAGTCACTCAGTTCAGACTGGGTAGCCCATGAACAAGTTACACAAAGGACCCGAGAGAACAGAAGGGCAATTCCTTCTTCCCATTCCCCCCCCACACTTTATGAGCATTGTTAACAGCAGGGCAGATTTAAACGGAACCTCGGCCTGGCATCCTGCTGACCCCAATCCCGGCCGGCTAAACCTTCCCAACGCTGCCGTCCTCGGCATCTAACATAGAGCAGACATCAATTTAGCTGATTGATTACAAAACTCCGACTCTGGTGTGAGGAAGTAGATCCGTTCCACTGCCTTGAGCACTGCTTAGAAGACAGCTTTATTTCTCTTTCGCTCTCCCCCTAGTACTCCATTTACAGTAGCAGGCTCGCTACATCCATCAGTGCACCACAGCCCCTCCGAGGCTGCTGCGCTCGCAGGACCGCGCACACCACACACGCAGTTCATTTTGGAGAGCAATGCTTCTGCTTCCTCCAAGACATCTGTTTTAAAGGGACCTTCAGGTTTTCAAGCACATGCCAAAACATCACACCACTTCCCTAATCAGGAAAGGCCTTTTTTTTTTTCCCTAGTCATTTTTTTTAAAATTAAGGTAGAACAGCAGAAAGCTGCAAATCTCATGTTAATAAACACCAAGTTCAAAACCGCCGTGGCGTATCCCTAAGAATAACTGCACACACCTGTAACTCACGGAGAACAAAACAAAACAGAGCCCGTTACCTGTGATGGGATCAATTTGATTATCATCTGCCTTCCACTCGCCCAGTGACTCAGTGTGAGGCTCCCCTCTTCGATTTATTATCCTTGAAAAGCCACTTGAGAGAGTAGAGAAGATGCCACGGACGAAATAGCCCTGCTGCTCGCAGTCCACCGAGCGCACGGCTTGCAGAAAGGGCTTTGTGCTCCTGGCCACGGAGTGCGGCATGGGTTCGGACAGAGAGCGGTTGAAGGGAACCCGCAGCGACCTGGGCCTCGCCTGGAAAAGCATCTCCGCTGGATCTTTGTGGAGTTCCTCAGTGCTGGTGGCATCCACGCTTGCAGAACTTTTGACAAGGCTCGGATCGTTACCTTCCCCTCTCAGGCTGCAGGAGCGCGCTCTTTTGCTTATCTTCCAGGGGAGCCGCGGATGTGTCTGCCACCTGTATGCTCCGAGCGCTTTCTCTGGGTCCGAAGTCATTTGTTTATTCATCTTCTTGCTTTTCATTTGGTGGTACCAGTGATACTCCTTCAGGGTAGCCGTGCCAGCATCTTGTTCCGACAAGGACCTTCTAAAGGTCCTGGGAGAGAGACTATAGTACTTTTTAAAAGCACTCATTTTCCTACTCTTGCATTTCAGCTTTGAATGCCCAAATCATCCTCTTCACCGCTGTGAAGGACGGCGGAGGCTCTCCCCGAGGAGCACCAACCCCAGCACCGGGTACTTCTACATGGCAGCAAGAGGGACAAGCCCTCACCTACAGCAAGCCGCCTGCCACCGCCACGCGCAGCCTTGCCGAGCCCGCTGCCGCTTCCTGCATTGTCGTGCTTCTGCACCAAGCTCTCAGGAAATGACTAAAAGAGCCCAGCCATGAAAAGCCACAGTGGTGTTCTGCACCAATCACACTTCACTTCTCTTCAGTCGACATCAAAGATTTGGTTAAAAAAAAAAAAAAAAAGAAGACCGTGAAAGTCCTTCACTCCAAGTCACACCGAAGGCTCAGAAAAGCGGCACAATTGCAATAGTCCAAGAGTAATGCACACGGCCTCCAGTTACGTAGTAATGCACGCCAAACAGAGCGGCATACAGCATAAAGACCATTCCTAGGGTCGGTACGTACCACGGGTACCTTGGATCACTTAGGAACACTCCAGAGTTTCCATTTAGAGAGAAGTAAAATACCCAGGCTGCTCGGAACTGGGTGCTGGAAGCTTCACGGAGCAAGGCACAGGGGGGAGAAGAAATGCTGCAACTTAATATAGTGAGAGTGTAAATACACCAAAGGGAAAGAAGCAGAGGGGAGGAGAAAAAGGGCAGAGAGGGTGGGTGGGACTTCGTCAACCACACACCGAAGCAGAGATTGGGAAAGCTTTGAGGCACGATCTGCTGGCAAACAGAACTTGACAGTGGGCATATCTGTCTTCTTCTTTTCTTTCTTTCTTTAAACAAGAGAACAGGGTTTTGTTTTGATAAATCTAGTTGGAATAAGCAGGGTGGAAAAAATAATCCTATCTGTTTAACCAAGAGGAAAAAAAAAAAAAAAAAAAAAACCTTGCCTTCTCTACAATTTAAGAAACAGCTGACTATTTTAAAATCTCATAAAGAAAATATCTGCTGGTGAACTCAGACCATGCTTGCCAAGTTTCAGAGCAGAACACTTAAATCTCAAGTCTACTCAAATCCCTGAAAATAGGGGGTTTATAATGGAAATGCTGACAGACCCTTGGCAATCAAGTGACAATGAAAACTACTTCTCTGGTTAAATAAAATGATAATCTGGTCTGGCAGACCAATAAAGCTTAACCGGCCCGCTATGGGATCTCGCCTTTAAGCCTCGACGGCATTCATCAGCCAAAGCACATTCCTGACAGTTGCAGATGCAAAGCTTCCTTACTTCTGCATGCACAGGGAAAAGGGCGGCACTGCTCCCCGAAACAAGGACGCAGTTACCCCGGCCCTCCATCACGTCGAGGAAGCAGTTCTCTGTCAGCAGCACGCTGAGCTCTCGCTTCGAGGCAAGAGAAGTGGCTGTGTAAAGTTGCCACGCTCAAGAGGTTACGCCCACCTCAGACACCTGAACAGCTCGGACACTGCAATGCAAACTCAGCATCGAAAAGAAGCTGACCCTCCTGCTTTGCAGGAAGCCGTGCTGCACGTGTCCTCAATGGCAAAATGTACCTGAACAAAACGCTGATGGAGAATTTACCAGGAAAGAAGCGAGCTGGCTCTTCTCCAGGCAGAGCAGGAAACGCTTCTCTCTTTCTCGATCCCAGGGGCTGCTGATCCCCTCCTTGAGGCAGCCCACCTGGTCCCATGGATTTGTACGGCTTGAGGTCTTGTAAATCCCGACGTGACGCTCACCCACTGCCGGCAGTGTTTCTCCTTCCTCCCTGGATCCTTTTCACCGAGCATGGAGGCCTGTGGAGCCTCGCCTCCGAGGCAAGCACGGCACTGAGTACTCGACCTCAGCCGTGGCCGCTGGTGCTCGGTCACCCACCCCTTCCAGCAACAGCTCCTGGTTTTCCTTGGTGAGCCTTTGACCCCTCAAGAGGCAGCAGCGCCTCGAACAAATGCTTTGAATTAGTCAGTCTGGTAAAACAGGCCTTATGGGACTTCAGAAATAAGTACAAATAAACCTGGCAGACAACAGTGTGGTTTGCTGTAATGGCACAGGCCATAATAAGCCGAGAAAACTGAGAACGTGAGGTAGGTTTCTGGTCAGCCCTGCAAGCCTCGCTTGTGTGAGTTTCCACTAGCACATCTGTATGGACTGCTGGGAGCGCGGAAGGGCAGGAGAGGACAGAAAACAGAGACAGGCACTGCAGTAGCTCAGCTCCTCCCGGGATTTGCTTGCTGGAGATTTTCAGCGTGCTTTCTAGCTGCTGCAGAAACACAGCTACCAGGCTGAGAGCGGATGCAAAGCACCTTGTTGGCAACAGGGCTCGGAAGCACTTAGGTGCTGCACCAGGGGACTCGGTACGACCAACACGAGCGGCTCAGCTCGGGTAACTTGCCACCAGCTGTGGCAAAGTTACTGTGGCACGCGGATTTAGCCCAGAATGAAGGCTTAGATGGGACGTCAGCCTCTGCATGAAGATGGAGAGGATCGGAGGGTCACCAGGGCTGCTCTCATCCTGTGCCCCCTCTCCATCACTACCCTGCGGACTCCCAGGGAGCGCTCATTTCACTCAACAAAGAGCCCAAGAACATCGAAGGCACGGTTTAAGTTCAAGTAATGTCAGAAGGGCCTTCACTTTTGATTTCAGTTTTGCTTTCTTGTTGCCACCGCTCAGACGAACACACTTCTTGCTCCAAGAAAAGTCACCCAGCTGCCTCACTTCGCAGGGATTTCGCTGCGTACTGCATGGGGTAAAATGGTCCTTCTCAAAGCGAGTCTAAGAAGTGCACGCAAGGCTTACATGTTTATTGACATGAAACCACAGACAAGTTTGCTTAGTCTACAAGTAAGACAACTCCTTCCAACTGCTAGCTCAAAAATTTTAGCCTGGGCTTCGAGTCAAACTGGACCCTTTAATCCTCCTGCACATCAAAGGCGATGCCCAAACAAATCTGTTCTCATCCAAAGCCACCGAGTTACAATCGGCTTCAGTTGGCTTCAGCGTTTCTTGTGAGGTGCGAGACGGGAATTCATGGAGCCGAACGCTCTCCCTGACCCGCAGTCCACGCGCGGAAGCTCAAGTCGCTTCAGAGCAGCAGCTTTCCTTGGGAAGCGTTTGCACAGCCGACTATCACAAAAAGAAATCAACTTGAACAGGGACTGCTAGCGCGCTGCGAAATCCCTAACCACCGAGAGCCACCCACTCAGCTGTCAGCAGGTAAAGTGATTGCAGTGGAAGAAAGGAGCTTGTCAATTCACTTGAGAAAATCAGGCAGATTTTCACTCATGCCTCCCGACTTTATTACCTACTGCATAAAAACGTGATCCTCAGCTGGCAAATTTTCTCAGAAGTTTTTTTTTTTTTTTTTCCTGGTGTGTTTGTAGTTCATTGTGCCAGATCATTCATTAAGCTTTTTCAGAAAATTACTATTTTCTTCCTAACAATCCAGTCATTTAATCATCTGATTTGACATGTTTAACAGCATATATTTCACTGCTGCTAAATATTTAAGTAATTTATGCGAAAAATGCAGATTTGCTACCCTGAAATATAGCCGTACTCCAGCTTTAGCATTATATTGGGAAAACAATCTTTCTTAAATGTGTAACAACATTTCACAGAAAATTTACACAAGCAGCATTACATTTTCACCGAGCATATGAAGATAATTCTTTGGCAGCGGCCTCCTGCGTGGGAAGTCCTCCCTCCACCATTCAGCCTTCCAAACAAACCTACCCAGCTCTGCTGCAAGAAGCTGCAGAAATTCCTCGCAGTATCAGTTGTTTAATAAACACCAGCAGCCAATTACAAAAATAACAATAACAATGTGAAAAACAAAAGCATTGCTGCCAAGCAGCTGGAGGGAGAACGCGTCTCTGACGATGAAAATTAATTTTTAATGCTGTCTCGCTCTCAACTTGTGCTCGAGTAAAGGCACATGCAAAGTATAAGGTGTAAGTTCATCTTTATTACAGCTTATACGGAGAAAAACATGAATTGAAACCTCCCCTGACTGAACCACTCCATTTTAAATTAGTTTTGGACAAAGCACAAACTTGCCAGCGATTTTTTAACAGATTTTCCAAGGCGGGGATGAGGTGGTGGGGGCAGAGGAGCGCACTGACCAAAGGACAGAGGGCACCAGAGCCCCCAGCCAGCCCCACAGCTTTATTCCCCGCACGTGGGCCTTCAGCTATGTCCTTTCCTCAAAATCATAAACACAGCAGGTTCAGAAAATCAACGTTTCTGACAAGACACCAGGCTAAGTCCCCAGCTACCAGCCACAAAATGAGTTCTCTCCCATGCAGGAAAGTGAATCCAGTCGCACCCAGCACCATCCCAGATAACCCAGAAGTGATTCAGCCGGTCAGGGATCCCCGACTTAGCAGACTAGATCCCCCACCTCCTCTCCCCCTTCAAAACCAGTCCAAGGCTCACTGCACTGGCACTGTTCAAGAAAAAGTAATCGATATATAAAGCAGAAATCATCACAAAACTCTTCCCATTGACCCAACTTGACATTTAGCTAAATAGCACAGCAGCAGATGAAAGATTTTTCCTCCCCTTTAAATTACAGACTTTTCAAACTATTAAGTTGTGTTTATGCAAGGCTAAGTAATTAATGACCTAACATCCCCTTCCCATCCCCTATCGCCGAGATGCATCTGTTTCCCCCGCAACACTTCCTGCAGGTGAAACATCACTTCTTGGAGCAGCACGCACCCGTGCACCTGACTGCTTCGTGTTCACTGCACCAAGTTATGCGGAGGACAAATCAAACAGTACCTTAAAGTTATTGCACTTGGGGTCACAGCCAAGGCTTGCTGGAGATCGGAATCCGCATGGTTGGAACACAGATAATGTACTGAGCCCAGATTGGAGTCCCTGGGAGCACAGCTTCGAGTTGGAAATACATAGCAGTGACTACACAGCAAGCTCACCAGTCCCAGGTAAATAAAAAAGGCAGGCTGTTCTCCCTGTCACTATGCTGAGAATAGAGTGCGTCTATGGACAAGCCAAAGAGTGACGCCGCCATACCAAGAGCACCTCGTTTTCATGATCTAACATTTCCGTGACAAGGCACGCTGCCACTGCTGGACCGTCACTGTGTTGAGTTTCCACGTCCCTTACCCTTCAGTTTAGCAACAGATGGAGCGATACCACCGACACAAGCCTGCATTTTGGGAAGTCTAGTCTCTGAAGGAAGGCAGCAAAAACCCTCTTGAAGATTTCTGCCTCCTAATT
Source organism: Heteronetta atricapilla (assembly GCA_011075105.1). NCBI lineage: Eukaryota > Metazoa > Chordata > Aves > Anseriformes > Anatidae > Heteronetta > Heteronetta atricapilla. Next base: position 11,638,692 of record CM021738.1, read on the forward strand.
CCATGGCAAATTTCTTCTGCCATTGCTCTGCTGATACAAACTCCTCATTTGAAGGTTTCCTGGCTTCCGTTCTCCATGCTGTTCCCATGATCTACATGAGAAGCTGTTGCAGCCCTGACAACGGACCAGAGAGTGATAATACAGATTTATGAGATGCTGCGTTCTGGATCGAGGCCAAGAAAAGCTTGCAAGAAAATCCCATTTCAATACACCGAGAGCAAACCTGTAGGAACGGCGATGCCAGATTTTAATTTCACTAGCAATCTTCTTTGTTGTTGTTGTCAACAAAACACAACTCATGCCAAGTTTCAAGGGCCATAAAAACGTACATCTAGAAGCCAGCCAAGCGCACGCAGCGGCTAAGCGAGCCCACACACAGCTGTGAGCAACACCAGCCCAAGCCAGCCAAGTATTTTGGAAACATGCGCTGGCGCAAATAAACAAACCTATAACCTGAAGGTAAACACGCTGGCAACTACTCTGCTGCACAGAAAGTCAGAACAGCAAAAAGACCCGTTCCTACTGACGGGCAGCACTCGCCTCAAACTCGCAGAGCTGCAGCTACAGGTCTCTGCAAGGAGGAGATGCCCACAGCCCTGCCTGGTGGGTGACACAGCTGCTCCTGCAACGCTGCCTCCTCCGCAGGCTTACCATGTGCTGTACTGTGAAGCCACCAATGCAGACGGGCTGAAAGCAGAGAGGAAATCCTTCGGAGCTGCGCAGGTCACAAATTTCAGCCCCTGAAGGGAGACAGGAGCATTAACCTACCTCACTGACAATTTCTGCAAGACCACAGAATCATAGAACGGCTTGGGTTGGAAGGGACCTCAAAGATGATCTAATTCCAACCCGTTCCAACCATCTTCCAAACTACGCAAATAGTTGCTGACCCCACTCTGACATCCGCTTCTTCATGCCTACAGGTGGGGCTTGGTATCACCTTAAATATCACAAGCAGATTCACCTTTTTAATGATACTGCTTTCCAGCAGGCAAAATTACCTTCCCATCTCCCCACTCCTTTTCAGACGTAAGTGTTTGGGATTTTTGTGGAGAGAGAGAAAAAAACCTTTATTTCTGCAACCTGAAAGCAGGGTTTTACCAGCAGAACACAGCGCTGCTCAAGGCCCTCGCAGCTTGCATCAAACCAAAGGCAGCCTTAACACTGCTAAGAGAAAACAGGCCTAACATTTAGGCATGCTAATGGATAAACATCTCAAGAACGGTCTTGGTAACAGTGCTCAAATAGCAGGTGTATATATTCAAACTTTCCACCCTTTATTTTTATGTAGCTGTCAAGGACCACATCCTCAGTGCAGGCTGTTGCAAAAATACGACCTATTAACTCCACGACCTATATTAACTCTAGCGTCCATCACAGTAAATGCAAGTTGGCTGGGGACCAGCAGAGGAAAAGAGATGCAGAAAAGCTGGTGAGAACATCACTTCTCAGATGCGAGAGAGCCCAGCCTGCTGCTCGCAGGACAGGCAGCCTGCAGCCCCAGCCACCCAAGCACCTGTGCAATCCTCTTCAACTGGGTGCCCAGGAAGGGGATGTAAATTTTCATACAGATGTGTAATTGCACTTAGAAAGAGATGATTCAAAATGCCTTTTTTTTTTTTTTAATGATGATTAATAAGGAATTTGGTGCAGGATTTCATTCTATACATTTTTTTCCTTAATTGCCCTACCTCTGTTGGCTTTATTTTGTCCTCTTCCCCACAACAGACAGCCTCAGAGAGAATAACCAGCCTGTATTTCACCAACTCCATGCAATGCGAGATTTGTCAACTTTAAAATGTGGCTTCTCAAACACTGGAAATCCTGCACAAAGAGAGCCACCGACTGATTGACAACGCTCCCCGGTACCATCACCGGTATATCACTGTTATGGTACAAGGAACAAACTGGAGCAACATCCATGATCACAATTTGCATTCACCATATAAATGCCCCACGTTTTTAATACAAACGCTGCCTCCTTTCACGACCGCTGCCCTGCACTGGAGCTAAGCAGCACAGTTCAGGTGGGAAGAAGGGCAGCAGCAGGACATCAGCTCATCTGCAGAGAGGTTTTTCCAATTCCCTGTGCCAAGCACTTACACATGCTGAAGTCTGGTTTACTGCTGGAAAAAGCCAACAGGCTTGGGGGTTTCCACAGCCAAATTAGCAAGACTTTTTAAAAGCCCAGTTAGTAACAAGAAAGCAAACAATTAGCTCACACAATCTGAAACACGCTTCTGCACTATTTAACACCCAAGACGCTTGACATTTATAGAATCTGTGCATGAAGAAACATAACCACACAAACCTAATTTCTGAAATCACCAAAAGCACAAGTGAGTTGCTGGTCAGCTTCGTATCCTGTTTACACGGGGGTTCATGACAGCCCTTATATTCAGTGGCGTTTCTGTTAGAGCAGACTGCCACAGATGACAGCTCTGAAGTGTTTGCCGAGACAAGGCGGTGGGAGCCGGGAGTACAACCAACCAGCAGCAGGAGGAATGCACAAATTACTTCAGGCTCCAAATTTAGGCAGTGAAATTCCCTGAGCTGTAGGAGAATTAGCGTAACACCTACCTCATGGCCCCTGCAGAATGATGCATGAACATTAGCGAATTGCGTGTGACAATTGACAATAAGTCGGTGATGTGTAGGAGTTTAACTTGAAGCCTTCATCTAAAGGGAGAAATGGATCACAGAGAGGAAAGAGGAAAACATGCCAGTTTTTCAAAATGCCAGAAGTTTAGAATGAAAAAAGCATTTAGTGTCAGCCTGGGAAGTGAGCCTGCTTAAAATTCCAGCTGCTGTAGTGCGAGGTACCACACGCTGCACGAAGGAAGTAGTAGAACAAACAAACAGAAGGGAAGAGAAAGGAGGAAAAAAAAAAAAGGTAAAAAGAGCAGTTATGAAATGCAAATAACCTTCTAACCAGAAGAGCCCTTTCTCCACAGGTTGTCTGTAGGGAGCAGAGGTGAATCGGTGCAAAAGCCAGAGGCTGGGCAGCGATCAAGTGCTGACACAAGGATGTGCCCGGTGCCAGTGCTGGGGATCTCGTGACCAGCAGCAGTGTGCTGAGCCAAAAGGTGGAGAAAGGTGACCTGCGGGCATGGACCTGCATGAGCTGGGGGGAAAGAGAGGAGCACACCCGATTTAAAACGTATTTTATGGCAGCACATGCAAAAGAGGCTATCCCCCCAAAAGAGAAATACACAGAATAACATCAAGCTGTGAGGAGAGAGGAAGGAAGGAAGGAAGGAAGGGAATTTCTCGCTCAGCCTATTTATGGAACAGATTTGCAACAGATGCACACTCCTTCTCACTGAAGGACAAAAGAAAAGAACTGGATGTTGTGAGAATGGAGCTGCACAAGGCACGTGTCATCACATCCCGAGCAAAGTCTCCAAGCATTCAAACCTCTTTTTGAGGTGGTGAGTTTCAATGTGCCAGCTGGGCAGGGCCCTCAGCCCGGCCCTCACGCCGTGCAGGACACAAGCTCTCCCTCTCCTGCGTGTGTCCTCACCCATTACTACTGTACCATGGGTTACTGTTCCTTCAGGTTCCAAAATGACTTTGGCTTGGTTTCACCAGGTGCAAACGCTGGGTTACGGGATGACAAACTGCCCATTTCTTTGGCCAGTCCTTTCCAGACCGGGCCCGGTGTGCAGGGGACAGGCAGAGCTCAGCAATCTCTCTAGAAATATTCACAATTATTTCTATGGCAATAATGGAAATTTTAACCAAAAGCTCTAACAAGGAAAGGACAAGCTGTACCTTATGCTCTTGCTCAGAAGAAAATCCACTCCAGCTATTGCTTAAACGCTTTTTATTTAAACCCTCAGATAGTTTTGCACTGGCCTCTTTGGGGTGCTACTCTCACAGCCATCGCACCAACAAAGAAATCAGCTTTCAGAAAGAAGCCATTAATTGTCCACAAAGCAAATTACTGCCAGGCTGGTAAAATTACCTGCCATTACCCAGCGGTGACCAAGTTCATATGAGAGAACGGTTTTAATAAATACACTTTCATCCCACCCACTCCTGATGTCCAAAAACAATGTTGATTAAAACATCCCTGCACAAACTCCTCCGAGAGCATATTTCAGGGCCCTGTATTTACTCACTTCATCAGTAAAAACGAACAATGAGCTATTACTTACTATGTTTACTGTGACCACACAAGTACTATTAGTAAACTGTGCTCCATCCTTACCAAGTGGTTCAGAACCTCTGCCAGCAACAAAGTCCAATGCTGAAATCGTATCCCGAAGTTTCAAACATTCATTGCACAAACCAACCTGCCAACAGGCCAGAAGTATTTGCTGTAAATACAAAACACAAAGCTTCGCTGGTTTTTATAAATACATAAGTAACCACCAACGCTAGACTGAGTTAATGAACATGTGTATCCCAATTCACACAGACCGGATAGCATCTCTGTGGCTCCACTTAGTAACATACTATAATCCATACTTTTAAAAAGATTTTACACGTATGAAGCACTCCTATAGCAGTCAGACATAAAATCAGGATGTAATCAAATCTCTACTGTTTTTATGTACAAATCCCTCAAGACTTTAATCTGCAGAATTGAATAATTGCATCTATTTTCTAATAAAGACCATGTGCTGCAGGAGTCGAGCGCGCAAGTTTCCAATAGCTCTGCATAATGTTTTTGGAGGTATTTCTATTTCAAATAAGCAATCCAGTTAAACAGAGATAAACACACACACAAACACACCAGTGACCTTGTTTAAACAATGCCCCGATTATTGTGATAAATCTCGCTGCCAAATCTATAAATAGAGACTTTTAGAAGATCCAAAAAAATGACATTTTTGAATGAGACAGACTTCTCTCTCATCTTTGTTGTTTACCTAATTATCTGAACGCATGTGCAACTTGGATTCTCTCCCCCCCTCAGGGTGCATGACCACTTTGGCCCCGCGAGCCCTGGCTGCTGCCGGATGCACGGTGTGATCCTGCGCGTTCGATGCTCCGACTGCACTTGGGGCAATTTCAAAACTTGCATCACGGTTTGGGTATGTGTGTATTCTGCTTCCCACAGACAGCTTGAGTCCTGACACGAGGCAGATAGGCATCATAGGACTGAGTCACATCTACAGAAACAGGAATTTTTATTTTTTTTTTTTTTTTAAATCAAGGCATGGGAAAAAAAAAAATGCCATTCAAAAACCCTTCTGAGTTTCAGACTTTGGGTGTCCAGGCAGGAAGTGAGGTGAGGAGGGGGAATGAGGAGAAAAGGAGAAAGTTCTTTGAGTCAGTTATATTTTTGGACTACTACTAGTTTTGTTTTGTCATTGTGCTAATTAAGCCTGTGTGAATTACTGCAGCATTATCTTTTCTAATTTTTTTTAAGCCTATGCTGCAGCACAGGTGTGCCTGGAGCACACTCGCCATCCCCACCATGGCAGATACTTTTCCACCACAGATATTCCTGGCTGTAGCACACATCCAGCCATATATTCCTCTTTCTCCCTCTTTCCCCAAACACACGGGAACGGACATGTGTGAACAAGCAGAACTGACTGCTTTTATGCTGGGAAAGAAAATCTACAAACTGAATACGTGGAACCTGAAATCTTGATTTTTTGGAAGCCTACTGATGCAATGCAGTTTATAATAATAATGTATGGGAAGAAACACCCCTGAAGTGCTTTTCTTCCTTACTAAAAATACTCATGACTTAAAGTGCCTTTGCCCTTCTTGATCTATTGACATTTATATAAATAAAGCTCGATTTTGCAGGGCAGAATGAGGCTTAAGGAGAGAAATCTGCTCGCTGTTCCCCAGTCTATTTTAGCTCATAAAAGTTATGTAGCACATTCATCCTTATTGTTTCAGAACAAGTTAAAACTAGCTTGCGTTATTATTTACTCATTTATTTTTACAAGTTTCTCTCCCCAGCTGTCACTGTTCGGGTTACTGTCAAGCTATTCTTTTATTTCCTTTCTCTATACTTGCACAGTGCAGGCCATTTGCGACTTCCCTCCCTGGATGTAAGTCGCCATGCATGGATCAATTATGCAGCACTACAATGACTTACAGTAAAGAAGTCATTTGGGGAAGCAACAACAACAACAAAAGCATATGAAGCTCAACTTATTTATAAATATCTTCAAAAAGAAGCCTGGAAACATCCCGCCTGGGCTGGCGATGCGCGCGGCAGACATGGTGAGGAGCAGCAAGGGAAGAGGCCAAGAGAACAAGGTTTTTTTTGTTGTCAGGTTTTGTTTTCTTCTTTCCAAAAAAACAAGACCGGCCAGGAAATCCTCCCAATTTGGTATTCCCGCCACCGCCACATTAGATTAAATGCAAGGCCTTCGTTTCCTGTCGCCTCCTCGTTTCACAGCGAGCGGGGCCGGAGCAGGACAATGCCAACATTGGATCTCACAGGAATGCCACAAATAGAGATAAAGCTCTGGGTCAGCTCGGCACAAGCTTGGTTGTACTGCTTGGATAGCACGCAGCTTCCTATCCCAGTTTAATGCATCCTTTTTTATTCTTTAAGAAAACCCAGCTCAGGCCTCAGGGTCAGTGAGGGGCCTCCTCACAGGGCTCCTGCGCCCACCACCATGTCCTCAGGCATGAGGCGAGTGGTGCCCGGCTCTGGGAGCTTCATAAAATGCAACTTAGCAGGTCACAAGTGACTCGTGGAGGACACAGAGAGAAGGAGGAAAGAAAACACACGCAGACCTTAATCTGTGCTCTGTAAATGAGCAATCTTCTCCTCACTGAAAGTGCAGCCGGCCCTGATGCTACCATCCTCATCTCACCACAGGAGCGCAGGGCAGCGCTGATCCCTTACAGACCTCCATCTGAGTACCAGATAGGCCAAAGGAAAGCGTCCCCAGATTGTCTACACTTCTTGTCTCTCAAACACAGACTGTGTCAGGAATAGCGTGGCCAGCAGGACAGGGAAGCCATTGCCCCTCTGTGTTCAGCACCAGCGAGCCAGCACCTTGTTTGCCACATGCAATTTTGGGCCCCTTCTATCAGAAAGACACCGAGCTGCTCCGACATACATGGAAAAGAATCAAAGCTGGTGGAGGGATGAGAAAACAAGGGGTTTTTAGAAGGACTGAGGGAACTGGGGCTGCTTAGCAAGGGAGGCTGAGGGAAGACCCCATCGTTCTCTGCAACTCCCTGACAGGGGGCTGCAGCGAGGAGCGCGGCTGTCTAAAAAAACAAAGCCTGACAAGAAAAAATGAGTATTACTCTAGAGTAAACTGTGGAACAGAGGAGGAAAAAAGATCAGGGATAAATCAGAGCTTATCTTCTTAAAATATAAACCCCTCAAGGAACATAATTTCCTGCAATTAAAAATAAAAAGACAATCCTCAAGATAATCCCTAACAAATCACCTTAAGAGTTTAATAAGGCTTGAGGGTCTTTTTTTTTGCTTGTTTGTTTTGTTTGTTTTTAAATGTATGTATTAGTGTTTTAAGCTGACCTGTCCCACCTCCCTCTCAACTTCTCCCTTACAACAGATGCACACAGGAGCCGGAATAGGAAGTGTTCGAGACCAGTTTGTTCTAGCAGCACTGAGATAGCTTTTCCAAAAAGAGCTTTAGCACATTTACTCCTTTCACTAGCAAGAAGTCTCAGATCTCAGCTTGTTCCATTCATAACTGCACTGAACTTCTGCAAAGAGCAATGTATTCACCCACCAGACACAACAACAGCACCAAGTGAAGCCAAAGGTCTCGCCATCCAAGTCTGGGTCTCAGGCTCTACCAGGCTTCCCTCACGCCGCCAGCCCAAAGGTGCAGCTGACATTATCACAAGGCAGCAAGAAACTCTTGATACCAAAGTGCCCAAAAATAGCTGATTATGCTATACATACTCACAGTCCGGCAGTAAACACACCATCAATTCTACGCTTAAGACGTAGATTTTTGAAATTTGAATTAACCTTTGCACAATCTTTAGATATAAGAATTTACATTAACAAGGTCTCTTTTGAGCTTCTTTACCTTTCCATTCTGGCAAAATATTTCCCATGCACAGAAGGTCAGAGCTTTTTTTCTGTATTTTCTCATTTGCTTTGTTCCATGCACAGGAGGATGTTCACCACCCAGCCAAGAAGTGTACCCAAAAGCACATACCAGGGTTCACTGTGTACTCACAAAATACCCCACACTTTCACCCCAAATCCAAATAACTTTTCAAGCTTTCAGCATGCATGAATGAAGCATGATTTTATCAAGTGAACAAAAATTCACATTTCCTACCAAAATACCAAGACACGTTCCGCTCTTAGCATGTACATCCCATTTAGCGTGACCTGCTGGTTTAGGTGGGAATTCATGTACATGTTTGCAAAGCTGCAACAGGCAGCTTGACAGAAGAAAGATCACCAAGGCTGCCCACTCCAGGGAAAGTCAACTTTATCTTTATTTTAGCATCCTGATTTGCAACACGAGCAAATCCAGAATTCATTATTCACACTGGACCGTTGTACCCTGCAGAAGCTCTGGCTGCAAGGCGATCTTGTGGGAGAACTTTGGTGCTCTGAGTTTTTTAAACCTTTCAGTTCGGCGACTGTGGGCTTACAACTCCACCATTTATGAAGGCTCATCTGTGGAACCTGTACCAAAGGCAGGAGAACAAAGACAAATACCTCATAAACTGACTTTGTTACTGAAATCAGTCTACAGTGGAATTTCAAGTCTACAAAAGGCTTTCCAGAAATAGAACAAGTTTTATACAGAGATGATTGCACATCAATTCCTTATTCAGAATCTCATTATCACATTCACTGGAAAAAAGTTAGTTTTACGTCTGTTCTCCATTCCTCTACCTACTGATTTTTTTCCTTTTTCTGTTCCCTCTCTCCTCTGCTCAGCCATCAAACACAATCAATAGATGGATTAAATCATACAGCCTTTCCTGTTGTATTCACCGTGTTTTTCACAGCTGAACAGCTCATATCTATTCCATTCCAATCCACAGGGAATTTAAGAGATCATACATCACTGAAATTCACAGGAGAGTTCACCCCTGTGCATCTTTGATTTCAGTCCATTTTTTAAAGTCCATTTTAAAATTACAACTGCAGACTACAAAATGAACTACAATTCAACAGTTTCCACAAAGCAAAAAATGCAATGAATCTAGTCTAACACTAATTTACATTTTCTCTTTTTAACACCTTCTAAAGCGAGCAATGAAAGTACCATTAAAATGAGAGCTTCTGCTCCTTTACCATTAAGACCTCTAATTTTTGCACTGTATAGTTACGGGTATTTTCAAGTGAACCGAAAGGTGGCAACTTCTGCGTAATTCCAGCAAGGAAAAAAAAAGTCCCTTTTCTACATCCTTTCTCTATTATTAAAGGTAATATAAAAGGATTCCCACTAAAACGACTGAAGCCAATTGCCACAAACTATACTACTGGGAAAATTAAGCAGAATTGCCTACCAATTAGGCAATACAAAAGAGATTAGTGGCACTCAACACAATTTCTCACAAAAGAAAATGAAAGAATAAACTTGCATTTAAAGCTCATAAATGTAGAGTCATGAAACACGACACGTAGTAGTGAGAAAGCAGAAGAGAAGAGAAAAGAAGGAAGACACAGATGTATTTGTTATCTTTGCATCCTAATTGCAGCGATTCCAGGAGCAATAAAGCATCAAGGAAATTCAACTGCAGCTTCTTCTGATACAGACGTGTCTAACGCCGCCATTACCTGGCCATGCGAATTGGACAATTTCTGTTGAGCTCTTGAAATCTGACAGCTAGAAAGCTGAAATTTAGCACGGGCAGTTATTTTGGAGCCCTCACTGAGGAAAAAGCTGAATTTAGCTCAGGAAAGAGTTAGCCACTGCCTGTGATTGTCTCAGAAAGTAACTGGCAATATCCAAAGATTCATACCAGCACTTACAAGCTTTAAAAACTTGAGACACAAGCAGGAAATTAATCACTTACGTATGTTTGTGCTTTTTTGACTAGCCTAATTATAACTTTCCGCCCCAAAGCAACTTTCAGTATTAACTGAACTCACAGTTTAGATTTCCTCTTCCCTCAACCTCAGCTACCATCTCATTTGCTATCTCCTCTCAGGCCCTACTAAACTGGAAATCTCATTTTCAAAACTAATTCCCTCCGTTACTGTTATCTGATAACAACCCTCAGGACTGCAAATTTAATCACGATAATAGCTACAAACACTGACGGGGAACCTGAATTCTCTGTGTTTACGCCGTCACCAATAGGTGGTGTTTATTTACACAGTGGTAGGAGTGGAGAGCTGGTTAGGAGAAGGGAAAATAACTGCACGACACACTTGATGTGATAAGCACCCTCTGAACTTTCAGTGGGTAACAGTTGGAAAACGGAGCACCTTCAGCGGTCATTTAACATGGATAAAGAAACTTTTAAGAAACCTTACCGAGATGCAGCCATTAAAGTGGCTTTTCCCTGGTACACCTTAAGTCACTTTGGAATTAAATCAGGAAAAATTGTGCTGATTGCCAAAAAAGCTTGTCCTCAAACAATCAGGGCATCCACAGCATGGGATGGAAGGGAACGAACAGATCTCCGAACCGGAGAGAGCCCCCTCAGAGTGGCCTATTGAACTCTGCAAGCAGTATCACAGCACGGATACTAAGAATTATTTTTAGTCCTGTTTTTGAGGATAGGCTATGACATGGAACTCTTTATTCACTTGTGGAGGATCTAAGCACAAACCTACTGCAGAGAGAGAAAGGCAAGTCCGGTCTGCAGAGCTGTCAGAGAATACTACTCGCCCTCCAGAAATAAAGAAAAACCTTTTTTGTCATGTCAGAACACAACTGCACCTTTACTTGCACTAAGAAAAGCAACGATGGAACAAAAGTAGCAGCCTTGGTACTGTCCCTTTGTTTTCTTAGTAAAGAGCAGATATGGAGATACAAAGAACAGAAGAGGTTTACTTTTAATAGAAGGTACCTTCAGAAACAAAGGATCTTAAAAATAAAAAAGGAGGTTTCCTAATAACAACTTTCCTTTTCAGAAGCTAAAAAAAAAAAACAGTATTTCAAACAATTTAAAACACTCTACTGTTTCCAATAAACATAAATACGATTTCATACACACGGTTTAAGATTCTGTACTTAATACTGCTCCGTTTCCTCTCCCTGCAATTATCTGTCTGCAGAGGAAATAATACTCAAGATTTCTGCGCTAAGCTAGAAGGTATGCAAGAAAAATGAATATGCAACATCATGCCACGTTATTATTATTATTCTTAAAGAATATTAAAAGAGCTGCTGAAGCTGGGTTTGGGAAGGCTGCATGATGGGATAATACGGCGTTACTAACTTTACACCAAACGTGGAATAGCTCTGACACCTGCATCGCAGGATTTCAATGGCACGAGATGCTGTTGTTGGTAAATATGCTCACTCAATTGAACTGGCAGCATAAATGTCACTGCGCTCAGGTGATGAAATTAACGCTGAATTTCACTTGGTTATGGAGGTCTGATATGACAACTTTGTGCATATTGCCTTTAAAAGCTGTACTACTTCACGTATGGCCGTTTACTGTAAAGGTCCCCAATGTATTATCTGTGGCATTCTCAGATATAAGATATTCCTTGCGACTTAGAAATCCTCTGAGGTACTGGAGACTCGTGTTAGACTATCGTTATTCACCTGCCAAAGAAAGTACCGTTAAGGTGGTGCAGCCATTAAGGCTATTGCTTTTTGTTATTTGAGAGCTTTGATGTGACAACTTCAGCTTTCCTTCAACAGCCTCTTGCACCCAACATCATCTTGCACAATCTTCAGATGACACGGCAGCATCTTTTGTGGTGATGCAGCTGAAATAATGGGTGTCACTTCACACATTAACTACAAGGAAATACAGCGCGTAGTTAGCAAACAAAGGATACTGCTTAGCTAAGTGCTTCTCTGAAAGTCTTTGTTATTTTGCTGTTCTTAAATGTTTTCGGCTTTCCATAACGTTTATCTTTGTTATTTCACAGGGCAAACACTGATTTTAAGGAAGAGCCAATTTTAGTTGACTTAAATGCCTCTTCAGCTAAGGCATGGCTCAAGATCTTCTCAGTTTACCTCAAATCCCCCCAAAAATTATTTGCATTTTCTCCTGCAGTTGTAGAGGACTAGCAGTCAGCCTTTTAAAAGTAACAGGGATCTCAGGAGAGGACAGAGAAACACAATAGCAGTTGCTAGGCTGGCAATATGCCATTTGTCTCCTTCGACCGTCACTTTTTATAACCTTTTTGTTTTAAATAAAGATCTAAATCTTAAGATGTTCAGCTCCAGCACCACTAGTGAAGTGTTCACGAGTTCTCTTACACAACCAACCTTAAACATATTTACACAGATGGGTCACTTAAAAAAAAAGGTCTCAAAGTAAGTAACTGCAGCTGCAATAACCTGTGCCCAACGCGTATTCTTAGGAAGAAGTCACCACTTACAAGTCCCCCCTAAAGATTGATGCTCTTCACTTGGTTCATTAATCCCGAAGTCTCTGAAAGAGCGCTGCTGCCAGCTGTCAGCACTAAAACCATGCATAAATTTGGAACATGCATACCCAGGAAAACATCCAGATATCCTGTGTAAGTAAATCTATCACTAGGAATTAAGAATTAAGTAAGAGATATTTTTTTTAACGGCATGAGAAGAGTTAAAGACAAGTGGTAATGAGAAACAGACTCTACATCGGCACACCAAAACGTTCATGAGCCTGTCTTGCTGCAGACGTTTCTTCCGCCAGAATTACACGTGGTAACACAGCACAAGGAGCAGATGTATGTTCTTACTGCTCCCCATACCTTAAACACAGGGAAGTAAGTACTGGAAGTGGCCTTTACACTTTCTTATAATGTTTCGTTACTGTGTCACTCCTGTTTCCACATGAAGCCATTGCAACAATCCCTTCACACAGGCACCAGCTTCAGACTGGAGCCTGGGATTACAGCACCAAGGTCTTTAGCACCAACAGTCCCCCCAGATAAAGAAACCCAAGCGGCTTCAGGCACACACCTTCCTGCAGGGCAGGATGAGTGCTCGGAGGTGTGTGTGTGCCCTCCCCGAGGGTTTTATCATCAGGTGTGCTGCCTCTGGAATCGTGCTCCAAACAGCTGTATTTCGTGTCATTCTCCCAGCATCCTGAAATTCCTAACGTCCTGCACGTACTTAAAAAATAAAAATAAAAAAAAATGCCTTTAACACACATCCCCCCAGTGTAAATAGTGAGATAAGCCCAAGGAGCCTCTCCAGGGATTCCAAAATTATGCAGAAAGTTACCAAGCTGATGTTTATTGCATGTTTCCCTATTGGCTGTGTTCCTTTCATCAAAGAATTGTCCTTTTAAACACTGATGGGCTAAAACTTCTCTGAAGAAATCTATGCAAGGTGTTTGCTCTACTCATTTAATACCTGCTAGGCTTTTGTATAGTAAAAAAAAAAAACAAACCTCTAGTTCTCAGACTGCCTTTTTTTTCAAGTGAAATTTCAACTACAATCATTTCATTCTCCTTATCCCTAAAACAGGGAAATATAGCTGTATTTACTTGTTTTCATTCTGCTTCTTTTTGCAAAGATTGGTTAATTTACTCCAAGTCCCAGGTTATGCACTGTGAGATTAGCGAGTTATCCTCTTTAATTCTCTGTGTTTGTGATGCCATCTCTGTCACAATGCAATCAAGGAGATTATTCAACTTCAAATGACGTCTCTCCTTTTCCTAGAGAGAGAAAATTCATAGTTTCTAAACAGCCTTGAGTAAATGAAGAGAGACAAGTAAATTTGGGCCAGAAGGGAACAGCAGTTTTCAGCAAGCCATTCTTGCTAGCAAGGGCCAAAGCAATGCTCTGAGCACCCAGCCCATAACTTCTATGCGAGACACTGCTTACACCTGCGTCTGAATTGTCCCCTCCGCAAACACAGACCAAATTGCTGCTTTGTGAGAGAATAACAGCAGCAAGTAATTCACATGAGAAGTGCTATTTGCCAGAAATACCCTTTCATTGAGGCTCGTACATTGATAAAACGGGCACTCATGCAAACCTTATGGCTCTCCGCTCAGATCGTGACCTCCTGTCCTCTGCAGAGGGGTCTCCCTGCCTGGGAAAGGCTCTTCCAGCCCCCGATAACTCACCCCAACAGACCCAGTTCACCTGAGGTACCAGATTTCTATCCTATTAAAGACTGATTCACTCGGATATGAGGGTGCAGAAATCCTTCCCTGCTGTGGCAGTTTATGATGTTTGCTTTGCAGAGCAGCAGCATGAAGCAAGGACACCTACACCAGAGAAGAGACACAGCTAATGATAAATTCCTGAATAAATAAATAAAATAAATTTGAGTGAGCTTTTTAAAAACATTCACCAGCTCCACATATAATCACACTCCACAATTATTTTAATTTGCACAATTAAGAGTTGAATAAACACCATAAATTTAAATGAAAAACCCCAGGCACAGGCTGCTGCTACTACTGGAATATTTTAAAATCCACAATACACAACGCTGCCGACGATGACTTCTGTAACCAATGCAACAGCAGAGAACCTTACTGAAACCCAGTTAGCACCAAATCAAAGGAATAAAAATAAAGCAACGGAATTATTTCTCCTACAGCTTATTAGCATCACTTTCTTCTCAGTCCCATCTATTTGTCAAAACTGCCAGAACAGTTCGTGTGCTCCCGAGATGGATGTCTTCTGCAAGCTCCCTGCTCCCCCCAGCATCTCCCAAGCAAAAAGCCATCCCGTGTCCATGGGCAGCTGCCAAGCTGAGCCAAGCGAAAGCAGAAATCCTGGGGCAGGCTGAGGAGGGGACGTTAGAATTGACTGCCCAGCAACCAGCATGTCCCTCTGGATAGCCTTATCCTCCGCGGATAAAGTTCTTGATATTTCCAGGTAGCCTCCTCACACTGGAAACAGAAGATAAAAATAACAAGAAAGCCCCAAAGCTCTCTGCCCGCTACTTTCTTCCACCACAATGCTTTCTGATCTGTTATCTTTCCATCAGGCAAGACGTTTCTCCTACTCACCGCTCCACGGCTTTGTCTGCACTAGCATCTTCCTCACCAGGCTTGCCATACCGGAATTTTTAACCGTGTTGTCTAAACCTGCTCTGAACCAAACTGGGTGGAAGAGCTCAAAATAAAAAAACCTGCCAGCATCTAGTCTCTGTGTCCGTCCGCGCCGCTCCCGCTGCTTTTCCTACCGAGGCTGCACAGGGTCTGGATGAACAAGGCTGAAAGCTCCCGGCACACACACACACACACACGTGTGTGCACACGCACAGGAAGCTTGGAACTGAATCAGTATGAACCGTACCGACTTCCTTCTTCATGCTGCAGTATCTCTGCTGTAAACAAGCAGCGCACATTAGCTCGGCGAAGCTGAAAAGTCCGGCAGAGAAGGACAAAAGCAGGGAGTGGCCCCGGCGAGGAACAACTATTTTAAATACACAAACATCTTCCCATCAGATTAAACCCAACTCTTACATTAGGTCGATTCTGAAGCCATTGTTGTGACAGAACAACTCAAGACAAACAGGAGACACCGCTTCCTCCTCTGGAGAGCCTCCTGGATTTCCAGCACCAAGTGTCTTGCGAGCCGAGTGCCTGTACAAGGCTTGAGAGAGCTCCCGTCCCTGCGGGGAGGGAAGGCAAAGAGGGGGAGGCAGATGCCCAGTGAGCCCCAGAAAAGGCACGAGGGGCCCCAGCTGCTGCAGGTGCCAGCAGCGAGCAGGGCAGCACCGCTTGGCTCCAGAATAATAGGAGGCACCTTCTGAAAAAGCTGCTGCCTTTTCAGACAGCGGCGTGCTGGTTTTGTTTTTCTGTCAGAGACCACCGTAATAAAAAGCTTTCTTCCTCCCAGGCTGGAACACAGAAAGGTCTGGGACTATTCAGCAAGCGTCCTTCTCGTCACCCTGCAGAGCTGGCCACTAGAAGACCCCACAGCCCACCTCTTCCCCTCCTGTTTTTCATGACAAACCAAATTCTCAAATCATGCCATAGGAGTAAGGTAAAATTAAATTGCTGCTATCCCTGAAGGCATGGAAATGCGAGATCGAGGGGTCAGGGCCCGAAGAGGCCGGCTCTCCCCTGCCAGCCAGTTAAGCAGGCCCCGTGGCCAACCCCCACCTATACCAGGAGGACCCAGAAACAGTTAGCCTCCTCCAGCAAACCCCGAGTCCACATCCACTTGGACCTGGGGCTCCTAGCCACGCAGATGGAAATACTTCCCATGCCCGAGGGCTGCGCGCCTGGTCACACACGTGCACGTGGGCGTGCACATCCCGGGGACCATCCGCAGCCTCCTGGTAGCCCTTGAGAGCGTCGGGACGCTCACCTCGTGTCCAGCACCAACATCAGGCGAGGAAAGCTGCACTTGGGCATTAAGAAATTTAGTCAACAGCCCGTCCCGTTTGGGAAACTGATCCGTAGCGAAGATAACGTGAGGTTTGTGCGGTCCAACATGTCAGCGAGCTGCCTGAATACCACTGTTTGTGTGCGCATCCACACCGAGGCATCCAGAATCTCATTCTTCAGATGTAATGAAATCGCTGCTACAGTACAAAACACAAATCATTGCTTTAACATGCGCCAGCCGAAGAAGGCTTCACATTAACACCCTCATCCCTGCCAAGTGCTGAAACAATTACCACATGAGTATTACCAGGGATATCACGGGGAATCTCAGGAGGCACAAGGCTTTACACAGCGCCTCAAATTTGTGTCGGTCTAAAGAGCGAGTACTTGGGGTGCCCAGGCAGCAGGGACTCCTCAGCCGGGTTGTGAAGGGTGCCCCAGGTAATAAAATTAACAGGCTGCAGGATGAAACAGCTTGGCAGCAAGGGAAAGAAAACACTGCTGCTTCCAGCAGCTGCGCTCTGAGAAGTCAAATTCCTTCATGTCTGTATACAGGGAGAAGTGCAATAGCCGCCCTGCTGCTTCTCACACGCCGTAAGGAACAGAAAAATGGTCTTGAATGTGGTATTTATCTAAGGTCACCTACAAAGGACAGGCTGGTCAGTTGACCCCTTGAAGAGGTCTTTGGGGTAAACTAACACCATCACGTCCAGAGACAGGAATGAGGAGAATTAAGAGCAGCACATGGCCTTCAGCTCTGCTCTCAGCTTCTTCCACTCACTTCCATTTTCAACCCTGCTTCCCCAGTGTTAGGACTTCCACCTGACACACATCACACTCATTTGTACAGTTTATGCTTTGGTGATGAGAGCAGATTACAGCTCCTTGCCCCGGCCCAGAAACACAGGGAGTCACGCAGTTTCTTGTCCCAAGCATGCCCGGTTTTAGGGCTCTTTTGCCATCTAAGACTGCCCGAAGATCTTCGAAGGTTTAATGCTTCAGGCTGAAGCGTTGCAAGCAGTCCCTTGAATATGGGCTTTGAATATGGGCTCCCTTGCTTGAAAATAATTATGGAAAGAAGTAGTAAAAACTTGCTCCTAACAAAAGCCAGTAGATCACGCGGTGTTCCTGCTCCGGCAGGGGGATTGGACTAGACGATCTTTCAAGGTCCCTTTCAATCCCTAACATTCTGTGATTTTGTGAGAAACCTTAAGGTCAATCATATTTTTAACACTGTACGTAAAAACAGTACTTAGGTTATTTGTTTCAATTACAAATTCCCTTGAAACCTCAGAACTATCCCTTTTTGTGGCTAGGATCCCAGCACATCCTTTAGGCACAGGATCCCATATTTACGATGCCCAGTTCTGATTCAAGAAACAAAGAGGGTGTTGTGACTGCAGGTCACGTTTGAACTGAAGATCCACGAGCACCTCCAGCTTTACAGGCTTCACCAAAAAGGAAGGACATCCTCTCCCCACCCTCGAATACTCCTCCTTCTACATGCTCTTTAAAACAAAAAAAAGCTGACATCCAGCACGCTGACCTGATGTTTTCCATGCGTTTGCCCTCTGATAAGCACACAAATGCCTTCTGCTGGGCGTTTTCCCTGTTAACCTTCCTGAACAGAAACATTAACGCTCAGAAGAAAAAGGAACCTCACGCGGTAGGTAATGATACTAAATATAAGCCATGAGTCAAATCACTTTGTTTCTCAGGCCTTCCACTGCACAAGTCGCCTCAGAGGTTCAAAGACCCCTTCCCTGTGCAGCTCCCGGAGCAGCTGATCGTTTCTCATTTTCATCTAATATTTTTCTGAAAGTGACACACAACCTCATCACCAGCACTACTGCAAACCCTGTGGAAGAGACACAACCAAGGCAATGCTTTTAATAGCCACTGCTGTCAGAAACCTTACCAGCGGTGAGCAAGCCACAGAAGCGCAGTGCCACTGACGCAGTGAGGAGAAAGGAGGTGCAGAAGGAAGCTTGCAGGACGGGGACTGGCAGGGGACGGCCACGATTCCTCTCGGGAAGCTCCCCGACGGGCTGAGCGAGGAAGCCATCTGATCACAGCACGCACCGTCCCGGCGAGACGGGTTTAATTGGCTCAGGTGGCCGCTGCCCGAAGCTGTGGGTACAGCCGGGGAGTCTGCTCCCCAACCCCAACACAGCGACGGGAAAGAGTCCAAAGTGCTCAGCCATCCTTGAGAGAGCAGCGTCAAGGCTGGCGAAGTGACAAGAAGCCAGCGGGAGATGCTTCCCGCTAGGCGACGGACGGTGGGGGGCTGCTTTTGAAATAGAAAAATGCACACTTTTTAAAAAGAGGAGATTAAATATCTGACAGATGGGTCAATGGAGGAAATCAATGATGCATTAATAGTTTTGATCATTCTCAAAGTATTTACACAGTCTGTATTCAAAGGCTTGCTTTTTAAAAAAAAGATGAAAGACCTGCTGGATTATTAAAAATAATATATATTCACATTAACGTGTTCATTCCTAAAGCTTCTCTCTATGGATATGCGCCGATTCCCCACCTCCCATCCCTGCAAAATGGGCCCAGTCTGGAAAAGGTCACCTAACTGAAAGATGCATCTTCAGTCCCAAGCCCCTCTGTGCAATACCATGGCGTCAACGCAGCCGAGGAAGAGAGCACTGAGGCTGCATGTGAGGTTGCTGTACGTCTGTTTCCAGAGATGGGCTTCATTTGGGAGCAGAAGCATATTTATTTTCAGTGCCTAAATGACAGTTACAGCTCCGGGTCTCTGCTTTGCTTCAGCCAAATCTGAAACACGGGCAAGTTATCAGGATCTGCAGGCATTATTAGTGTTGCTGCGTTTGATAGAACGATTATGCTTTATAAGACAGCTAGAGCAAGGGAGGGGGAGGCCACATACAGCTCCAGAAACATGCGGGTAAACTGACACATTGTCTTCTTGAATCCAAGATATCAAAACCAAACGTCTCTAAGAACTCAGGATGGGACAAGAAATGCACTGCAAAAAAGTTGCCAAAACCAAACCAAAACAAAACATGACCACCAACAGCAAAAAAAATAAACACCGGAGGCCAGGAAGCAGAGGCCAGGTCCTCTGTCAGAGGGAAGAGGTCAAGAACAGCCAGTCTAGAGGAGGAGACATCCCGTCTGTCCCTAGAGAAGCAGCTGCTGGGACCTGCAGCACCTCGGCAGCTACAGGTTGTCACAAAGGCCAAGGCAAAACGCTGCCCCCAGAACACAGCTGCACTGTGCCAAGTGCTTCTCGCCTCGAGCACCACATACCCAACGAACCAATTACCTCTGCCGAGCTTACCTGGTATTCTAAAACTGCACAAAACATCTATAAAGAAGGATAAGGCTTTCTATGCTGCCAACAAAAGGTTTGGATAAGGAAGAATTTGCAGATTGCTCTCTCCTTTTCCCACTGCCCTCCCAGCCCCAGGAGGCAGGCAATTTTCTGCGTAAACATGCAAGGAAAGGCACGCTAAAGATTGCTTCTGAGTTGCAATCTGAGCCAGACACACACACACAAAAGACAAGGAGCTAAATTCAGAAGATAGGAAATCTGAAATGCGAGTAAATGCCTTTGAAACCTGCACAAATTACGGCACTGCCAGTAAAGGGAAAAGCCTTTGTGGCTGACCCAGGGCCAGGAGTGCCAGCCTGGCAGCCCTCAGCTGCAAGGAGTTTTCAGCAGCCTAATTGCCGCCGTTCACTGTGGAGTGAATGACCCAGAATCCAGGCAAACAGGAACTTTATTGCAAACTGACTGAGAAACAGCCCGTGGCTCATGAGACTGGTTAAATTGCTTTTAAGTGAAATGAACAATAAAGAGATTACCGCTTCTTAATCAAACTGCACTTTTTTAAAAAGCAAGGGAGGGAAGAAGGGAAGGGGGAAATCAGGGAGAGGGAGAATGGGAAGCTAAAACAGGGTCAAGGTTCTACAGCAGATTAAAAAACGGGGAGAAAAATGGAAGAAACGTGCACTCGGATTTTGACTTCATGCTTTCCTGGTCCTCACGCAAGACTTTGCGGTCGCTAGCCCAGTGTAAACAGATGCACATACACTAGAAATGGGACTTGGCATCTCTCTAGAAAAACAATTTTAGGGTCCATATAGGAGACACAAATGTATTTTTACAACCCTTTACTGTCTGCACCTGCATCACATGCATCTCCCTTCTGATCATTGCTACCACAGGGCTGTTCCCAGTTGCTGCCACTGGCTCTGCTGGAGGCGAGATGAACAATTTTGTTGTCAGCACCCGAGCAGAAAAAAACGCATCGGGCCTTGCCTCACCCTGCACCCTTGTTGTGAAGGAGGACCTCCAGCTGAAGGATGCTAAAGAGACAAAAGAACAAGTGAGTGCTTCCTCACGTACTTTCCGGTGCTCTGCATAAAGAGAACATGATCCCCCAGAACGCTATCACCTATTTATTGTAGGACACTGCCACGGTAAAATAACTACGTGGAGCTATTACTGTGTTAGTAAACAGGATGACCTGGAGCCCAGCACCCTGCTCCTGGAGCACCCCTCTCAGCTGGGATTTGGCAGATTAAGAAGAGCCAGGCTGCTTGGTTCCCCTCCCAGGACAGGACAGCCAGGCCCCTTTCTCCTGCTCTCTGCTCCCAGCACCTCTCTCCCCATCGCGCTTCCTCCGGCCAACGCTTTCCATCGCTGTAACTCCAGACCAGACCGCGCGCTCTTACAGCTGGCAGACAGCTGCCGCAAAACCCACGCTTAATCCCTAAACTTGAGCACATTTGCTACGAAAACAGACGAGTTCAGAACCGCACGAGAATCTTGTAATTTGCTCTCTGAAATAACCCCCGAAACCCGCGGCAATCCAAGCGCACCAGGATTTATTTTTCCTCAGAAAACCTCAAGCGAGCATTTCAGTCGCATGTCATCATGCAAGTCACAACTACCGTTTTTGAGAAATCAGGGAATTTTAAATTGGCTCTGCGGAAGTCCGAATGCACGGTTTTATGAAGCAATTGCTTTTCCCTTAGCGAAACAGAAAAGCGGTTGTTTCCAATCGTTTTGTACCACTCCTCCTAATCCACTTTCCTTTAAGTCAGCACATGCACACACTGCCACAGTGCAGACACTTGTGCTTTGGAAAAGATGGGATGAGAAAAACTTCGAGATATCATAGCCCAAAGAAGTAAATCCCACCTTCCCACCAGATTGCAGCTCTGTTACTTAAAGTTGGTAAATTTTCCCCTCTTCTGTGCTTGACGTCCTGGGCTTTTTTGTAAAGCTACAACTAGCAAGAAGAAATCAACCCCACCTACCTTCCTCCCTTCCTCTTCAAAAGTCTGTCCGGAGAGGGCTAAAGAAAAGAAGCAGCGACAGCATTTATGAAAGAGATGCTTCCCTTGCAGGAGGAATCAGAAGTATCCTTACGCATGAGCAACAATTCCCCTGCCTACCGAAGCAGAGCCAGCTCGGCCGCTCGCTGCCTTCCCACGCGGTGCAACCACGATCCAGCAGCCGGCTGGAAGACCTGGGGGTACAGCTGAGCAGCATGCCCACGTAGCCTTATTTGACAATAAGCAGCCAAAAATTTACCTAATGAGAGCAAAGCCTTCCTCTCAAGGGTAAAACTGAGATACCAGTTTTAAACGGGGTACCATTTTCATAAAAGGCACTCTGGAGCCCCAGAGCAGGATTTCAAATGCTAATTCACCACCACTGTGTCCATAAGCTGAGAAGTGCAAGTTGTGCAAAATGGTTTTGCGTAAAATGATCATAATAAGGGAGGAGGGGCAGGGTGAGTGAAAAAACACAAATTCCCTCGCATTTATTTCCCCGAATAAAGCACAAATTTGGAGGCTGAGTAGGGGACAGGATTGTCCTGGTGGCACAGAGACAAGAGAAAGCTTTGCCTTATGCTGGCAGCTGCTGAAAAGGTCTCTAATTCTCCAACGGACTGAGAAAGAGCACAGGTAGAAGCAAACCTAGGGAACATCCTCATCCAAAGGGTATTTATTTTGATGGGAAAGCTGCAAGAAGGCACACTGCCCCACGTGGGGCAGCTGCAAGGAGAGGAAGCCCACAGACAAAAGAGACAGGATGAGATATACCATGAGCTATGTAAGAAGGAAATGAGAGAGGAGGAAGAGGAGAGAGAATAAAGCCAGTGTGGTTGCTTTGGGGGTGGAGGGAAGAGATGAAACACAGGAATTGCAATAAATGAAGTGTATGCAACTGTTTCTTTCCTATGGAAACCGGAGAGGACAAGATCATACAGGTATTTTTCACCTCAGCTCACAAGCACGTATCCTCAGGCTAGTGAGGTATCAGGCATATTTTTCCGAAGACTTGAAGAAATATTTATATTAGCATTAAAAATAAAAGGGAATGCTAACTTCATCTGATACGTACCCTGAATCCAACCCCCGCTTATAAATGGCAGTGGCTGGAGACAATACAACACGGCAGGATTACAGAGGCCTCTGCAATGCAGTCAGCAACAGCTGAGGGGTAAAGTTGGAAAAACACCAATGGACTTAAGAATGCCAAATTAAGTTTGCTTGCACAGTTGCTGCTAGCAAAAATACAAAGCTTTCCTCTCTGTCTCTGCACCACCTCCTTCAGAGCAAAGCCAGCGATGCTGAAAAAAAAAAAAAAGCTAGGAATTTTTTTCTATACTAAAATCATAGAAAAATGGCATCTCCTGCACTGTGCCACCTCCCTGCCCTCTCTGCAGCCAGGTGAGTGACCGGGATGACGGCACAACCGGGTACAGCCCCGCGGACAGCCCCACAATTAGGTTTTTGGTGGAGCCCGCTCAGGAGCAGTCGCGTTATTCCCACTCCATCTCGTGGCAAAACGTGCCATTTTGAGTCAACAAGGTCATGATGGAATCAGAAAGTCTTTTCCCACCGTCTCACGGATAAATGGACCTCGCCAGAGCTGACTGCCACACCAGCTGGGCGCCACAAAACACCTCCTGCATCTCCTGGCACCGCCAACTCCTCTCCAAGCACCCAGGGCTAGGCCACGACTGCAGCGAGGGCGAAGCGGCGACAGGCAGCGAGCTACAGGGGCGGCTCTCGGAGGCCTGTAATTACAGGAACGTGGTGATTCATTAATAGAAGGCCTAAATGCGCCCCCCCCCCCAGGGGCTGCAGCTCCGCCAGGGGCACTTGGAAAGGAAATGTCACTCCTGCCAGGGAGCTGCGGCGGCAGAAGGGAAGAGCGGCCGTGCGGTTATCAGCAGTGAGGAATCACCTACTTAGGGAACAACGAATGGCTCTGTTTAGAAAAAAATCACACTGCAAAGAACTTCATTTCACACAGGCCACATTTAGATGCAGAACAGCTAAGTCTCATCTGCCTTTCTGCGGCAGATTAGCAATAAAAATCCTCAGCCTGCATCGAAATCAAAGGATTTCCCCGCCACTAGCAAAGTAAAAGTCACAGTGCTACAGTTCTTAATGATCTTCTTGCTGTGGAAATGCTCCTGGTTCCAGAACACAGCTGGCGGCACCATAAGGAAGGTGCCAGGGAATAGTTCGGCCCCTCAACAGGAGCAGAGTAGGCGACTCTCCTCGGCAAGGGGAGGCTTTCCACCAGAGCACGATCAGTGCGTTTGATCAGTCCTGAGGGCCCCCAGTAAATTCTGTCATCACTTACAAGTCATCCTTCAAAGAAACATGTTCCTGGACGTTTCCTTGTGTAAACAGCATTGTAAAACATGTAGCTTCTATGGTCAAGCTTATGAAAATGAGTCACAAAGTATTTGCAAATTTTCTACAACTTCAGATTAATTCCACTTTATCTTGGTCCCACACCTAACTATCATGATTCTGGAGAACTGAAAATGCTAGGGAAGGTATTTAACTTTTCCAAGGAACACGACTAATTCTGCTTCTTATGTGTAGATGGTATGTAGATATTGTCAAATTTGTGCACGGTTATCACCCCTGCTTAAATCCCCTATGACACAACATACCGATCTTTTACAGATAGCAGCCCCGTTTGCATCCTGGACGCGTTACAGACTGCTCTGTTCTCCTGACTGGCTAGAAAAAAGGAAAACACCATTACTCACCTCTACCCATTACAACAGGAAAAAGAAATCACCTATTGGGAGCCGCTGTATCTATATTACATGCGATTCAGCAGGCAGGAAGAGCCCTTGGAAAAGGAGCCTGATTATTCGCATGTACAAAGTCAAAGAGCAAGCACGAGGAAAGCTGCCCCGTCAGCGTGACGCCACGTTCCTTGGAAATGCTGCCACTTCATTACCTCTCTTCTCTAGGAATTAGGCGAAGCTGCGGCACTCATGAAGATGAGCAAAAGTACAAAGTGGTAAGGAAGTGAAGGTGAGGCAAGCAATCCTCAGAAACAGGATTCCTCACCAAGTAACCCTGATAAACACACTGCATCGCCTGCCCTTTGCTTTCTGTCTCACACAGCTCTTTCACATACCCCTTGGCTTATATTTGTGATTGTTTTATTTTTTTATATAAAAGAAAAGGAAGTTGCACACGGCTTGGAGCGTGTCTGCAGAAACACAATACCGTATCAGCAGCCAGCAGCCACAGAACAGTCAGCAACTCTGAACACAGGCGGTACAGGGACTGCACGCACTATGGTCCTTTTGTTACCAGGGCCGAAGGACATCAAATATTTATCTCATTTGACTAGCACATGTTGCTCCAGTGCACTTACAGCTTGTACAGTCTAAGCTTTTGGTCTGAAAAAGAGAAGTTTTGAAAATCTGAATTTTATATTTCCACAGGAGACTGAAAGACCAAGCGTTGGTCCACAGTGGCAGAAATGCAAATGGCCCGAAACAATTGTTCTGACATTAATTCTCAAATTTTTATCATCAGGTTTGTAGTGAAACAGGATATTTGACTCATAAATCCCTCCCTCCCCCCCGAAGTCATTCTATCAGATTTGCTCCAAAGAAAACAGAAGGCAGAAGAGGCACGCAAGAGTACATTTAAAAAAACAGGTATGGGAGGAGTAACAACAGGTCTTAAAGGGAAACCTTTTTGCTCCCCACGGGGAGGAATGCTGGTTGTAAATAAAAGCGAAGGCTTTAAAAAGGAACAGTGCTGCTGTACGTGGCATGTATTACGTTATGTGGACTGACCTCAGCGAGAGACCTGCTGAAAGCTGGACTTTGGGCTGTGCTCACATACCTTGATGCAACATGGAAGTAATAGCTTGCAAGGGAAGAAATTCCTTGTATTAAGGGGAAAAAAAACACTCAACACCCTAAAATCACATCCTCTCAAGCACTTTCAGTCTCAGCGAGTGTTCTGAGTAAACAGAATGACAGACCCAAAGGCACTCCCTGCATTACTGAGATTGCCCCTCTCCACACGTGGCTGTCCCCACGAGGAAGCCACCACCCTGACTTCTGCTTTCATTGCGTGGGATTTTCCTTTCATCTTGGGTTCTGCTGCGCCACCATCCAGGGCTCGCTGGGAGACGAGCAGCTTGAGATCAGAGGGACTAGATGACTTTCAGCTTGCCTTCCTTGTGCCAAGCCCAGTTATTTTGTTCACGCCCAGCACCTCTCCAAGACCAGGGCGCCCATCACGCTTACACCAGGCACACTTTGGACCCCACGTGGGGGCACAAGTCCCAAAGCAGGACACAGACGTGCACGAGCATCCTGGCTACAAACCTTTCAGGACTATTATCAGTACAGAAACGATATAATAAGTTTTATTCAGCAAGAAAAACGAAATCAGGTACCCAGGAGGCCTTCTCATCTTCCAGTCGTTCCTGTTTGCTATTTAGGCACTGGATCTATTCTGGCATCAACGTCCCAGACAGAGCCCTGTATGGCATCGCATTCATAACGTCTGAACCCTGGCTGGAAAACTAGCATCAAACACAAGGTAGATGTAAGCATGAGCCTGTAACAATGGAGAAGAGGCAGAGAAAGGAACAGGAACATTGCTCTGAGGCGAGGTATCGAGGCAACTGTCTAGGGAGTTTCTGCTTCAATGAAATCCCTCTTTAACAAGAGCTCCTCGGTGCACAGGAACACTTCAAAGCTAAGCTACCACTCGCTGAAATTCTTCAATTAAATTGGCGCAGATAGTTCGAAACCGGCTTCAAATTACAGAAATTGGCCCTGAAGGCTCCTTGCAGGATTACTTGATTTAGATAATCAACAAAATAATAAGACTGGAGGAAAAGTGACAAGAGCAGCACAAATATCCTACTTTAAAAATATAAATAAATAAAACCACACTTCAGCTTTCAGAAGTCATCTTTCTGCCTGCCCCGAAACAATGGGACTCTGTTCTCTTTGTACTCCTGACATGTTTTATTTCAGCCACCACACCCAGTTCTGGGAAGGGCACTTCGATAGCCGCTGATTTGTTTGCAAGATGGTGCAAGGTGAAGTCAAAGTTAATGATCCCATATCCTGCTGGATTGGTTTAAAAAATAGAAAACTTCACACTACCAAATACGGAGATGAAATTCAGCCGTGCATGCACAAGAAGGAATTGAGTGAAAGGGCTGAAAAGCTTGCAAGATCTACAACTGACAGGGGAGTTTGGTTCAGCAGGGAACAGGTCACGATCAGATTTGCTTTACGTAGCTCAGGCAGCTCTTGGATGGCTGGTGGTCGTAATACCCTGAGCTTATTTCCACCGGTGACCTAGATATGATAGACAAATTGCACTGATGCTAATCCAGATGAAATCAAAGTGAACCAGCACGTGCACTGGAGAGGGAGGGTTGATTTTTCTTTCCACTTGTACATCACAAGGTACATAAGGTCCCGTACCTAGGCTGAGGATCTGAAGAGGGCAAGCAGATAATTTTTTAAAAGTCAGTTTTGTGTATGATCACCAAGCTGGCCACTCAGCTGGAACAATAAAAGGATTTCAGCCAAACGAGCATTACTTCCTCCAGACCGTCTTTTAAAAATTAAACTCCATAAAGATAACAACAGACATATTCAGAGCTAATTATAACAGAAATGTTGTAGTGGCTAAAAATGCTAAAAAGAGGTGGTGGGAAAGGAAGGAAGGTAGCTTAGGAAAAAAAAAGCAGGGCATGGCAAACCTGTCACGCTCAGCCCTCACGCAGCACCCACAGCGAGATGGAAGGCAGGACGTGCATCAGCTCGATGGGCATCGAACGTCCCAGACCTCAAGAAACAGCCAAGGACATGCTGAAGCCCCACCAATATCTCAGTGTGCAAGAAACCGAGGAAGTCTGAGTAATGTGCAAAGCAGAAAAATTCAGCCAAGCTTCTCACCCTGCTTTCTATCCCACTGGGGGAGAGCTGCCCTGCTGCTGCACCTGCACCCAACTTCCCAAAGCCCAAGCTCACGCCGTGAAGCCAGCATGAACTGAGAACACATGCTAGGCTGTTTTATTTTCAGCTGAAGGAGAAAGCTGCTCTCAGCTGTCACTGCTGCAGTAGAAACAAGTAAATTCTAACTGGAAGAAACCCCGAGGCCAGCGAGCCCTGCAGGGCATAGGGAACCACGCTGCCAGCAGCTGACGTGGGAAGCTGCTGGGGAGGAATTGTGTGTTCAGCTGTAACCTGGGCTCGTGCTTTCCCAGGAAATCCATTTTCTTAGGATTTGGTTTCTAACCCTGTAATCAAACTTTCAGCTGCTGCCTTGACAGCACATACACTGATGTCTTTTTCCGTTGTTGATCCATCCAGGACAGAGTGCTCACCTCTCTCAGAGTGAGAAATCGATGAGTCGAGTAAAATTTACAACCTCCTTCACCCAGCACAGGCTCTGTGGCTCGGTACAACCAAGATAAGCGCCTTTCCTCCCAACAGGACCAGTGTACTTCGGGTCATAGCTCTGGGGAACCATCTCCTCCCTCCACAAGTGATGGGGAAACAGCTCACGACTCCCAGAGCACCCTTCAAGGCAGCTGCCTGCACCACGTACATACCCACGTGCAGCTGCATTTCCTTGTCCAGAGAAAAACAGAGGTCTCAGAGCTTTCCAGGGCAGCAGGGCACACGTGTAAGCTCTAACTCATGACAGGGACCTACAATCTTCTCAAACCGATCGGAGGAGCCGATACAGGCTGTGCTGCTCAGGATGAGAGTGCCAACCTGCAGGATGCAGAGGAATCCAGAAGTGGGAAATGACCGTGGAAGTGACTGATGACCAAAACAAACCACGAATTATTTTTTCCCTTCAAAGCAAGTGGATGTGAATCAGTAACTTTTCACCCCCCCCACCCCAACAACTGTTCTTATCTAAAAGATTCCTTACAGCTTCTACAAGCCAGTTATAAAGTAGACATAAAAGTACTGCAGAAGTCACTATAACAAGAAAAAATGTCAGCAGAAAAGATACTGGAAAGCTACACAAAAAGTCACATAATTATTCATGCTAGTTACATAGCGGGATGATTTTTCCCCTACCATTTGCAAAATCATCTTGTAAAACAGGAAAATAAAGTTTAATCACCTGTGAAACCAGCACAAGCATCAGTGACACAGCGGCCAGGTTAAAAAAGCAGCAGGTTTGGTCCATCAAGGATGCCCAATCGAATGGTACAGCACCCAGATAAATGTGTATCCCCCAGCTGAATCATGTTATCATTTCTTATGCCCTTGCCCAAGAAAAAAAAAAAGCTCAAGAAAGGCAGATAAAGGGAGTCGGGATAAGCATTTGATCTCAAAAATAAAACCCCAAATTGAAACAGATGCGTCGTGCTAAAAAGTCACTTCTAAACATGCCCTTTTGGGAGCTAGAGCAGCACCGTCTCTCCTCGGAGCCTGCAAGGCAACATGTTCATTTGTTCCCCACGCGCTGCATCCAACAGCAGGTGCAGCCAGGGGGACTGCTGGTAAAAGCCAAGATAAAACGCAGTTTATCTTTGCAAACACTAATATTAATCAATTCCTTCTGCAGATAAAGCAATAAATGTTTGTTCCCCCAGATGGAGGGAGCATTATTTAAACCGCGATACTATTCTAGTAAATCCGAGACAGATGGACCAGGATTCAGGGACAAGTGAAGTTGCTGTGTTTATGATAAGGGAATTAGAACGACAGAAAGCCTCTTGCTGGGAAATGCGGGATCTGGTAGATTTGCATTTGCTTCATAAAGAAGGAGAACGCTCTACAAACACGCTATTCGGGGTCACTGAGCCAGAACAGAGCACAGGCAGTGCCTAGGAAGAGGGCACAGAGATTTCCAGGTAATTGTCCTCAAGTGCCATCCACAGAGCCCCGTGGGTCACCGCAATCAAACCAGAAATAGGCTTCTGACTTACTTCACCGTGCTTCTCTCTGCGTCCGAAAGCAACGCGAGCTCTGGGGAGAAGGAAGAAAGAAAGAAGATGGGGGAGAAAATGCCCCAACCTCTCGGATCACAATTATAAGAAAGGGAGGAAAGAAGTGTCCAAAGTCAGCTGGAAGAACGTGGCACATTCAGAGTGCTACAGAGGATTTGTGGCCCACCCATTCCAAGCGTATGGAGCCAGTGAAGCTTCTTCATCTCATATGGTTGAAATGGTGTTCAAATGAAGGCAGGATGAAAACACATTTTATCTCTGTTTCTAGCTTAGCTACGTGTTACTGAAGATGGACTTTTTTTTTTAGCCTGCAAAGAAAGAGTCAAAGGTGTTAACAGAATGATCTGCTGGGGTCCCTGCTGCTGGCTTCCCCTACCACTGCAAGTAATGCACTGGGGAAAACAAAAAAAAAAAAAGAAAACAAGTTTGCATATACTGTTAGGACAGAAAGTAGATGCACACAGGCTACATTAAAAAGACTTCTCCACGCTGGCATTTTTCTAATGATGCTGTGCATTTTAAGGGTGCTGCTGAAAGAAGGATCAGATTAACCAGGCTGTAGGAAAAAAAAAGACAAAGTAACCAATCATATGTATATTAACTCAGGCAGCTGCCAAAACTTATTTAAAACGTTTAACTGGAGAAGTAAAGTATGGTAACATTTAACCAACGTAACTAAGTTTATTGAACAGAATCTGCAGGATTTCAGGCGTGCCAGCAGATACCATCCATCTTCTTTACATCCCACTGCCAAGCTGCTGTTAGTTTGCTCTCTGATTACACATCTTTAAAAGCGGGCCCTGGCGGTAGCACGCTTAATGAACTTCTAACAAGGCTTTTTATTTTCCCACTCGAGGAAAAGCTTTGAGCACACTAACAAAGTAATTCCTTTACGCCTAACACAGCCATTCCTTTGCACTCTGCCTATTTCTTACTTCCAATTAAGCTTCAGCCTGGTGACAAGAGCAGCACCAGCATTACCAAAGTCTTACAGTTTGCAAGAGGAGAAACTTGGGGCAAACCATTTTATCCTAGCTGGATGCACATGGAGCAAACGGGAAAGAAGATGAAATACTACAAGTTGGTACTGTAAGAAGAGAAAAAACATGGAATGATGTGTGCTACATGACTTAAAATAAGCCAAAACATTGCTGCCCGGAGGTCATTTTCAAATCCAAGCAGCTTTTGCCTTTGCTGGCCACTGTTATTTCTCCACATTAGAACGTTTCCAACAGGAAACAAGGGTCAAAACCACTGAAAGTATCACAGCTTAATATTTGAGATAGGAAAAAAACAAAAACAAAAAAGCAAACAACAACAAAAAACACAAAAACCCAACTAATTGGTATCCCAGAGAGTGACTTTTTAAAGCACATTCCTCACCTACAGGCACGTAGCACCGAATGGAGGGATGGGGTCAATGGGCAGCGGCTGCCTCCTGCACCCACCACGGGGGAGCAGGACAGTCCCTCAAGGGCTGTGGCATTTCCCCACGAGGATGAGTGCACCCTGTATACCATGGCCAGCATGACTGCCTGGAGAGATTACCTGATTTTTCTGGGGTTGTATTCTCAGGTGCTCGTAGCGTTCTCTTTTTCACTGCTCCTTCGTTCCGGGACATACCTTGACACAGAACCTGTTTCAGACTGGTACAAAAATGGACTCTTTTTTTGAAAAGCAGTATGTATTCATGCCTTGATTGATTGCCTAAGACAAAATTACACCTAAAATAAAATAGAAAAAAAAAGATGACAACTCGAGTGTAGCAAAACAGCCTTCTAAACCTGATTTCATCACATCTCCTGACTCTTGTTGGCATGACGCGCTGGCAGTAAGGGAGCTGCTTTGTGTAATCTTTGTGTGATTGTCTTCCTCTGAAACAATTTTAAAAAAACATAAGGCTGATTAAAATGCAAGTGCAAGAAGCGTTTCATCTCTACAGCAAAACCTGTTTCTTCTGGTCTTATCAGTATTTTCACTAGAGGTGCTTTTAACTCCTATCTTTATTGCTTGTATCCATGTTGATGTTGAAACACTTTTAAAATGTGTATCAGGTCACAGGCTTAAGGGCTGCTATTTTTGTTGGGTTTTGGTTTTGTTTTTTTGTTTTGTTTTTTTCAAAAGTTTCTTAGAACTTAGAAACAATTTCTTCCTGCAACAATGAACCTGTTCCTCTTTGCAGCAGACTAAAATTCCAAAGGCTCTTTGTTTACTTCCTCATTTGCCACAACCCTCCAGCCCCCCCGTTTTTAAAACAGTGCGGTTCTGGGAATACAAGATTTCTTAACAAGCTGCTGCCGAAAAGCCTGAAGATAGCAGCATTATTGTCACTTACCAGCAGCCATCTACGAGCTCAAAAAAAAAAGGTGAAAAAATAAAAATAGAAAAACAAAACCATATCTAGATTCCACTAACTGCAGTACTAATGGTTGTAATCACTGAGGAAATGTCATACATTTTATCTATGCCTTAATTCTACCACGCAGGAGAGAAGACTTACAATTACTAAAGCCTTTTTTAGCAGTTATCTTGGATGGCTACATTTAACTACTGCACTTGCTGCATCTTATTTTAAAAAAGATCCCCTGGTCCCCCAAATAAGCCCAACCAGCAAGTGACAGAAGGGCCAAAGAAGGAAGGGAGGAACCAAGGGTGGAGAAGAGACAAGTACCACCAGCTTTACATACCACAACTCAGGATTAATTTAGCATTTTGCCATGAGATTTTAATTTGATTTCAAATGCTCGCCTAGCCTTCATGCAGACAGCTTTCAGATCTCTCCTACTTGCTGACCATTAGCGTGGCACAGCACAAGACATTAAGGACACCCGAGGATAGCTGGCAAATATTCAAAGCTACTGATGGCAAAGAAACTCAAGAAGCAGAAGTGTTGAAAGGGATGGGGTAATCGTGGACAGCATACTGAACATGAGATTGTTGTGGAAAACCGAGCCAGTAACTAAGAGGGTTTTTAGATGCAAATGACTGATCCCAGAGGATGCGTTATGACCATCCGGCATTGCTGTGGCATTTTTTGGACACTTTATTTCTAGGAAGTTGCTGACGAATGGTGAGAGTGAAGAACAGCAGCAACAGCGGGGCGAGCTGCAGGACCAAACGTGTGACAAACTGGAAGTTAGGGAGCTGCAAGTAGTTTTGGGTTCTGCACAGCTCCCTGGCCCCTGCCAGTTTCTGGCATCTAACAGTGTCCTACTTCTGCTTTTTAGATTTCCCCAACCCACCATCTATGGCAGCAGCAACCACTCAGCTCCACTTCTCATTACGGGCAAAAAATAACGAGCACACCAAACAAAACCCTGCAAGTCCAAGCCTTGTTTCCTGAGGTGTTGGATGCTACCTACAAGAAGTTCCTTCCCAGCCACTTGAGAGATTTAAACACAGGTGTGATTTCTTTAAACTTACTACCAAATAAAATCGGGGTTATACGGAAAGGCTTAACATCCCCCACGTATTTTCTGGAAACATCCTGACGGCTAGCTGAAACGCACCGAGAGACGCAGCTGAAGCGGCATCGCCCGGGCTGTTGCTTTCAGCTGGAGATACCTATAAGCATTCCTGGGAGCAGATCCGCATGGGCTGCTCCGAAAGACTCCGTAACTCTGCTGCTGAGGATATGAGGGAAGGAAAGGATATTATTAAAATGTTTATTATGGTAATACATAGAAATTAATTTGAAAAAATCAGCTCCCACTACACAAGGCTTATAATGAGCTTACAGCCTAAACACTGATGCTTTGTCAGATTAAGCGTACTTCGCCTCCTTGGCGTTTTACAGCGCAATGCAGCTACATGCTTTTTTCTCCTTCTTTAAAAGACATCTCCTTCAACATTCTATTAGCAGGGAAATCAGGCTAAGGGACGGAAATGTCATCCTTTGAAAGACAACAGGATTTAAAAATGAACCGAGGGGGAAAAATATCCAGTTATCTGTTAATACCAGACTGTTTTTTCAAGAAAGTTAATGTCATTTTACAGTCCAGAGCTTGCTAACGTTGGGTTACAGAGATAACAGGATTTACATGATCATGACAATTTTTAAAATACCCCATCACTATTACTAAATTTTACTTGTCCTGCAGACAAGTCAAGGCAATTTTCTACTTGTCAGAGATGATAAATCAGTCGTCTGGTGACACTGACAGGTGGATTTGTCAAATCCCCCTTGAAATACTTCAGTCTCTGCTTTCAGGCTGCTGTGAACTCCGAGCGTGGAGTAACACAAGGGAGTAAGGCAGGGATTACGAAGAGATTTTTAGATTTTTAGGGCTGCTGCCCATTTGCCTGGCTTTCTGTTTTTTTTTTTTTGTTTTTTTTTTTTCCCTCTTTCTCTGAAGTGCAAGAACAGCATCCGGCTGCTGGGCTTGATTCTGGCACCTCACCCACAGAAATCCAGTTAAAAGCAGAGCACTTAAAAACACGCTGCACTTTACAAAAATACATCTTGTTCATAAATACCAACTTCTCTTTTCTTCAAAGCACAGCTAAGGCAAGATAAAATTAAACCCCTTTTCTTCTAGCCGCTGCATTTGTCTCTACAAGCTCCCCAAAAGAAGCAAGCAGTCTCTGAAGCGAGGGGAAAAAACCTGCCATGAAGACGCGTGGACAGAGGCGGGTACCTCGTGCCCAGCAGCCAGGAAAGCACCTGCTTCCTCACAGCGAAGGTGCAAACGTCCCAGAGGTGGGATTTCAGAGCAGAGCCTCCCCACCAGCCCGCCAGGCCTCTCCAGGGAGGAGGAAGGGGACATTTGCGGCGCTCCTCCAGATTTCCGCGTTAAATCCTCCAGCTAAACGCAGGGCCTAAGGGCGTTTTTGCATCCTTTTGACAGCGGCGTGGTTCAGACTGGTTCCTGAGCTGTTGGGGAGCACGTCCTTCCTTCTGCACACCTCGCTCAACACACAAGCAACGGGAGAAAGGCAGAAGCACTTCTGGCTCCTGACAGAGGCCACACAAACCCCCACGGCCTCCCCTCCTGGCTGGAGGCTGAGCCAGGGCTGAAGCTCCCCACAGCAAGCAAGCAGGGTGGAAACGGCAGCAGCCTGGTTTAGAAGCTACCCGATGAACACAGCCATTTGGTCTGGGTGTAACACAGACGCAGCTCTAATTCTAATAAAGCCATTTATTGGAGCAGTGAAGCGCAGCTGTTCTCCCCGTCCCGCCACCCACACCGTGCTGCGAGCACCGAGACCGAGGGGTGAGGCAAGGAAGCCAAGTGGGAGAATGAAATAAATCACTTGGAAAACAGCTGGATGGTAAAAATGGTCAGCCCTTAGGCTGGGGAACTACTCTAGATCCTGCTGTTTTACATTACCATTAACTTGAATCTAATTGCCATCTGGGTAAGCAAGCTACTTTTAAAAAGAGACACACGTAAATTAATCTGCACTTATTTCCAAAGATAAGCTGCCGCTGTTGCCAGAGAACTGGGAGCAGAGTTGCTCCAAGTTTTAGGAAGCAAAAAGACTTTTTCCTAGGATGTACTGCGATTCCTTACGGAAAGTTTCTTGCCGGTTAAGGAATTCTTCCTATCAGGAAGAAGTTGTGTGTTGTAATACTCTTAAGAGAGAGGCACAATTATGAACAGAACTGGAGAAAACTCTTCAATTTTCCAAGTGACTTCTAATTCAGGCTGCATTGGCACTATCAATGGGAGGGAAAAGAGGAATCATACTATCCTCTCTCCCCTTCTGTTGTCAAAGGAAAACTGAGCAAAGCATAGAGGCAGCCAATATCTCTTTCAATCCTAAAAACCAACAGCATTCAGATTAGAACATGGATTTGAAGAGGACAAAGGGGGAAAAATGCAGAGGAATAATACCCATGATGGCTCGTCAGAATATTAAGGAGATGGCAGATTGACAGAGCTCTGGAATAGGGTGCTGGTAACTCGTCACAGCTCCTGTTCAGCTTCCAAGCAACAAAATGTGTCCGCATGTGTTGGAGAACAGATTTGCATTCGTTGCTTCCTATCCTCTGATGAAGGGTAATAGTGAATAAAAAATGGGATAAAAATTAACAGCTTTCCCTCATGGGTGCCAACATTTCGCCCACCTTACTGGATATTTCAACCAGAGAAAAAGAACATCCTAAAAATTCTACAAACCACTAGCAGCTTTCACATGCCTTGCCTCTATACAAGCACGGCCTCTGTTCTGAGCTCGCCTCCAACAAAAACAGCTTCCCCCCCCCTTCACCCCATACCCTGCTGGCAAGAAATGTGGAGAAAGAGCTGTTCTGTCCAGCAATCCACTGGGTAACACAGCTTGACACCACACTGCAGCTGGCATCCACAGCTTTTGCTGAATTCTTCATTTTCTGCCCAATCACATCCAGTTCATGTAACCTCAAAGTCCTACCGAGGCTCAGCCCAAAGCCCTAAGCTCAGCTTTTGAGGCAAGTGACTCAAAACCAGTTACTTTTAGCCTCGTTACTGGCAATTTGGGCTCTTCCAGCTCTCCACGTACAAGCACACGTTGATACCAGCATGCATGCTGTGTCCAGTCCATGCTCCAGGACAACAAGACAGGGAGTGCGGAACGTTATTTTAACAGTGGGCGATAAGAACTTTCTCCTCAAATGCCTTGCAACTTGCACCATCGGTGAGCGGCTCTTGCTGGTTTAAGTTCTTCATTCATCCTCTGCTGAAGGTTTTCCTAACGCAGTTAGCATGCCCAGCACCAACAGACAAGCTTGTGTCCAAATTGTAACGAAAGCTAGACGTCACATCTGTTGACATTCCTTTGACATGCACACAAAAAAACTACCTTCCTCATGGCTGTCTGCTGTTCCAAGCCAAAACTGCACAGTTACAATTAATAGCATGTCCATTTTGTAACAAGCAAACAAGAGATCTGGCTACTCTCTGGATCCAAAGCCATTTAAGCACAAAGCCTTTAAGCTTCCAGGCGAAGGACTGGTGTGGATTTTTTCTCTAGGGTAACCTGTGTTTATACCACCATGACACCCAAGTGAAATGGGGTGGGGAGAAGCCTCAAATCTTACGAGATGATGATTACAAATACTAAGCTATGTCCACTTGGTGAAATTACAGAAGTGAATTACTCTTTTCCAATGATATGTAATACCTTGAGGTATTAATTCCTCCATAAGACTTAGCTAAATGCTATGCAGCTGCTGAGAACTGCACATCTGCATCACATTAGCTGGTTTTTAAGTGTCCCCACAAATAAGCAAGCACATACCTCATGCCCCAGATAAAAAGCAAAAGCACCACTAATTGACAGGAGATACAGCTAAGCCTTGAACTGAATCACCACGAGTGGAAATTACAGAAAGAAACCGCAAGGAGGAATGCAAAAGGAGAATGCCCCAGAATGAGTAAAAGGAGCAAGAATTGGGATGTTCCTTCCTCAAGCCGTGCAAGTAATAAGCACATGACATACTGCTGCCCCCCTGCAAGGACAAGAGGCAAATGCAACGTCCTTACGGTCAGAGATCGCAGCAGTGAGTAACGGGAGCTCCACGGAAACACAGGCATTTCCTTCCCTAATTCTCCGAACACCCCCTCTCCAGGATCTCAGAATGATTAGCAACAGAGCTTCGGAAGGAAAGCACCTAAGAGTCTCATCATCCATCCTGGGTGTAGTCGAAGGCCACCCAATCGGTCGGGTCCAAGTTTCCATCCACCAGTATAAAACCGGCTAGCGAGCTTCCAGCATTTCTCATGGAAGGCGCTTCCTTTTGGAACGGAATGAAAAAAAAAAGCAACCTTTAAGTGGTGAACACAAAGTAGGTCACAAAGAAGCCACATCAATAAAGTCTGGAAACAAAACTGGGAGGGATACTGTGTCAGCTATAGAATTGAGTGGTTTTTATAAATGGGCTTCAAAGTCCGGCTAGAACATTTCAGCCGGTAAGCTGTTCCACGGATGAAATGCAAGTACACAGTAAGTGATGTACTACAGCTCTTCCTTTAAGTCTCTTCTAAAGCTATGGTATTTTTAAACTTAATTGCATGGTTTTTAAGACCGAAACAATAACCCTTCTAAACTCCATCAATAACAAAAACAATCTTGACAACGAAGATTTATCATTTGGGATCTCAACCCCTGCACACCTCTCTCTCATCACAGTTTTAACTCCAAATCACCCGACAGCCAGTTAGGTACAAGACAGACGTGTAAATGGGTTTGGTGCTTATATTCTCCAAGAGGATGGACATGCCAAACCAGGGACCTCATGGCCCGGACAGCATCTGTTAGTGAAGCCTTGGCTGATGCCGGCTGGCTTGCAACCCAAAGCTAGGCTCTGCCAGCCCGCTCTCCCTTTTTTCTAAGCTGTTAGTGAAATGTCCAAGCTAGTGTAACCCACAGAGTAAGCAGTTTCTCAGCAAGGAAAAAGTAGGTCAACTTAATTCTTGGCACATGTTTATAGGAACACCTAACTGCTCACATGGGAAACTACCTTACCTCTCG
Organism: Heteronetta atricapilla; assembly: GCA_011075105.1. Lineage (NCBI taxonomy): Eukaryota > Metazoa > Chordata > Aves > Anseriformes > Anatidae > Heteronetta > Heteronetta atricapilla. Next base: position 11,676,779 of record CM021738.1, read on the forward strand.
TCAGAGTGCCTTCTATATCCTGAGCTGATCTCGTTTCAAAACCGTTCTGAGAACAGAGTCAGAAGATTGCCAGGAAAGCAGTTACTTTCTCTTTACTGTCTCTTGATATTAACAGCTATTGCACTTCAAATTCTCCATGTAGACAGGGCCTATAGAATCACAGAATCGTTAATGATATGTTTATAAAAAAATTCCAAGTCAGAACACAGGACTAAGGAGATCAGGATAACTCACAGTTGCTTAGTGGCTCACCTATATAAAAATGACCTATGGCTGCCTTCTCCTTCCGAGGACCAGGCCAAAGGTGCTGACAGCCACTAAACCCAAACCACCTGAAACACATGGTGTGGGATAACTGGTCTAACGCTCTGATGAAGGCAGGATCCAGACAACTTTAGACAAAAAGCTCCAGGTGAACAGTGCTCTTACACTAAACAGAGGTGTACTGATGACTGCCGCGCTACATTTTCAGAGAACGTTCTGGCTACACCCTATTCTATTTTCTGACAAAAAAAAAAAAAAACAAATGCATTCTGACAAAGAGATAGCAGAAAGTAAGTTTTGCCAGTACAGGGAAGAAGAATGCCTCTTCAAAGCATCTAGCTGTTTAATTATTAGTACTGCATTCCTCTCGATGTTTTTTTTTCTCTCCACCGCTATTTCAGACATATTTTCATTTTTACGGCATACAAACTCCCTTTCCAGCAGTGGGCATGAACCAGGAGTATTAGTTTTGCTTCTTATCATCCTTCTTTTCTCCTACACATCCATCAATTGGTGAACAGAGGCTGTTTACATCACATTCCTGACTTTCCTACCAGCTAAGAAAAAAGAACAAAAGAAATTAGAGCAGAAAATGCATAACTTCTTTCTGTAAAGCTTGTCTGTGATGACCAAAAATAAAAAATAAAGAGAGGGAAAGGATTTCTCCCTTCATTTGATGTAATGGTTATAAAAGTGGGAAGTTAGTAACCCCTAAGATCAAGCCCAGGAGAGCTGCCTTTCACACTGTGGCTTGCTGTGCTCCGCCACTACTTACAAATCTTGATGTGAACAACCACTTTCTGCAATGCTGGGCTTCTTCAAGCAGAGGAGTCACCAGCTGAGGGCACGTGAAAGAAAACCAACATAAATATTTACAGCAAGACCATAAAGCTTTTTTGCTACCTTCCTACATGGGATATAAAACTCATTACCTCCACGGAGCTCAGGCTCTTTGAAAACTTCACCGAGCAAGACCTTAGCTTATGGAAGGAGGAGGTAAGGAAGAACCCCATGAAATCCATTCAGCGAGGTAATCAGTCACACCATACCTCACTGACATCCCACGTAAGTGCTGCCAGAGAGCAAGAAGGAGACCCCACGAGCCTATGCCATCCCAGAGATAAATCTCCTGACAGCAGGATTACAAGCGTGTTGAATTTTTACACCACATCCTTTTGCCATAGCTCTCAATTTCTGCTTTGGTGATACTACTCTGTTTTTCCGGGTTTCTTCTTTTCCAGGAGAACTATCAACTACTCACCATCCTGAGCAAAAAGATGGAAAATAATGACGGAAACATACCTCAAAATAGCAAATTCTCGGTATTATTTGACAAAGTAGTCTAATGGTTTCCTAGCAAGTGTTAGCACATGGTGCTTCTGCTGCAGCAGCTTGGCTGCAGAGCCTGAGGTATAACCCCACAACATAAATAAAACATCTTTTTCGGGAAGCTTTTTGTCTCCTCTTCTTTCATAATGCCCGTACTGTACTCTGCTCCTGCATATCAAGATAAAATACCTAACTAATTTGGAAAACTGATCTGGATCGGACAGCTCTCCTCACAAAGCCAGCAAAACAAAGACGTGTTACACCGGGGCACAGGATTTCACATGCCACGGAAAGTATGTTGGAGCCTCAGGTGGTATAATCTTCGCTCTGTAGTTTTCCAGTCTCCATCTGTGATGCATTTTCCTCTACAGTGAAGAGCTACCTTCTTGGAAACAGCGATTTAGTCAAACACCTGGCCCTGTCCACAAACGAAGAGAAGTTAATCAGTGCCAGCTCTCCAAACTCCTTCGTACCAGCAGGTCAGGTTGCTATCACTGTAAGAAGTTTATTACATTCTGAAGGTCAGCAAAACTTCACCTTTGTTGTTTCCAAAAACGGGAGCAAGCAGACATAAACACCCGAATGAGAGAGTTTCCCCTGAGAGCATCTTGCCCCGCTGACCTGCAGATCTGACAGCTAATAGGGTATTTGAGAGGATTATTAATAGTCACAGGAGGATCCAAGTAAAGCAGCAGGCTTAAAGGTAGCCCAAACGCAAGGCAGTGCAGCTCAGGCTATGCAAGCAAAGCACCGCAGAGGTCTCAGGAGATCTGACTTCTGATGCCAAGTTTCTTGCATGTCCTTGGGCAAGCCATCTGACCTAGTGGTGCCCTGTTTCTTCATCTTCCTACGTCTGAGCAGCACTCTCACATAAAACCATTGATGCACGCACTCACACCACTCAGTGCCTTGCTATGTAAGTAAAAACATTTCTTTTTTAAAAAAAAACCAACGGCAGCATGGGAATTGCTAATAAAGCTGTCACCGTTTGCCATGACAAACGGGTGCACAAAAATGAAGCTACATGATTATTTCAGCCCTCCAAGAGACCGAAGCGCTCGCTTCAGCCCTCCCAGCCACCGCTGCTTTCCACACATTTCCTAGAATCGGAAATCCCTGCTACTACACGTTGCGCTGACGAGGGCAGCATCTGTACCCTATCTTGTTGAGATGGCATTCATGCACTGAAGAGTCAGCTAAATTAAGGTGTGAATTACCTCCGCTTATCTCGAGCCTATCCACTGACTCAAGGAATGAGAAACCAAAGAACGCAAGCAAGTTTTAACTCTCTCTGCCGTACAGCTACCGACCCTTGAAAAAAGATCCCTCCAGAGGCATCAGTTCCATCTGCATTTCCTCCAAACCTTCGCTGGCAAAAGGGGATGGGCAGGTCACGCTTCCTAGCAGGAAAAATGCACTTAGACTGTTGTTGGGCAGCCACTCCGAGCTCTCGTGTGAGGTGCATTCCCCTAGAAAAGGGTAATAAGTGAGCTTCTAGGCTTTCAAACGTGGAAGCTGGTAAGGCTGCAAGCCTGGAGCTGCCATCCAGTGCCAGCTCACAGCCTTCCCACAGCCCACAGAGAACATCTCCTCCTTTCCTTCTCACCCCTCTGCAACCGAAACAATGCCCCGAGAGACGTGCAGCACGCTCCCTCCGGCGCTCGCCAGCCCCAAAGTGCTCTGCTGGCTCCCAGGCCGACACAAAACCATCGCTAGCAGGAGAGACGGGGCAGTGCAGTTCCAGAGCCGCATTCCTTGAGCATTAAGCTTCGTCTAGGATACTGCTAAATCATCTTCTGGTCCTTCATGCCAAAGATCCCCTGAAAGCAGTCCTGACACAAAACCTCTTCTCCCAAAGCCCTGGATCACGGCAGCGGGCACCTAGCATTTGGTGTACAAGGGTAAAGCCTACGCAAAACATTGCTTTCGAGTTAGTTTTTCCTCTCTTTGCCAGAAACTTCATACCAAAATGCCATCCTCTTTTCCAATATCCAGTCTCCAGTACCTTGTTCAAAACTAACTGCTAACCAGAACATGGCAAGCTCTCTCAGAATTGACGCTACTGTGCCTGTGGTCTACCCAAAATAACAAAAATAACCCTGCTTTTTTCATGCCATCCAGATTGGGAAAAGGCGCGAGGTGAAGAGGTTCTGCTGAATCCCTCGGGCAGCGGCACAAAAGCCTCTTGCTGGGAGGGATCTGGCGGTTGAACTTGGCAATCTTGAAGGCCTTTTCCAGCCCGGAGGCTTCTGTGGAGCCTGACTGAGGGGTGATCATTTCCATTCACACACTCCTTCCCTTGTCATCGCAGCGCTGATTCCCAGTCCCACACCTCCTTGGAAGCAAGGACTCGATGCACTCGGCCCCCTCCCCTCTCACGATACGCCACCGTGTAATTCCCCATCCACTTCCACACTCATTTGCCATTTTTCATCGTTGCTATTTCCTTTCTTCTCCAGTCCAGACGACAAATTCCAAAAGGCAGGCAAAGCAGCCTCGTCTGTAAAACACCGCCTGCATCTACAGCACAGCACGGTGTAAATAAAATAAATTATCTTCACAAAGCAGAAAACAGAGCGTTTGTCATTAAACCACTAACATCCAAGAACGTAGACACGGCCCTACAGGAAGGGAAAAGGTGCCTGCAAGTTTTAATCAAGCCAGAACGGCCCCGAGAAGCATACGCATTCTTATGCAAATCCACCCCAGACACTGCACATCTGCTGAACTGGGTGTCGTTTTCCCACAGTTTGCAGAATTAATGTGTTGAACTAAGTGCCTGCCAGTGCTTGCAGTCTAAGAGCTAATTTTTACTGGGGCATTCCCAGCTGTAACAAAAAATAATAACAATTCTTTAGATAATAAAGGATCCGAAGCCAGGACGTGGTTTTACATTTACTTAAGTGCAAAGACCCTCCCTCACCTCCAAGAGCTCATTACCCGCACTACTTGACTTGTTTTGTAATTAAAAATAATCCAGATTCCTAGAGAAGAGCCCTTCTACAGTGTTGTGACCTTTTGAAATCCCATTAAAGAGAATTAACAAATGTTATCATCTCCTGATCATTTCTGTAATGGCTTTCAGAGAGGGGGTGGCGGCGGCATCAAAACACACAAAGGACTGTTAGAAGTTTACAAACCAACATGCAGTAATTTTTCTCTTCCCTTGGTTCCTTTTCTTGCAGACAAATTATATTTCCATGATTGCTATGACTCTGTACAGAGGATTTCAAAAGAATCCAGAGGAGAGCTTGACTCAGTGACCTTGGGGCTAAGAAAGCATATATACCAGAAAATGCTGAAATCCCAACTTTTTAAAAAAAAAAATCTATAAATATCAGTTGAAAGGAACTCATGATCTCATAATAAGTCAATGGGTCACAGTTATGCTCCTCTTATCTTCCCTTTTTTTCCCTATTGTTTAAAAATAGGAAACAGCACCACATGAAAATGTTCAGCCAGAGATAAATCGTGTGACTGAAATACAGGAGTCAGGAAGCTGGTGTTTTAAAATAATGTCAACCTCATTTTCCCCGACACACACTAGCATTGTTGATGCCTCCAAATATTTAAGTGACTTTTAATAAATTAGTAACCTAGGCAACATTTGGCACAACACAGGCAGCTGGAAGAGCACAGCTAGAAACTCTTAACAAAAGGGAAAAAAACAAAAATCCAAACAAGCGTTTATGTACAAATTAACGTCAGCATTCCTTAAAAATGATGATGGGCAAACGGTTTTAATGTCAAAGGGCTAATACTGCAGTAAAGTTTGGGAATAAAGCAAAGGAGCAAACGGCCTACATCCAGCCCTCAGCTGCACTCCCGGTCACAGCCACGAACACAGGAGGCAGCGAGCAGAGACCGAACAGCGGCGGCAGCACGGAGGATCTGTAATTCCCCCCTGCACTGCAACTCCTCGGAGTCCAGAGGAGTTACCAGCGGAGCTGGCACACAGCAGGTATCAGCACATCACCTGCGTGAGAGCTTCGGTCGCATCCTTCGATGTCCCCTTGCTGGCTGGCAAGGGAAGGCAGTATCCCTGCCCAAAGCACGCCCGTCTGTTTTCAGTCTGCAAACGCAGTTAAAGGCTTGGTTCTGATTAAATTCCGTCCTTTACAGCGGACAACCGACTGCACGTGATTGCTATTTACCACCCTAACGAGATGCAAAAGCGCTTCATGCCGTCGTTACCTAACGTTTGTAAGCAACGTGCCTCTTTGGGGCCTGAAGGCCGCAGTAAGGTCACGCTGTGAGGGCAGGCATTGTCCAAATTCACAGGAAGCGGCGTTGCCCGGCCCAGCGAGGTTTGTCTCCGGAGCCTGCTCCTGCACCAGGTTGCTAGGTGAGTTAAACATAAGCCTATTGATCCGAAGGAAAAGAGATACTGGGGAACACCGACCTCCTCCACCTTCCAACACAAGACCACCTCTGCAGACACACCACACAGCTCGTAAGCTCCCTTTCAGCAAGCTCTTGTCCGTCCCTTCAGCTTGTCCCATGCAGGAACTCCTTTGTAACAGCAAATGATCTCCTGCAACTAATCACAGCCCCGCGCACACACCCCACGCAGCGTCACGCAGAACGGAGCGCGGCCTCTCTACCTGCACGCATCTCTAGGGGAAAACCCTCTGCAGCCAGACCAGCCATCCCTCAACCACCAGACGGCCTTGCCACTTCACCTTGATACGAATTTTTGTTTGCTTTTACATCAGGCACGCCCTCCCTGCCTACTCCTTGTCAGGCAGCCTTTAGGTGACTTTTTAACTGAGCTGCTGGAGACAGGCGATAAGCGTTGGACGAGGAGAGGACACGGCTCCCCGCGGTGTTCCGGGCGGCCTCGGGCATCCTCAGCAGCTCCGGCACCACCGTAAAGAAAATGCCGCCACCTGGTGGGATCTCCTCCGGGTCAGGGGACGGTCCCTGGGCTTGGGGAGCTCGTGGCCCCCCTGGGAGGGTCGCTGACCTGGCACGGGCGTCTCGTAGCAATCTCGCCATGAGCATGGAAGGAGAGGATCTGCTGACAACAACGAGATGCTGTTTGTTACCGGGGCTCACCCAAAGAGAGATGGCTTGGAAATGGATAACCACTGCAGTTGAAATAGGAAAAAAAAAAAAAAAGGTATCAAGCTACCTACAAAGCCACAGCGAGGCCGGCTGTGAAGAAACAGAAAACCCCAGAACAGAGTCCGAGACACAGAGTCATTTATAAAATACAGTTGAGCAAGGTAGATGATGGATTGCTGGAACGAGTAACTCACAGAAATTGGGTTTTTGGACTGAGTTTCACATGATTAGAGGTGCTTCTGGACAGCGCTTGAGTCTCAGCTATTTTTTAATCTCCACATGACACTACGTGGATTACCAGAGCTTCAGTCCCGAGCACAAGCCTAATATTTTCAGGCAGCCAATACTTAAAAGCCTCGAAGTCGAGTTTCAGGCAGCTGAGAGACATTTATGTCTGGTTACATGGGGTCTAGTGCTTTTATTTGGAGTCGGAGCCAGCGAAGCTCTGCCTGGAGATCAATATCCAGGAGAAAGCGTGGAGCCCTTCAAGCCTCGGTCTGCAGAGCAGGCTCCTGCTGCAGGGAGAGGGGGGTGAGGAGGTTTGTTCTGGCAGTAAGGGATGTCTCCAGGCTGCTGGCCGGATTAGAGGACAAGGTGATGAAAACATCCACGTCCGATCCGCACTGGAGCCTGTACAACCACTATCATCTTTTAGCACCAGTGCTAAAAGGGAAAGACATTTCCTAGCCCTGATAAGGCCCCAGAGCAGCGCTGCCCACTCCCAAGATGAACACTCAAGAAGGAACAGATTCTTCCACGTGCTTTTTCTGTGTATTTCAGCAACTCTTGGCTCACAATTCATCATTCTGGTGCACGAGTACTTACGGTGAGCTTGGAAACGGCGCTCCAGAAACGGATTTGACAACCGCCGTTGCAGAAGTTTACAGTCTGTATCTAAACAGGTTGTAAGTCTGACAAAATCTGATTCTGCCCACATCACATGCAACATTTAACACCAATGCTGCAACGCTAGCTTTATAATTCATTGTTACAAAATCCTTGGATGTGCAGCCAGCCATACCAAGCGATATAATTGTTCTGTTTTCACCGTTAGCACTGAGAAAGCTGTAAATTCAGTCATTCTCCTGTCTTCCCCCAAATTGGTTCCAAAGAACAGAGAAAGAGACCTTGAAACTTTGACTTAAAACACTGGTGGATGCTTTCAAAAGTCAGTTGCCCCTATGACAGAGAAAAAACCCGTAGTATCAACCCAAGCAAGACAATCTCTTCCCTCTTACCCATTCCACACGTGCCATGAGGCTGAAGGAAGCCATCAGCCACAACACACGCTGATACGTATTTTACAGAAACATCGGTTGTGTGTCAAAACTAGTGCTCGGAAACATCATCTGACGACATTCACGTGATTTGTGTTTCACAAGCAATTAAAACCTATCGCTCTGACAAGCAAACGTGCTGTTCCCATTCACTGTTCAAACATGAGGTTAGAGGACGCTGCTTGCAGTACAAGCTCTGTCCTTCAGCGAGGAAACCGTTGTCACGGTTTGGTAAGGTCCTTGCTAATTCACCTAACCAGAAGGTGCCGAAACTCCAGAGAACAGAATGAAAAAGTTACTCTGTGACTACTGCAGGAACGCAGGAAATACAAAAATAGCCAGACTGTGATTTGGATCTGGTAGTGAGGTCAGACGAGACCTCAGTGTCACACTGAAATCGCATCGCAGGCATTGCACAGTCCTACTGTACTCACATCGCTGTCACGCTGCTGGCAAGCCACAAAGACCAGTAATGAGGGTACTTTACGACTAAACTCTTTTCTCTCTGCTTACAGATGAAGTTTTACAGGCTCTGCAACTGGACCGGCTCCCCTCACGCTAGTAATTGTCTCCGTGGATAGAGGCGAGCTGGGTGGCACGCCGCTGCGGAACAGAGATGCACAGAAACAAGCAGTCGCCTCGGAGCAGGTACCCAGCTCCTTTACTCCAAAAGCACTTCCACAGCTTTTGAGACTATTATCTTCCGATTGCAACAACTCCACAGCACAGTTGGCCGGGCCTCACGCAGAAAAGAAGCGCTGTGACATCAAAAGCTGCGTTTCTTGATATGCTAGAAAATGGTTCTCATCTTTTCATGTGAGATATTCCTTCCCTCCCCCAGCCATTCATGGCGAAATAATTAGCGTTAGTGTTCGCATTGTTTATCAGACAATACAGACAATAAAGCTAAGCTTTCTGCTCCTGTTTTCTTTAGCTGTGCTGCTGTGGTTCCTCGAACAACTGTGCAAGGCTTTACTTTTAATCCTATAAATAACACTTGTCACTCATAGATTTGTAACCCATATTTAGTTGTGCACAAACATGGCACAGCTTCAGTTCGATTCATTGTCCGCAAACTTATCCAGATGTGTTCATACAAGAAAAAAGGCTAGGAAGCAGGAGGAAATAAACAAGTTCTAGCTAACCCAACTGCAGTTTCATAGGGAAGGAGGGAAGACACCACCACATCAGATTCTCCACCAGGGAGAGAGAGATAATGAGTTGTTTTTAAACTAAGAATAATGAGTTATTGTCCTTGGGCTACACGATGTATTTTTACATGCTTGAAGTCTGCCCTGATTTTTGTAGCCTATCGGTTCGCTGCTCCGTCGCGTGGAATCCTTCTCCATTTATCTACGTGTCAGTGTCCGACTACAAACACATCTCAACGCATGACGCGACTTTATCAACAAGCAGGGTTTCTCACTGTGGCTAATTTTGAAACCACATTCCTGCTTCCACTCATACGAGATATAACCTTGGGTAACAATCAGATAGGCTGGTGCCAGACATCCTCTTCATAAGTACGTTCTCATTTTACCTTCGGAAAGTATTCTAAACAAACAAACAATCTGAAGGCACTCTGCTTTCTTCTGAGCTCCCCCCGCCAGCAGCAGAGAGGTGTTTTTTTTTCAAAAAAGGCTGCATTTTACAGGCTCAGCATCAGGCTGAGAGTAACAAAAGAAAGCCACGCAAGAAGCCGCAAGTTAGACAAGTGGAAACTACTGAAAATCCCAAACTTCTATGACAATTAATTGCGCTAAGTATAACTCTGCTCCTTGATGCACCAGACAGAAAGCAGCCAGACAACCTCGTCCCACCGCACCAGCTTTTCAAGCTCCCAGAATAAACACAAAGCTCTTTGAACAGACCGTGTTCCCCTGAAAACCTGCAGCCTGGTCCTCCTCGCTGGAGGTGGCAAAGGCTCGCTGGCCGTGCTGGTGCTCCCCAGAACGAACTGCGCTCAGCCAGCAGACCCAGCAGAGCTCCTGGCGGTGGCTTTACGTGTGCCACCCGCACCTTTTGGGCATAACGCAACCGGTAGCGTGTCAGTAACGACACCGATAGCGGGGCGTGTTGGCTCCCAGTCTTACAGAGCAGGAAGAGCCCGGAGAACCTCGCCGGGATGCCGGGCAGGGCAGGACACAGAGCGGGGCAGCAGGGCAGGACCTGCTATGAGAAGACACTGGCAACGCGAGGCGTTCCGGGGGGTTCCGCGCAGCACCCCGCGTGCTGGGCCTGCCCCAGGAGGGACCCCCAGCTCGGTGCCGAGGGGCGGCGAGGCGATGCCGGCACCGCTGGGGCTTCGTTTGCTCGGCGGGGTGGGCGAGGGAAGGACACAGCAGCTCAGGTGTCTGACTGGGGGTGTGCAACGACGGGCTTGGATCACCCCCACAAAAAAATATATTAATTAATTAATTAAAAAAAAAAAAAAAAAAACTGAAGGAAAAGTTGGGCCCGCCGGGAAGTTCCCTCCGCTCCCGACCCGCCGTGCGCCCAGCCAGCCGCCCAGGCCGGCCGCCGGCACGTCCCGTGTCCCCCCCCCCTCGGCTCCCCCTTACCGTAGACGCGCAGCCAGCCCTGCTGCTGGCACACCGACTCCAGCAGGACGCGGTCCAGCGCGCCGCCCGCCGCCGCCTCCAGCTCGTCCGAGCCCAGCTCCGGCTCCGCCAGCGCCTCGGCCGCCCAGGCCGCCGGCTCGCCCGCCGCGGGGGGCGCCTCCATGCTGGGGAGCGGGGGGGGACCAGGCGCCGCCGCCGCCGCCCTCCCT
>CM021738.1:11687885-11979685 GCA_011075105.1 Heteronetta atricapilla
TCCCCGAGCCTCCGGCCTAGGCCCCGAGCTGGGCGCCGGGGGGGCGTGGGGGCGGCCGGGGGTCGCAGCCCCCCAGCAGCAGGGGTTCTGCTCCTACGCCCAGCCTTCAGAGCAGGGGGTGAGCCCGCTGTGCCACAAGGGTCTCACACCAGCACTGCCTCCGTCCCTCGCAGGGGTTTCAAAGGGGCGGTTTCAGGCTCAAAAATGGGTGTGAGACGGCGCTCCCGGGGTTTCTGTACTCCTTGGGTACACAAGGCGTTAACTTTCCGTGAGGATTTTGGTCAAGTTCCCACTGATCAAGGTGCATGTTCTTAAAAAAACATGAATAAAATACCTGCGAGGGTAGCGGGTGGGTGTCCCATCGTGTTTTAAATCAACACTGAAGCGTGGGTTCGCAGGGAGAGCGGGCAGGGGGGTCAGCTCACTTTGGGCTCCTTCCCTTGTGGGTTTGAGCCTGTCCCTGATCAATATGAGCTGGGCAAATTCATCCAAGCGCAAAGATTCAGTGATTATCTCCATGGTGCATAGGTGATTTAGCAAATCAGCCATTTCTTCCACGTTTCTCCGAAACAACGTACTGAAACCTAAAGCTTAGCGCAGGCTGTCTCTGCAGGCCCATCTCAGCACACAACTTCTGCAGTAGTAGAAGGAGCCTAACAACTTTGTCTTTATTCAAACAGCCAAACAACGCTGTCCTTGGCATGGCCGCAGAGCCGTTACACGGCCATAAAGCTGCTTTAAGCCCGATACAGCTCCCCCACTTCTAACCGTGCTGCGTGCCATCCTGTTTTATTTGGCACCACAACAGAGTACGAGCGTTCGCGTGGTGAGTTACAGCACCTCGGCCGAAGAGCCGTAACTTCCCTCTGAAGGGGCCGTTACTCCCGAAGCTCTGCAGTGGAACAAAATCAGCTGCCTGAACCCCAGAGTTTGTCTCCGGTGCTGTCTCACAGCTGCAGGACTTGCACAGCAGCACTGACCCGACTGGCTTCGAGTACACTCACACTGGTGGTTGTGTTCGCGATGGAAGATGTACCAACTATTTCAATAGAGAAAAAAAGTCCTGCCAGCCCTATGATTAATTGATGGAACCTTGTTTCCTGGGGGTTTCTGTCTCATGCTTGACTAAGAGCTTGACCTGAATCTTGCCCTACAACTGGGTCATTCTCTATCCAGTCAGGAGCTCTGTTTTCTGAAATGGGATGAGTTTGCATCGCAGTTTTTCCATTGTAGGGTGGGAATACGCGCCCTGCTGCAATTTCCAGGCTGACTTTGAAAACAAAGAAACCTCCTTCCTCAAAATGTTGGCTTGTTTCATGATCGGCAGAACCGGTGCAGCCTGGTTTCCCACTGATTCACGTCCCAAGGCAGACTCCCTGGGATCTAGCAAAGGGTGGACACCTGCAGTCAAAAGACTTGTAGGATCTCTCTGCTTTACCTTGTTGTTCATTATTCCTGCTGGAATTTAATTAGCTCTTGGACCTTTACGACTCTTCTTTGAAACAGATCAGCAGGTTCAATGCTTACTGAGGTTTTATGAGGTGAGACACAGGGCCACGAGAAAAGAGAGATCCTGAGTTTGGTGGTGTCAGCCTCAATTCTCTGGGAAGTAAAGATGAAAAACTTAACCCCAAAACAAGAAGAGTTAGACCAGGCAGAAGCCTGGAGAGGATTCATCCTTTCACCCCTGTGACAGGCACAAGGCAGTTCCTCCAGTCTCTTGCATAAAGATGCAGCCCCTCGCCATCTGAGCTGGCCATGTGGGCTGCGCATCCCTGGGCAGCCAGGACACCCAGTAACGTCGCCTGGCTCCTTCCCACCCCAGAACATGCTCTGCGTCATGGTTTCCAAAGGACTGGGAGCTGAGGGTGTGCAGGGCTACTCCTTCCAGAGAGGACATCTGCATAAATAGCCATAATGATACCATAAAGCAGCACGGCAGCCAATTCCTCCCTCCTACGTACTCTACCCTTGCTCATTCCCACTGCTGCTGATAATATATTCTCCAAGCTTATCACTTAGTGGCCATAATCCAATAAACTCGTCAAGGTTTTCCCTCCTACACTCTCTGCAGCCCTCTCCTCTCCTTCAGCCTGTCCCTCGCCCGTGTCCCTGTCTCTACCTGCCGCAGCTGCGGCAAGCTTGCACGGGCAGCTGCAGGGGAAGGGGGGACAGAGCTGCTTGGAGAACACGAACAGGAGCTGGCGTATTGCGAGGGAAGGATGTGGCTGTTGAGCTGCTGCCAAAAGAGGAATTGTGGAGTTTGAAAAAGCTGCCACATAGTGCCGGGACGACAATTACACAGGACCGGCGCGGGACACCGACAACTGGTTCCCATCAAGCGGGGACTGGTTGTGTCTGCCAGTATCGTCGGCCCGTTCCCAGCGCGAGGTCTGGAGCGACCGGAAAGTGAAGTTTCTGAAATTTGCACTGCAGCAGAAAACAAAATCCATTCTTCTGCCTTCGCTTGTGGGTTTGGGTGCAATATAAACAATAATAAATAGCAGAGATGACTAAAATAGGAAGGCTGATTTTGCAGGCATGGCAGTAGCAAAAATAGACATATTTTGTAAATAAAGATGTCCTGGAAATAAGAGATGCCTGAGTTTCATGCGCATCAGTTCAGCTGTTCTGGCTTGGGGACTTCTCGGCCAGCAGTGCAGAGGGGATTTGTGCAGGCGTAAATGATCAGTAACCGAGTGCATGCACGGAATTCCCTTTGTGAGAAGCAGGGCCAGGAGCTAATCTGCTTGTGGCCGTCACGTTAACCCACAGGCTCTGGTTAAATTGGGGCTAGAGCTTTACTCAAACAGAGCAGGTTAAAGCGAAGCGTGTGAGGGGAGCGGCAGCTCTATTTCCATTCATCCAAAGCCTATGCGTGTTGTAGAAGAAATTGAGCTACATCAGCACGACTTGGGAGAGCAAAGCTTTCGTGCTGACCTTCTTCCAGAACACAATGTCTTCAGGAGTGAACAGGTCTCAGTTTGGTGATCTTATCTCAAAAGGGGAAAAATAAAATTAGAAGAGACACAGAGGAGGGGATCAGGACAGTGGAAGTGATGGAGTAGGTAGGGCATGGGGAAAGGCTACAGAAAGGAAGGGGCTGCAGCATGGAAGAGCAGCACCTTGGGGCAAGCAAAGGCGGAGAAATCTGAAGGATGCCACGGACCTGAGTTTTGTTCCTTGCAATGCGAGAGCTAAGGAGTGTGGAGAGAAACTATCAGGTCCAAAGCAGACAAAAGGAAGCCCTTTTTCACACAACACATAATTACACGCTGTGGAACTTACTGCCACAGGATGTCACGGAGGCCAAAAGTATAAATGAATTCAAAAAAAAAAAAAAAAAAAAAAAAAAAAAAAAGATTAGACGGATTCGTGCAGCCTCCAGCTCAGGAAGTCTCCCTGCTGCTGATTGCCGGAAGCCGGCAGGGTACGCCGGAGGAAGGATTGCTTTATTCGTTCCCTCTTCCGAAATCCCTTCCTAAGCATCTGCAGCTGGCCATAGCCAGGCGCTGGTCATACTCGTGCCTGCATCCTCCTGCTAATTCCCTAAAGATGGAGCCTGATGGACCACAGCCATCACCCAGACGGGGCTGACCCCAGTTTTGCTTCCTTGGACCTGCTGCAGGTGGCGGCGGCCGCTCTTTGCTGCTGCACTGGGTGATGGAGCCCTGAGGGCTCCAGAGCCAGCCTTCCGCTCCTCCTGCCCCTGGGATTAAGCACCAAAATCTCTGCTGCAAAGCCCCCTTTGAACATGGCCGGCAGATAATGCGCATGCTGATTAAAAAAAGAGAAAAACCAGCACAGGGGAAAGTTAAATATTAAAGAACTGCAGCCCGGCTTTAACGGCTGCCGCCATCCCTCCTTCATCTTGTGCCAGCTGCCCCCAGGATACGTGTGCTGACGCTGGGTTTCTACCTTGCAAAAGCGACTGCTATTTTAATGAAACTCTAATTTTTCACTAAGGGACAGGAGGAACATCTGGTCTTGCTTCAGCAGGACAACATCCCCTCTCTGTTTAAACGTGTGGTGAGGTTGGTGCGGCTCTCGGCTGTTCACTCTCTGTCCCGTACACACGATGCTGGGCAGCACAGGGGCGAGGCTGGCGTGAAACACCAAAGATGTGGGCTGGCAAGATCCCATCCTGCCAACAACCGGTGATTGCTGCCCGCTGTGCTGCTGACAGCGTGGCCATGGAAGGTGCTGTCCCTGTCCGTCCATCCCCGCAAAGAGAAAACGCAGCTGGAAAGCTACCTGCTATACTGCCTGCCCCTGACACACAGCTATTTGGGCAGCATCCCTTATTTCGGGAGAGCTGTGCTGCTTGTTAAGCAGTCTCGTAAGCAGATCTGTAAAACCCTCCTGCTGGTTCTAACGAGCAGGGGACTGGCATTTAAAAATGTACTCTTTTAATGGGTCTTTTTAGGAGATGGAGCTGATCCCCTGGCCACTGGGAGCTGATGGGAGCAGATACTGTGATGATGGCTACATGGGCTGGGTTTTATCTTCGGGCAACAAGGAAGGAATGATGGATTTATCCCTATTTTTCTTGCTTAAGCCCAGGTTAGGTGACTTGGATTGAACTGTGTGTAGCACATAACCCCTGGATTTATCTGCATCTATAGGAACATGAGCTTCTTTCTCTGGGCCGCCTATTTTACTACTTTATCCAGCCTGTCTCTGCTGTATTTTTGCACTGTGTTGCCTAAACAGATGGGTTCCCTGCCCTTGCTATTGTAAGCAGAGGCAGATGCAAATACATAGGAACTTATGGTCTGTTGTGTGGTTACCTAGAGAGGCCGTTGTCTGCAAACAAAGGGTGTGCAAAGACACAGACAGCCTCGCTTGGAGTAGCCTGGAGATGCACGGCCCCAAAATACTGCTGCCCTTACACGTCTGTCATTGGAGCTGAGTGCTGCGGTGGCATTTTCCAAACAGAACCGGTCGAGAACGTGCGAGATGATGACATGTCGGAAGAAAGGAGGAGCAAAATGTATATGCCTCCCCTCCCCATCCTCCAATCTATTGTTCCTTTAGGAGTCCGAATAAACAAAGGAAAGCGCACTGGTCTGGAGCTCAAGGCAGCTGTGTCAGCAGCTCACCTATGTGCAAATACAGCCCCCGTCCTTCCCTACCCCCAGAGGGTTCTGGCTCAAGCTGTATTTAAAAAAAAATGCCAGAACTCCCGGGTTGGGTGTGACAGAAGAAAGTGGGGTCTCCGATCAAGAATTGTGTTGTGGTGAGCCATGGCTGTGTGCGCTGGTCACACAAAGCCATCAGCCTGAAGCACACAACCTGGATTTAGGGTTGGCAAAGAGGGGATTTAAGACATCAGAGAAGCACAGAAGCATCTTAAGCATTTCAGAAGCACCAGCACACAGGTGTAACCATGTAAGGATACCATCAGCAGCTGCAGCAAGAGCAGTGGTGCGGCATCGCATCTCCAAGCCTCCTTGGGAGGGGGTCTGGGCTCCCTCAGCCACCGTGTGAGCCTCAGCTCTCCATCCCTCAGCCTTTATGGTGCCTGACATGGTCTCTGCAAGGCTTCTGGTGCTTTTTTCATCCGTGTGTCAGGTGAGGCGGAGGAGTGCAGCCCGGGCTGCAACACGGCCACCTCCCTCCTGCTTCACCAGGAGCCGGGCTTCAGCGCAGGAGCAGGCGAGGAGCTGGTGCCATCCCTGCAGTCCCCGTCCTGCCCTTAATTACGACTTTAAGTGCTGGCTAATAAACACGATACAAGGCAAATAAATTGAGCTGCCGCTCTAATTAAGCGGCTCTCGCTGAACGCCACGAGCCAGGCCCATCTGTGTCACGGCCCAGCCAACAGGGCTCCCCCCGGGTAACTCCGGGCTGGAGCCCAATGGCTCCGGGCAGCAGGACGGAGCGGCGGACACCTCAGAGCCGCCGCCACGCCCGGCTCCGCGCCGCCATCGCTCGTCCTCGACGCCCGCAAACCCAGACCCGGCCCCGTCCCGCCCGAAGCCCGGCCCCGGCCCGCCCCGGCCCGGCGGCAGCGCGGGGGGGCCCCGGAAGGCGGCGCGGGGCGCGGAATGGCGGCGGCGGCTGCGCGGCGGTGCGGGGCGGCTGCCTTCTGCCCTCACGGACCCCCCTTCCCGCTCCCCTCCTGCTGAACCTGCCCCTTCCCATACCCCGTAACATGCCCTCCGACCCCCTGGCCCCCATTCCCTGCCTTATTACCCCCCTTCCCTTCCCCACCCCATTCCCCCGTGCCCCCCCTTCCCTCCCCTCTTAACTCCCCTTCCATTCCCCATCCCGTCCTCATTTCCCCATTCCCCATCCATCCCATTCCCCATCCCACTTCCCAGCCCCCTTGCTCTCCATCCCCCCTCCTCTGCTCCCCATACCCCCCCATCCCCCTTTCCCCACGCCTTTCTCCCCATCCTGCCCTCACTGCCTCCCCCAGCTCAGCCCCAGGACCCCCCCTTCCATCACCCTTCCTGAGGTGTCCCCGTGCTCCTGCGTTTCAGGATCAGCACCCTGGGCCTGGCCTCATGGCACGGTGCCCGTGGCTACCGAGCGGCTCTGTGCACCGAGCTGGCCAAGCCCCTGCTCCTCCGGGACCTCCCGCCCCCCCAGCTGCAGCCCCACCAGGTAGGGCCACGGGGGCTCGCAGGAGCATGGCAGCAGCCCTTCAACATGTGCTGTCTGCTGCCACCAGGCCCCGCAGGACAGCCTCTCGGGGACAGCCCGCACGGCCACAGCAAAACCAAGCTGCTGACCCCGGGACTTGTGCTCCAGGGTTTAATGTTTGTCCCCTTTTCCTGCAGGTCCGCGTGGGTGTCCAGTACTGCGGGTTAAATTTTGCCGATATCTTGGCCTGCCAGGGTCTGTACCAGGACAGACACACTCCTCCGTTCACCCCCGGTGAGTAGGTGACCGAGCTGTGCAGAAGGGGCAGTGCCAAATGTGCCCAAGTGTCACATCAAGTGTCACAGCCCTGTGAGGAGAAGACTGCTGCCAAGAAAGCATCAGCTAACTTGAGGAGTCTTTTAGGGTCCGTAGGATCACATTTTAACATCCTCTGATAATACTCGATGTAAAATATTTTTGCATTTCGAAGGTGGCACGCAAAGAGCACTTGCTAGTCTGGGGAGAGCAACAGAAAGCATTGTTTGCCTGGAAGCTAAGAACACCAAAGCACAGAGTGGTTTTGGGCAGGGCTGGGTCCTTCTGTCCAGAGCTGCAATAACTGCCATAAGCGCATGTGGCTGAAGGCACCTCCTCTCCCTCCGCAAAATCCCTCTGACCAGGGAATCCCTTCCAGCAGCACCACGCACAGGCAGTGTGTGTGTGGTGCTCCTTCGGGCTGTGACAGCTCCTTTGGCTCCACCAGCCCAGCACTGCTGTCTCGCAGCAAAAAAAAAATGTGCAAAAAAAGCACATTTCTGAAGTCTCACGGTGTGGAAGTGCCTTCCTTCCTCTGCAAAAATATATTAGTATTCCAAACTAAAAGAGCTTTGCCTTAACTAGCAAGCGCTTGCTGTCTTCTGTGCTGATGCTGCCATCTTCTGCCCAACGGGTGCTTTGCTGCTGAAAACTTGGCTTGGCACTGGTACTGGAAGCGAGAGCTCATCTGCAGGTCCACGAGCTGAGGATGCTGCTAGTTGCATACACAAAAATGGGTTGTGTCAACACGTGCGTGTCCCTGTCCTCCTGCAGGGATGGAGTTTTCGGGGACTGTAATGGAGACGGGAGAAAACGTTAGTACCGTGAAGGAGGTAAGAACAACGCAGGGAGGTAAGGATGCAGGGAACTCAGAAGAGGAAGGAGGTAAATACCTGCAGTTCATGGGCTACGTGGGCTGTTGTTAGACACAGCTTGAGCTGTTCACCGTTTTTCCTGAAAATGCAGGGAAATGAAATGCTTAATTCAGAGGGAACAGCAGGACTGAGCTATTTCTCTCCCGACACCCATCCAATCACTATTTTTGGCAGGGATACAGAGTAATCGGTGTGACTGGCACTAAAGCTATGGCAGCAGAGTGTGTTGTTGACGAGAAGGTAAGGACGGAGCACTTCTCCCCCTGGACTGCGAGGGAGCTTCATCTCTGTTCAGCTCTTTAGCCTTGCTGGAGCTGCTGCTTCACCACCAATCCTTTAGGATTGCCTTCTCCCCTTTCCTTGCCACTGTGGGACCACATGCCTGGGGGAGCTTTTTCAAACAGCAGCAGTTAGATGTTGAAAAAAACACCTTAAAACAAGACTTTTTGCATAGCAAGCCTCCCCGACGCCGTGCAGTGGGTCTGCTTCAGCAGGGCTCAGATGCACAGTCTGCATCACATCTCTACCTGCAGATGCTGTGGCAGATCCCTGACAGCGTCTCCCACGAGGACGCAGCGGTGCTGCCCATCGCCTACGGCACGGCCTGGCTGGCCCTGTGCCGCCGGGCACGGCTGCAGCCGGGGTAAGCAGCAGCTCAGGGTGGCACGGGAACTGCAGCCTGGCCCCGGGCGTTACCGCAGGCAAAACCGTTGGGGCACTGAGCTCCCAGGGTGTGCAGCTCAATGCTGCTTGGAGCAGAGGCCCGCACTGTGTGGGAGCTGTATTTTCTCCGCAGCCTGCAGTTAACGTATCTCTGCCTGATGCTCTGGTAGAAAAAGCAACGTGGATCCAACCAAGCCTGGGGAGGCCACAGCCCCCCCAGTGGCTGTGGTACTCAGTGCATCCCGATGGCAGCGTGATCCTTGTGCCACTGAAATATTGCCTCATTCAGGAATTAGGGATGTTTTTCTGTTGTGCCATAGACCTCTGTGTTTTCATTTTTCTTCTCCCTCCCAGGGAAACAGTGCTGGTGACAGCAGGAGCTGGGGCCACTGGGCTTGCCATCATTGATCTGGCTGTCAGCGTGTTCCAGGCAAAGGTATCCAGGTATTTTCCTTTTCACCAGAGCCTATCCTGTGTGTGTACACCAGTGCCACGTCTTGACAAGCAGGTGACCTAGCATTGTGGTGACAGTGGCAGAGAATCGAAGCCAGGCCTTTGCTGGGTCCAACACCAGCCTCTTTTCCCCTAGCTATCACAGTCCACCCTCTCCCCTCCTTCCCTCCACCTCCCTTGGGCTCTGCTGTAAGTCTCCGTCACTTCCCTGGGTAGCGTGAGGATCTCCTGCACCTCCCCTGAGGGTCGTCATTTTTGGAAGGGGGTTAGATGCTCCTTCTCCCAGTCCCAGGCTCCTGAAGTCATTCAGGCACTTGAGCATCAAAAGAAGCACTAGGTTAAAATGTTCACATCTGAGAAAACATTTGAATATATTAGGAGAAAGAGCGGGGTTTCCAACTCCATGTTCCCATTTCCCATAAATAAAATAAGAAGTGCACCTGGAGGCTGAGGTGCTCAGTGCTTCCTGAGAAGAGCAGCTTTTGCACCGGGTGCTGACTTCCCCTTTGTTCTCAGGTGATAGCAGCAGCTGGCAGCGACCCCAAATGCGAGCTGACCCTGATGAGAGGCGCGAGCCACGGGGTGAACTACAGCCGGGGCAGCCTGAGAGAGGAGGTGAAGGCACTTACGGGCGGCAGAGGGGTCGACGTGGCCATCGAGGCTGTTGGCGGCGACGTCTTCAAGGCAGCTCTGCAAAGGTGAGCCAAAATCAGAGTGTGACAAAGCTGTGCCAGCAGAGATGATGCTGCTGGCACACCAGAAGGCTTTGCTGCCCACTGGGGGAAGGTGAAGCAAACCTTTTAGGCTATTTGCCCTGGACTGGTTGAGGAGATGGCGACTTTGTAAGACATTCCTGTGGCTTGATTAACGCATGTCAGGGCTGATTAACACAGCCCTAGGGGCTGCTGTAGGGTCCAGGCGCCCACCAGCCCCCAGGGACGAAACCTCTGCCCGAGCCCCCTGTGCACATCAAGTTAGTTTTCTAAAACTTGGCACTGGATACAACAGCCCAGAGCGCCGATGCAGTTGTGCCTGAAAGCTCATCATCCACAGCTGTCAGCTCTCCTTGGCGTGTGAGCGTTGCCTTGGGATGAGCTTCAAGGTACCCACCACGTCTTCTTCCCCCCTTTGCACAGTTTGGCTTGGGAAGGCAGGATTGTGGTGATGGGCTTTGCCGGAGGAAAAATCCCCTCGATTCCTGCCAACCTGCTGCTTCTGAAGAATGTGTCTGCCATGGGAGTGTACTGCAGTCGGTACCAGCAGGAGGATTTTCCCCTTTTTTCCTCTGCCATCTCCTCTGTTCTTCAATATTGCCAGGAGGGAAAGATCCATCCCCACATTGGAGCGGTCTTCAAGCTGGAAGAGGTACGTGCTGAGCTGATGCCTGAGGATTGTTAGCAAAGTCCTTTTTATGTGGGTAGAAGCCGGTTTGTGTGTGCAGTTAGACCCCTGGCGTAGAAGCCTCTGGAGTCCTAAGAAAAATATTAAATCAAGAAATCCCATTTTCCCTCACCTTTTTTAATCTTCCATTGGGTTTCAGCCAGGGAGTTGTTAACTCCTGGTTTGGTACTGCAGGGCTAGAATTGCAACACGCTCAATAGGGAAGTCATAAAAATACACACTCCCATACCAAAGAGTTTGGTCTTGGAGAATAGTGTGCTGGGATAATATTTTAGAAATGGATTAGTGGATTGTGATGTGCCTTCATTTGCATTTTCCCCTGAGCACCTCTGAAGGTGTTCAACACATATTTTCCCTGTTTTGATGGTGCTGTAAGCCTTTGGTAATGGCTCAGCTACTCAGAAGTATTGATGTAGCCACCATCCAGCAAATTCAGGGGTGTAAGGTGGAGGAGTACCCAGGAGCTTATTGGCTCCTGAGTTATTTCGATCCCAGCAGTCGATTCCAGGGACTCAGATACTCAGATGCAAAGTGAGAGCTATTTATTTATGCCAATCTGTATTACAGTGTTGTACAATCCATGTAAATACAACCAGATCTTTATCTTTTTTTTTTTTTTTGCATGTAACAGCACAGGCATCACAACACAGCAACTGCCTTCTCCCACATGTTCTCGTTCTGCCCCTTCCTGCCCTGCTGACCATCACCATAAACACTTTGTGCTTCGTGTTTGCAGGTAAATGAAGCTTTCAGCCATGTGCTCCAGCGCAAGTCCACAGGCAAGGTCATCATCTCCATGAAGTAAGAGGGCTGTTTCCCCAGACTCAGCCTCCTGCTCTTCCCCTGCCCTGAAGAGGAGACTCCAAGGTCCGAACCCAGCAGTGGACAAGCCACATGAGGCAGGGACACAAGTTACGGTGGCTTTGCAAGTTGCTGCATGCCAGCAGAACAGGGGTGGCTGCTGTTGTGTCCATGCTTTTAGCTGTCCCTTTTCTTTGCTTCGCCACCAACTGGAAAGGCTCCTGCCAAGGCTCAGAGCCCAAGCAGGTTGGACAACTTCTGCAGCCACTGCTCAGTTACATGGCCAGTGCTTTGCCCTACACCTTTCACACAGCCCAGGGACCCCATGGCACTGTCAGGGATTTCTTATGTGATGGGACATGGGTGCAATATGGTAAATCTCAGCATCAAGCTTACCTCGCGGATGTCCTGTTACTGCAGGAGCAGTAACTTTGACAAGGCCACCTGGCCTCCCAAAATGTTCAATAAACTTGCACAGCACTCAAAATATGACCTAACGACATTTCTTGGGGCTAAGAATCATGTGTATAGCCTAGGCATAAACCGAGTTCTTGCACAGCTTGCCCAGCAGCAGACCATGGAGCATTTTTCCCTTATTGACAACAGCCTAGTGTCCTGTGTTGGCTGTGGTTGTTGGTTATGGGAGAAGGAAAGGAGCTCAGTTCCAGCCTTTTTTTTTTTTTTAAAGTGACATAGTTTGAGCTGGACAAAAAGCAAATGTGACTAACAGGGTTCCTGCTGATGCTCATTTTGGAACCACGGGGTTAAGACACCAGAGCAGTGCCCAGCCAGGCATCTTATGAGCATCCTGATGAAATGGCTGGTCTGAAGGGAAGAACAAAGTAAGGATGACATGGGTGGAGGGATGAAGGTAGGCACATGTGTTCTGAACAGGGAATGAAGCCAGTGACCTGTCCTGCAGTGACCAGCCAGGAAGGGTGACTGCTCCCCTGCCCGCCCTCCCCATTGCCACCCATGCTCCCAGGCGGTTGTGCCTGGGGAAGGAGCATGCTTCTTGACCTAGCATTGCTTCAGCTTGGTCCCAGGAGGGTGATCACAGATGGGGTTAGCTCCATACACATGGCTGTAAACAAAAGGAGCCCAAAGCTCCAGTAACGAGCAGGTTACACTCTTTGAGGCTTAACAAGAGAGACCTAAGCTGTAACAGACTGTAGAGACACAATAGCTAAGCCATTTGATCTGACAACACTTAACTTTGTGCTGCGCCCTGCTGTTCCAGCTCCTAGCATTGTATAGACTCTAGCTCTGCAAGCTGCTTCAGCATCACCTCCAATTACTAAGCGCTTCCTCTGCTGCAATAGCCCTCCTGGCTTTCTTAGTGCACCTCTACTGCGGCAGCAGCTCCAGCCCTGCTTCGCTCCCATCTTTGCTGCTGTGCCTCAGACCCTGGAGGAAGTTATTTAACTCCCATCCATCCTTTAAAAGCCTTGCAAATCCATCATGGTATGCACAGCTTCTCCTTTCAGGAGAAAAGTAGTGGTTTTTTTTTTAGCTTATTCCACTGGTAATAGCAGAAAATGGTCTATTGCAGGGAAGAATTCATCCAAATAAGCTGCGAGCCGTAGCTGTGCTGTAGATAATGCCTGGTTCATTTCAGTACCCTGGAAGCACTTGATGAGCACCCACTCTTGGGGTATCATTGTGTTTTAGGTAAATGGGCTGCCTAAAAGAAAATCTCCAGCTTCAAAGACTGCTGAACAGTAGCTTCGTTTTGTATGTTCAAGCTGTCTCCTCAAAGTTACTGATAATATTGACAACTAGCAGTGGCCAGTGATGGAGGAGCAGGACTCTTGCCCTGTTGCACTCAGCCACATGTAAGGACTTCAAGTCCTAGGCTGCACCCAGGTCAATGTGGTCATTAGTTTTCAATGCTCATTAGTCTTTAATTACTATCATTCCATCAATTTGCTTAGCTAAAATAATATCTGGTTTCTTCAGGTCACACCAGAGCAGTTCCACAGCTTAGTTATATAAAAAGTCTATATAAAGTTATATAAAAATCTAAACAAACTGATTTCAAGAATAATTAATGTTTTTAAAGTTACTTCTATTGCAAGAAGCCCTGAAAAAGATCACAGCAGTCCCTCACAACTAACTCTGAATAGTGCTTACCTCTGCCAAGCATCATCTTAAGGTCCAGCCACCTAAGGAGAAAGGTCTGCAGGCACTCAGAGACGCCATACTTCAGCTCTTCAGTAAGAGAGAAGCCTTTAAAGACCTATTGCTATCTGCTTACAAAGAATTATTTTAGCTAAAGCAATAAAAAGTTTATTTCATGGCTTTAAAGCATTTTTCAGGCTTTAACAGCTGCTTCTGAGCCTGATGCATAGGCTCTACAGCTATTTCTTACTAGCACTGACTTCAGCAGCCAGTGCTAGAGCACCAACCAACCCTTTCCTAATCTGCAGGAGCTCTAGAGGCCCTCTGCACACCTTAATAAGGTTAATGGCCATGATGGGCCTCCCTGACTGTCCTCACCTGTGGGGCTGGGGTCCTATATAAGCTCTGCTCAGGGGCTCCTGAGCTGTAGAGCCATGTGCCTCTAGCTTGGCCCTTGCTAGGTAGCACCATGAAGGGAAGTTGCAGCTCCCAAAGGCTCTGGCAAGGTTGGACATCACAGCAGGCTTTACCTGGTTGCTCTGAGATGGATTTACAGGTCTCAGCAAGCCAGTCAGGGTGCTGGTGGGTGTCTGATGGTGCTTGCTGGATGCCTGCTGTTGCCTTTCCCTGAATAAACGCTTACTGGCATTGTGGTGGGGCAGCAGAACAGCTTGGGAGAGGAGCATGCTGCGGGCCGGGGCACATTGCATCCCTGCTAGCTGGAATTAAGTTAGGGGGAAACAACTGTGACTGCCCACGGGGTGTTGCCTTTCTCAGGAGCCAGGAAGGTTTTCTTCAGCTCTTCAAAGTGGCTGGAGTTGTACAACTTGAAATAAGCAAAAATTGGAGTGGAATATCAGTGGAGCACAGCTTTCAAAACCTCATTTTCTTTTTCCTTTCAAGCTGACAATAAGACTTTAAGAAAAACTTTGAATAATGGATACACTTTTGAATAATGGATGCTTCGCAGCTGAAGTCCCTTGCCTTCCCTCTCTGTGCCTGAATGAGAAGCCTTTTAATTGCCGAACACGTGGAGAGGAGGTACAAAGCGCTCCGTCCCCGTGCTGCTGATTAACCGATGTGTACACGCGCATTAAAGATTCAGAGGTGGGGAAGCAGATCCCAGCCCCAAGCTGTATGCTGTGCACGGTGGTTTTTATCAGCCAAGGATCTGGCACGAGATGTTTTGCATCTTCTTGTGTCTCTCTGCCATGGCTGCTTGTAATCCTCTGTTCCCCAGGGTTGGATTTTTCCTGTGCCTGTGTGTGAGCTCCTCTGGGGGTCAGCATGTGGTTTGTGTGCTGGATCCTCAGCTTCTCCCTACCTGGTGTGGTGCCCAGGTGGCTTCAGCTGTGTGAAACCCTGCTGTGGTAGTGCTCAGGCAGCTTTTCCATCTGCCCAGAAACCTGGCTGGTTGGGACCACAGAAATACCCCCAGAGGTGCCTTGGGGTCAAGCGGAGGGTCCCCTGGGCTCCCTTGTGTCAGGTGTTTCTCTTCCACATCGAGGTTTTCAGTGACCCTTGCCCCCACGGACCGCAGGAAGCCGCTGGTGAGGTTTCTGCCTTCAAACACCTCATTCCCTGTCAATTCTGCAGCTTCTTGCCTCAGAGGACAGCTGCAATTTAGTTTTATTTCGTGAAATTTGACATGACTTGAGCCTGTGATTTACTGGCCTTGAAGGATATGGTGTACGTAACCGTGGAGGGCATAAGTGGCTTTTCATGGTAGAGGAGTCATAAATTGAGATGAAAAAAAATGAGGGAAACATTACTGTCCAACTTTACAAGGTAGCACTGAGAACAGGACTCACCGAAGCCATCTGTAACTGTCAGGGGTCTTTATTGTCCCTGATTGTGTGTAATAAAGCTCTGGAACGAGCCCCGTGGTCTCCGGTACAAAGGCAACCAACACTTGAGCACCGGAGGAGACACAAGATGGCAATCTTTCCAAAAGGACGCTCTGGAATGTGGTGGGGCTGAGTATCTCCGAGCTATCAGCGTTCCTCGGGAGTTGCTGCTGCTGCTTCTTCAATATTTGTTTGACCTGCGAACGTTTCCAGGCCTATTTCCAGGTGATCTCTGTAAGGCAGTTAGCAGGGAGATAAACACCAATGTTATGGCTTAGAAAACATGAGGGGGCTGTGCAGAAAGACAAGGGGACCTGAGCACTGACCGCCCTCCTCGGCGTGGGGGGGTTTGGCTGCTGTGGGGTTTACCCCGTGGGTAAAGAGCCTTTGGGGTTTACCCCGTGGGCACCACGATCCCTGGGGGGCAGAGCCCACCCCGCTGGGATGGCCTCGGTTTGGGGCTGGGACGTGGAGGTGGCATTCACAGCTAGGAGCTGCAGGTCTGCTGGGGCAGGGATGGAGGAAGGGGAAGGCTTCAAAGTTTTTTTGGGTTTCTTTGTAAGGGCAGGCTGGCGTTGCCCACATGGTGCGGCACTTTGCACAGGCACGCTTTGATTTCTGCGGATAAGAGCTTTTTGCATCTCCGCTTCTTCTCTGAATACAACGCTGGGTCTAAAGTGCTGTTTCTTAATTTGCTTTATGCTGAATGCTTCCGGAATGTGATTAATATTCGTGCCCTGAAGTCACAAAAAAATTAATAGGCATGTTTTGGTGCTGCTAAATATGTGTGTCTAGGAATGGTGAAGTCCCTCGAGGCTGGGGACAACCCAACGTGGGGAGGAACGGCGTAAAACCGCCAGTGAAAGCTGAAGGGTTTTGAGAAGTGCTGTGCCGTGGATCGGATCCACACGATGGTGCTAACACAGCAGCTCTCATCTCCGCTGCTTCAGGAGCCGCCACATTCCCCACCCTGGGAAGGCCAAAATGCCCCCCTGGGACCCAGCCGGAGC
Source organism: Heteronetta atricapilla (assembly GCA_011075105.1). NCBI lineage: Eukaryota > Metazoa > Chordata > Aves > Anseriformes > Anatidae > Heteronetta > Heteronetta atricapilla. The sequence continues at coordinate 11,703,963 of CM021738.1, forward strand.
AGGGCTCCCACCTGGCAGGAGTGCTCAGGCTGATGAATCAGCTGCCACTGAGGCTGATTGAGGCTGAGGGCTCTGCCAATACTGGGGAAGATCCTGGGGGGTTTGGTGGTCTCGGTCTTGATGTGACACGAGATGCTGGTGGATGTCCCGAGTGCTGGTGTCTTCCCTCTGAAGAACCTGAAGATCAGTCCCCCCATTTCTGCAGCCCCTTTGCTACCCACCTTTCAGACGGGATGAGGCTTTTTGGTGTTCCCTCGGATCCCGCCAGCCCTCGCAAACCCGCTGTGCTGGGGCGTGATGCACCCGCAGCCCCACCTCTGCATCACCTCTGGGGGGCTGCCCTCAGAGGTGGGCAAAGCTTCCTGCTGATGCCATTTAAAATAATGATCTCATCTCAGAGCTTATTAGAAACAACATAAAACACCTAAAAATAGCTTCAGGTGCTGCGGCCACCCGGGTTTCTCCGTTGGCTACAAGGACTTCTGCTGAGGCTTTGCTGATTTTTCCCCAGCTGGGCTTGGTGCCCCAGCCCGGGCTGGCTGCAGGCGATGCAATGCACACCCCAGGGCATGGAGAAAAATATTTTCCACCTAATCTTGTTACTGTGACAACAGCAGGGAAACCTTTTAAAGTGAAAAATACGATTTTTTTAAAGGGATAGCTGTGCCCCTTCAGCCTTGTGTAACAAATGCTATCTGTACTGCGTGCTGCCTGCCTTGCAGTGGACTCGTGTGCTTGGTGGCAGTCCTGTGGCACAGGTCTGGGGTTTCCAGGACATCTCTGGATCCTTCTCAAATATAAATGTGTTGGCTAGGAGAGATGCAGTCAAGGGTTACTTTTTTTTTTCTTTGTTTGTTTTTCTTTTTTTTTTCTTTTTCTTTTTTTTTTCCTCTTTCTTCCCAGCCCACCTGCTCCTTTTATCTGTTTCTCTTCCTTTCACTTCTCATTTCCCAGCTCCTTCCCCGGCTCTCCTCTTCTAACACACTTTTCTGCTTGCTTTTCCTTAGAAATTGGTGTTCCCCAGCTGTCCATTTTAAGCTGCTTTTGCTCACAGCTTCACGTTGCTGGCAGGGGTTCTTCCACCTCCTTCTCCAGCGCACACCCTGGCAGCATTTCCCACATCCCAAACCCCAGCAGCACCAGCCGCTGCTGCTTTCGTGCAGGTCGAGCATCTTCCCTGCAGCCCAGACCCCGAGGTCTTGCTGGCAGCAGCAGCCTGAGAAGCCACGGGTGCTCCAAGCGGCACTACTTCCCCCTCACAAGTCCCACATATAAATCCTTGTGGTTGCTAGAAAATGGGCTCGAAGCAGCCAGTAGTCACCTCTTGGTCAGAAGCCTGGAATTATTAGCCAGTGGAGACAGGAGGAGGAGAAATCGATGTGTATATATACTAAAATATATATTAAGTGTATCAAAGTGGCATCCTTGTGGCCTCTCGGGCTCCTTTCTTGCTGTCCCAGGAGAGCTGCCCTTTCCATATCAGACATCTCGCTTTGCTCCCAGCCACCCAAAATGATGAAGAGCAGCTGAAAGGCCAGCCTTCATTCTGCCCTGCCCAAGCAGCTTGTCGGCATGGGGACGACGCTTCCCTGGCTTGTGTTTCCTCCAGGCTGGCAGCACGGCTGAGCGATGCAGATGTTGGTTTTTATTTGAAACCTTTAATTCTGCAGAGACTGAGCGCTTATTTCTTGGGATCACCAGGGAAAAGTTTTATTGACCCGGTGGAGAAATTTCAAGCTCTGAAGCTGTAACACGCGTAATCTTCCAGCATCCTTAAAGTGGGATTTCTCCTGGTGGTGCAGGTGGGATCAGGACACGTTTGGGAGTGAGAGGCCCTGGTCTTTTTCTAGGGCCACCCTGCGATTTTGGGAGAATATGGCATGTCACTGTGCTGCTGGGCGGAAGACAGTTTCACATTTAGCTTTTGCTGTGTGTCTCTGTGATGCAGTTTGCCTTCGTTCCCTCCGTTTTTCAGTGTTTAGGGCTTCTGAGGGGTTGCAGGAGGCTCTGTAGGAAGGAATCCCCTGTCCCTTATAGAGTAAGGACTTAGAGGCATTGTTGGGGCGCTGCCTGGGTCTGTTCTGCCCAAATTGTGTCCTGGCCAGCACCCAGTGGGATGGATGTAGTTCACTTTGGCTGTAGGCTTCTGTGATCGGGTCCAGATCAGCTGACCTTAATCAGCAGGTTTTATTTCTAATTTCTTAGGGAGTACAGCAGTGGGAGCAACATGAAGATGGGCAAGGGAGGATGTGTGAACCATGGCTTAACAATAATAATAAAAGGGAATGCAGGAAAAAATACCCTTCTGGGGGCTCAGAGGCTCGTGTGCTTCATCTCAGGTGGGAGGGGATCCCTGGGGGCCCGGCGCCAGCAGCAGCAGCACCGACCTGGCTGGTCCCCGGGCGGAGGAGCCGCTGCCCTTTGTCCCCTGCGGTGGCAGTGGACTTTGACAGCGGCGCCTGGGGAGCGGAAGAAGGGCCCCAGCGGCCTCCCAGCAGGTGTGTGCGGCAGTGGGGGTCCGAAAATGGGGGGGAACCCAAGCGATGGGCACCTGCATGTTTGCACCAGGGCAGGCGGAGGTTAGTCAGGTTGAACCCTTGTTTCACCTCTGTTCTGACGTGAAATGACCCCAAAATGCCTTAAATTTTGAGCATGAGGGGCACTGCTCGTTGCATGGCATGTACAACACGGGGCTTTACCCTCTTGTTGTGGAGGGGAGTGGGTTTTCCCCCTGCGTGGGGCAGTGGTGGCCCTGGGTGCTTCAGAGGCTGGCCAGGAGGATGCTGCCTGGCTGCGGGCCACTCGCAGTGACGGCCACTTTTCATCCCAATGTTTTACGGGAAGCTTCATGGGGAGCCAGAAGGGGAAATCAATGTTTTACCTTGCATATACTGTGGGTATTTTGGAAACAGGATGGCAGGCTTGCAGGAGGGTGGGCAGAAGGTGGCCACAGGCTTTGGAGGAGGCTTTGGTGTGGGTGGAAAGCCCTTTCTGAAGCCCTTTGTAATCTCATTGCTCCCAGGCTTCTGAAGCCCCTTGGATCTTCTGGATGGAGCCCTGGGCCCCCCTAAGGACACCCCTGCCTCGGCAGGGCCGTGCAGCCTGGGGCGAGAAGTGGGCTGTGTGGGCAGAGGGCCACCATGGGCCACCACCTCGGTGGCCTGTCCTCCACGCCGGTCCCCCGCCTCGTCCCGGCTCCTGGGAGCAGGGCCACCCCCCTGGCAGGGACACGCGCCGCCCGGCATCCCGGGCAGAGAGCTACGAGGGCGGCCACCCCCTCAGGCCCTACTCCAGGTAGGAGGCATGCGGCTTTTAGCACTGCTCGTGCTGAGCCCCTCCTCGTCCCTCCACCTCGTTAATGATTTTTCTGGAAGGTTCAATGAAACCTTCTTGGCAGAGAAGCTGCTTTTTGTCTCCATCATCCCTGCTGCCCCTGAAGGTCCCATCCCTGTATGGGACCTGGGGGCTGGTGTGGTGACCTTTCCCAGCTCCACGTGTTGTGTTGTTCCAGGCAAGGACATGAAGACCCCCACTGGCAGTACCCAGCGGCCACCTATGGGGACAACCACGCTTACCAAAGCCACCAGCGGCAGCCTGTGGCCTGGCAGGGTGACAGAGGTACCCTCTCCTCCTCTGGGTCTGGGGACAGACCTCTGGCTTGCAGAAGGAGGTGATCTGTTCTCCAGGATGGGATGTTCTCCTGGGGCTTGCACACCTCCAGGGCTTTCTCCTGCCCATTCTCACAGGCCACCAGTGCTGTCCTCCCTGGGATGTGCTGCCCTAAATTTGCATTTGGGAGCTGGGCATGTTAAATGCGTCCCAAGGGAGCATTTAATTTTGACCTGCATGGCTCAAAATCCGCATCGTGCCTGGGTGCAGACTGAGCGTGGGGATGCTGATGTGGTCAGGGCAGCTGGGACCTCATTTTTGCTGCATTTCTGGGCTGAAGAAAAGGGGAGGCAGGAAAGAAAGAAGGGTGGTGTTGGCAAACGTGTGCAAGGTTTCCTCAGACCTCTGACTTGCCGGGATAGTTTGGAAGTAAATGGAGTGTGCGCTGCAAATTGCCCAGCTCCTTGCTTTGCTTTTGTAACTCCACGACAGCTCGCTGCTCCGGGGGAGCAATGTGAAATCTTGGTTCCCTCTTTAGACGTGAGACAGAGTGAGCCCTACAGCAAGAGCAGCGCTTACCGGGACCAGCACTACCACAGGGGCTACCACCCCAACCTGGCCACCAGCCCCCCTGGGCAGGACAGGTGAGGGGGTGCCCGGGCTGCTGCTCGTCCCTTCCCACAAACTAGTGGGTTTGTGGCCGGTCCCCAAATCTCCAGCACCAAGAGCATCTCCTTTTGCTCCCTCCTGCAGGTCCCAGGGCTACGACGTGTACAAGGAGGGCTCCAGGCGGTCGTGGGCCGGGGGGGAGGCCATCGGCCAGCCCCGAGAGGTAACCCCAGGATGGGCAGAGATGCGGGGTAAAGGCTTGGGGCTCCCCGGGGATTTAGGGAGCCATCCCTGTGCCCCTCCTCCAGCTGGGAGAGGATGAGGAGAAAAGGGCTGCTTTGCTACGTTATGCTTGCTGCTAAACGTTTTATTTGGAGGTTATTAGGATTCATGAAATCTGTCTGCTGGGCTGGTGAATCTAGGATGCTGAAGGGCTTGAGCTGTTAGGACAGCAATCAGCTGTGCTCCCGTGGGTCCTGCCGCCCCGGGTGAGCGCTGGAGCCCCTAGTTTCTCAGCCAGGTTCATCTCTTCTCCCCTCCTCGCCATGCCGCGGGCCAGCCCAGCCTGCTCCTGCAGTACCGCGAGTCGGGGCTCAGCTCCAGCGGCTATGAGCTCAGCCAGTACATCCGTGACGGAGCCGACCACTGCGACACCGCGTTTTCGGAGAGCTGGAGCCCAGCACAGGGAGGTGAGGACAAGTAAACAAATGGCTGCTGTTAGCAGGTTTGCCGTCCTGTGGCGTGGACCTTTGCTGGAGGTGATCCTGCTGGGTGCGAGGAGCTGCCTCCCGTTTGTCTTCTGCTTTAGGGGACGGTCCCTGTGTGTGGGGTCACTGGAGCGTTGCTCGAGTTGAGGGGCCAGGATGGGAGCTGGTCACCTCACCATGGAGGTGGTGGTGTGGGGTCGGGGTGGGGGACTCACGCTGGCCTGTGTCGTTATAGGGGTGCCCTTGGTGCCCGGTCTTCTGGAACCCCCCAAGTTCTCGCTGCCGCACAGGGCGGTGTGCTTCGGGGCTGGAGGGCAGCTGGTGCTGGTGTGTCCCCACAGCCCTGCTGAGGGGCAGCGGCCCCTGGTCGAGCTGCACAGCTTGGAGGTACGCCCCAGCTCCCAAATCCACCTGTGGTTCCCTCCCTGGAGCTGCCCCTTCCACCCCAACGTCAGCCACCACTCTTCACCCAAGTGGCCTCCTCAGTGGCCCTCCTGACCCCCTGCTACCATCTCGTCTCCAGCCCTCATGGCCTCCTGGGCCTCGTTATGCCAGCCTGTACCTGGGCATTACTCTCAGCCTTTGGAGCCCATCTCCTGCTCCTTTGGCTCCACAGCCCTCATGTTGTCCATGGCCTGCTCACAGCGATCCCCTTCTGTTGGGGTGGATGTGGTCCATACCCCTCTGAGGGACAAATCTGGTTACCTTTCTGAGGTGATCTATACAGAGGCCATACCCATCCCCTGAGTCTACCATAATACTTCCCTCTCCTGTCTTGCCTCCCAGGGGAGGCAGGTGCCATCTCAAGGACCACCCTGGCCATGGGGCCTCACATGATGGTTTCATTTTGATGCTGTGGGGTTACCTTCACAAGGCACAGAGAATGGGTTCACCAGCACTGCCAAACCCTGGGACAAAGCTCTGGCTTTCAGCTAGTTCAGTGGGAGCTGGCCTTGTTACTGGAGCCCAGCTGCTGAATTTGCTGCTGTTTTTTAGGTAATCCTTCATGGCACGAAGGAGCAGGAGGAGCTGCAGGCCTTCCCAGGGCCTCTGGCCAGGTATGGACCTGGTGGGTGCCAGAGTCGTGTCCTGTGCTGGCACAAGCCCAAGGCAGGCTCCAAAGCCCCCCTGGTTTTGGGAGGTGATGTGTGCAAGGGCTGCGTCTGGGTTCGGACGGGGAGCCTGTCCCCTCCGTGCGGTGTTGGTTGGTTTGTGTCATGGCAAGTGGCTTTTCTGAATGTCCACGGGGTGGGGGTTTGGTGTGCTTTGTATGTCTGACCTTCTTTTGTGTTCATGTCCCAGCAAACTGAGTTTTGGGACATCCTTTGGACCTCTGGAACCCTGTGGTTTACCCTTCCCTAAGTTTTTCCCTTTGAGGCCAGCAACCTAATACTCAACTTCTTGCAGTGTGAGCCTGGGAATGAATCACAGCGTGTTGCACCAGGCAATTCTCCTGGTCACACCAGCATGCAAAAGGAGAAAAAAACTTTTACTGAGCAAAAGCTTCAGGTGCTCAGAAACTGGGTGGAAGATCTGGAGGTCCCTCTCCTGTGGCTGATGTTCCCTGTGTCTCTCAGCCACCCCTTCTGTACAATTGTCAGATTTTTCTCATTATAAGACAGAGTAAGTCTGCCTGGTTTGCACCCAGCTTAAAGGTTCTGCCTCTGTGTCAGACCCTAAGGGTTTATATGGTCATAACTGTGTCTTTTGCCCTGCATGGTGGCAGTTAATCAAATAAAAGATACTGCCTGTATGTGTGCCTGCTCCTACAGCCCTGGACATCCACATATGTGACAGCACTGCACCTAGGCAAAGCGGGGGATCTCTGCGGGTGGATTGGGGAACAGGTTATTAGTAGGACAGGGTGTGAGGTGCCTTCAGCACCCCTGAAACACAGAAATCTGCAAAGAGTCATCAAAATGACCGCATTTGTTAAGCATTTTTGAGCTTAGTGGGGTCAATGCAGTATGTGTCTTTGACTGCTTAGGATCTTCTCTTTTCTGTCTCTTGCTTCTTTGAATCTTTGGCATCCCTGTCAGTGAACCTGGGGGCACTTTGATTCTTAATGATGTCCTAGATTGCTTTCCCTTGGGTTTCTTTTGATGCCTTTGTTTGCTGCTGTAGGGAAGATCTGCACAAGGTGGATGTGATGACATTTTGCCAGCAGAAGATAGCCACAAGCTGTGATCTCTCAACACAAAGAGGCAGAGATTCAGCTCTTCTCTGGAAACTCCTGGTCCTCCTCTGCCGGCAGAACGGGGTAGGTACTGACCCTTTTGATCTCTGTGGTGAGACAAGTGAGGGCCTTTATGCGTTTCTTGATCCAGTGGCTGCTTTAGGGGAAGGTTAAAACCATCCCATTCCCATGTTGCTGTCAGTCACTTTCGTACTGCCTGGGTATTTGGAGCAAAACCCTTCTTCTGGATTGTTTTTCATCCTTGTGAACTACCAGCATCCCAATTTAACAGCAGCTCTGCAAGAGAATGGTGCTGCCTTCCTGGAGGAGCTAGCACTTCCACTTAACAGGAGTTGAATCCCTTAATCCACAGAAATCTACCACATCTAATCTGTGGCTGCTTGTTGGAAGCGGGTGAACAATATCTTCAGAGCTGTGACGGTCTTGGGGGTGGTGCTGGCTCCTTTGCCCCCCAGCTGCATGCTGGTGGCCAAAGGCTGGTCCTGCTGGGAAGACTTACGGGCATTGGGCTGGAAGTGCTGTAGGGCAGCCTCCACAGACATTGTTCCTCCCTTCCCCACCTCCCCTTCCACAGTCCATGGTGGGCTCAGATGTGGCCGAGCTGCTGATGCAAGACCGCAGGCGCCTGGAGAAGTACAAGAGGCAAAACCCCATGGAGAACCCAACCGGCCTGGCGGAGGATGAGTGGCGCCAGCCGGGGACGCTGGACCTCATTACAGGAGAAGTCCCTCCCGTCGTGGAGACGCAGGCGCAGATAGTGGAGAAGTTCACCAAACTCCTCTACTACGGCAGAAAGAAAGTAAGTCGTGAGCAGGACCCGGGATGTAGGGCTGACTTTTTGGTTGGTCCCGTTGGCCTCTCCAGGCAGGTTTAAAGGCGGTCAGGAAGTATCTTGCGGTTGCAGGATTGACTCTTCAAGTTGTGTTTGTACAGTAGTTGTCATTGTTGTGGAAGTCAGAAAGCTACAGAGGCCTTTGTGAATGTTTTTTGGAGGGTATTAGTTAAACCCAACGTAGTCCCTGAGGTTCTTCTCCGAGCCGGGTGAGCAGAGGAGGAGGGCAGGGAACCGGAGTGAGCGCAGACCCCTTACCCCTCTGCCTTGGCTGCAGGATGCCCTGCTCTGGGCCATGAGAAACCAGCTGTGGGGCCATGCCCTCTTCCTCTCCAGCAAGATGGACCCACGGACCTACAGCTGGGTGCTCGCCGGGTAAGTGGGGGAGTTCAAGCAAGGTGAGCTGCTGGTGATCGGCTTTGCTGAGCAGGCGTTCCCCTGGGTATCCCCCTGGGTGCCCTCAGCCCCGAGGCACTGAAGCAGAGCCCCGATTTCAGCTGGACCCTTTCAGAGGAGCCAAAGGGGAGAAGGGAGCACCTGTCCAGGTGGGCCTGAGTCCTTCAGGCTTCCTGATGGTCAGCAGAAAGCAAACGGGGGGCTGGGAAGCAGAGGGAAAGCTGTTCCCCAGAGACGTGGGGTAGATTTATTCCAAGTGCTTGGCTTTGCTCTCGCTGCAGGTGGGCAAAGGCTGGGGTAGGGGTAGCTGAGCCATCTCTGCCAGGATCCAGCCCAGACTGAGCCGTTCATCCTACTCGTGTGAGCATTTTCTGGTGGAATTAATATACTTAGTCTGGATTGCGTTGATCCCTTCAGGGAGGGTTAAGCAAAAATTTTCTCTCACGCATCCCGAATCCATTTAAGAAGGTTTTATCCAGCATTGTCCTTGAGACTTGCCTGCTCCCGAGGCAGCACACCTCACCGGCCTGGTGGGGCTTGCTCTCCTTTCTGCCTTACAATCAGCAGCTAAACAAAGCCCCCCAGGACACTGCTTTGCTGGGGCCTCTGGGACGTGCCCGAGGAGGTGTGTGAGAGTTTTGGGGTCCCAGCACAGCAGCCCCGTCTCTGCTGTCTCCTCGCAGGTTCACCAGCACACTGGCCACCAACGACCCGCTGCAGACCCTCTTCCAGCTCATGTCGGGAAGGGTCCCCCAGGTGGCACAGGTCTGTCAGCTTGTCGTGGCCTGTGCTGTCACCCACCAGTGGCACCTGCCTCGCGGTGACCGCCTCATCTCACCTCGTCTTTCCTCTCCCTCCAGAGCTGTGGGGATGCCAAGTGGGGAGACTGGAGGCCCCACCTGGCTGTGCTGCTGTCCAACAAGGTGGGAGACATGGAGCTGAACCACCGGGCCATCATCACCATGGGGGACAGCTTGGGTGAGCTGAGGCTACAATGCTACGTGCACCCCTTTTTGGGAGCTGCTCAGTTAGCTGCTCTTCTGGAGATGCCTGGGATTTTCATGCGAGCTTGAAGGCCCTCAAAGCAGCGCTGAGCTGGTGTTGCTTGCTCTGTCAGGGCTGAGTATCTGTGTCTGCCTTCCCTCAGCTGGCCGGGGAGCGGTGGAGGCAGCTCACTTCTGCTACCTGATGGCAGATATTCCTTTTGGTTACTTCGGGGCGAAGGCAGACCGCATGGCGCTGCTGGGCAGCAGCCACCGGTGAGTCAGCCTAGTCCCACCATAGCTTCATCTCCCCCTCTTCCTCATCCTCGGGATCTCTCCCACAAAACCAAAGCCTGTTTGGGGGGATTTTATTGCCCCTAATGCCAGCTGTGCTCCAGGCCCCTCCAGCTGCAGGATGGCACCGCGGCAGAGCTGCGGCCCTGCAGTTTGGGATGGAGAACCTCGCTCCTCTGAGCACCCCTCTACCCTCTGCCCCGCAGGCAGGCATTTGCCCAGTTCGCCAGCACGGAGGCCATTCAGCGCATGGAAATCTTCGAGTATTGCCAGCAGCTGCGGCAGCCCAAATCCTTCCTGCTCCCCTTCCAGGTAGTGGGGGCAAGCAAACACGGATGCTGCTCAGACTGGCCCTAAGGCATCCCATAAGCATCCCCCGGCCCTGCTGGAGCTGAGGCAGGGGCTGCTCTCCAAAGCTTGGTCCCTTGCTGTTTTTGGGGGTTGACGGTGGGGCTGTGGTGGCCAAGGGGCTGCTCCAAGGCAGGGCTTTGGGTTTTGGGGACCAGCGGGTGTGAGCATCCCCTCACTCCCATCCTACAACCACTGCTCTCCCAAGGTGTACAAGCTCCTCTACGCCTCTCGCCTGGCCGACCATGGGCTCCCAGCCCAGGCCCTGAACTACTGTGAGCACATTGCCACCGTGCTCCTGGAACAGGATTCAGCCAGCCACCCCGTCCTGACCCAGCAGCTGGTGAAGGTGAGTCTTGTGTCCCCGCCATGCGGATCCTGGGTGGGGACATCACTGGGGTCCTGTTGAGCTGGGGACTTCAGCTGGGTGCCTGCACACGTCTATGGTATCGCCTGCCAAACAGGGATGGAGTTGTTCAGAGGCCAAGGATGTTTTCTGTTGTGGAGTTTTTGAACTTGTAAATAGCACAGACTGCTAGATTTGCCTCTGTGAAGCCAAAATCTATGGGGCGCTTGACATTTCCTCCCCAGCACGTCATCTCATGGTTGAATGTACTGGTTGGGCACTCTTCTGGGGTGGCAGTGAATGGGAGCATGTCCCTGCTTGCAGCTCGGAGCTTCTTCCTTGTAAAACCATGGTCTCATGCTCATGGTGAGCCGGGAGGTGCCTATGGCACACATGAGGTGCTGGGGCTTGCACATCACCCCTTTCTGCTGACAGCGTTGCAGCTTGAACTGGAAATCCCACATCCCACGCTGGGGCACGGTGGGCATCAGTGTCCCATGTCCCCAGGGGCAGGTTGCACATCTTCCCATGGCAGTACCTTCCCCCGCAGGGTGCAGGGTGAGATGGGGGGAACGGGGGTGCGGGATGCTGCAGGAATGGCATCCAGCCCCAAAACTCAGCATTGTGCATCGCACCCCCCCCACACACCGTCGCTGAAACCTATTTACTGCCTAACAGCCTCTCAGATCTGCGGTTCTGCTGGGGATAATGCTTCTCCTGGGAGAAAACACTTTCATCTGAAAAACCAGCGCATTCGTAGACACTCTTGTCTTTGATGTTTTAGACTGTGTTACAAATTATGATACACATTAGTGTTTGATTAAGACTTCCCCTCTTTTGAAGCTGGGGACGATATACAACCAGGTGCTGGTTCATTAATATTGGATCAAAGTGCACATTAGCTTTTGGATTAAACATTCCCCCCGTTTAGGAGTAATCATGCTTATAATTTCCTCTTTCCTGCAATTGATTTAGGATGAGCACACGTGTGTTTGCACAAAGCCGGGATTGTGGGGTCCGGCCGGCCGCGCTGGGTGGCTCCACGGCTGGTCCCTGTCCCCGGGACGGGTCCCATCTCGCTGTCACCTGCTGGTGGTGGGAGCTGGGTTTCTGCTGGTTTAGGCTCCATTTGTAACATCTTTGGGATTAGGAAGAAGCAGCCGATGTGGACTTGGTGCAGAGGGGGGATGCTGAGGTCTGCAGGGTGGCCCTTGGGGTGGCAACCTTTAAAAGAGCATAAATCAGTGCCAGGCAGGGAAATGGAGCCAGGAGGGGGCTCGACAAGTCCCCAGACAGAGAGGGTCGATCACAGTAAGAACAGACTGGAGGAAGAGCTGTGCTTTGGGCGTTGTTTCCCCTCAATCTTCTGTCTTAAAACTGGACCCAGGTCTAAGTCCCGGGTCATTCAGACGGCTTTGTCGGGGCGGCATGGACCCTTCTCGTGCTGGAGAAATGAAACGTGCAGCAGCAATGCTGCAGAGAGGGACCTGGGGGAGACAGTGGAGCATGGAAAAAATATCGAGCAGTAAAATGATAGCAGGATGCTGCTGGAAAAAATAGAAAAAAAAAAAAAGCCAATGTTATCATGTTATTCTGGGCTGTGAGAGCAAGAATGGCATGTGTGAGACAAGGAGGTGATAATCCCCTGTGCTCAGGGGTCTCAGCTGGGGCACTGTGCCCCATTTTGGATGCTGCGCTCAGGGACAGTGCCAGATTGGAGCCAGTGATGAAGAAAAGAGCTCGGGTGATAAGAGGTGGAGGGGAAAATGACCTCGGGGTTATTTTCTGCAGGCAAGATAAGCTGGGGGAGGAAGGGGGCACGGGGATGTGATAAGGGTTCTCCAGTGTGCAGGAGGTTGATTTTAGGGACTGGTGCCTGGCCATCCCTGCAGCATTTGCTGAGCAAGAATCAAGAGGCTTAAGTTGCAGCGGGGCAGATTTCACCTAGATATCAGGAAAATCCCCGTTGTCCCCGTCCCTGCAGCTGGCCGAGCGGCTGAAGCTCTGTGACCCACTGCTGCTGGAGATGCCCGAACAGGACCAGGCGCTGGAGCCAGAGTGGCTGCTGCAGCTCCGAGCCCACTGCCAGCACTGGGAGGTGAGGAGCAGCCCTGGGGTGCTCCAGGTCTCACCTCTTCTGGTGGTTTTGTGTCCCTCTCGCTTCCCCTTCTGCCTGCTCGCAGCGGGGCAGAGCGCCACAGAGGTGTTGGTGTGGGGGTCTCCTTCAGCTGAGCTTGTGCTTTCCTTCACACTGTCTGCGTGGTGTCCTTGGGCTTTGCCCTGTGCCACCCTGTCCTCCTCTTTGTCACGTTTGTCCTCTGGCTCCCTGCAGACAGAGGACGACCTCACTCCAGAGGTGACACCGACCCAGCCGGAGCTCTCCTGGGCTGCTGCATCCACCCCAGGTACGGAAGGGGGACAGGACCAAAGGTTGCCTGCCAGTTACCTCACTGGGCCTAATTATCTCTGTGGCTGGGGAGGGTGCTGTGGCACACATCTGTTGGGCATCCTGTTGAGGAGAAGCCCAGCCGGGTGGCTCCCCGGTGGTGCCCCACGGCCACCTCCATCAGGAGGATGTTTGCTGGGCACGGCTGTTCTCTCCTGGCTGCCTGCTCGTAGCCAGTTTTCTGGCGCCGAGGAGTGGTGGCGGAGACGCCAGCACTGATGGGTAGAGGATGAAGGCTGGAGCAGACAGGATAAAACAAGACAAATTTCTCCGAGCCATTTCTTCCTATCAGCTTTCCCTGCTGCTGCCAAATTCCCCTTCAAGGAGCTCTCCCAGGCAGTAAAAAGGATCATCAATCCTGATTGCCTCCTGCTGCTATCAGGGCTGAGGCTGTGATCGTCCCTCTCTGAAAAAAAAAAAAACATCGCAGGTATGATGGGATGGTTTCTCTGAGCCCGTGGCCGCCGCAGCTCGCTTGCTTTCCTTGTGCCCGGCACTTTGCTTCGTGGAGAAGGCTGTCCAGAGCCAGTCTCAGGACGGGAGGCTGTCTTGTTGTTCCTCATCAATGGACCTGTGTGCAGGGAAAGCTGGCTTGATGCTGAATTCATCTGTCCTGCAAAGAAAAAGCCTGGATGAAGCCTGCTTGGGTGCAGAGGATTTGGCCCAGCGACCCAGCTCTAGGGCTGACCACAAAGTGCCCTCCCAGTGCCACGCTGGGATGGGCATGGGCACAGCAGCCTCCCTGTGGTTTCCTCCTGGGCTTTCTCCAGCTGAACGTGGAGTTGAGCATCGGTGGTGCACTGGTCCTCCTTGCTGCAAGCATCTGCAGGCAGGTGCAGAGCCCTGCGCAGGCTGGGAGCGATGCCAGCAGGCCAAGTGAAGGGCTTGGTAGAGCCTCATCCAAGAAGAAGTGTGGTCCTTCCCCTGGCGGGGTCTGGCTCCTGCCTGGTGGTATCCGAAGGTGATGGGAGAGAAGATGCTTTGTGAAGAGCACGTTTCTGCCCAGAGACCCCCAGCTGGAGCAAGCGGTGTGCAGGAGGGACACGCACCTTGGGACGTCCCAGGGACACGTGTCTAACATCAGGCAGAGCATCGCATGCATGTGCTAAGTAAAACCAACCCTCGCCACCTACTCAGCCTGCCCTTCAAACAAAAACCCAGCCTCGAACAAACCTGCCTGGAGCAAGAAGCTCCCCCATGTGCGCTCCTGCGGAGCAGCGCGAGGCTGCAGCTGGAGAGCTGTGGGTCTTCTCTCCCACTCGGGTTTGCGGCAAGAGGGGAAAAAAGAGGCTCGGGGCCTCAGACTGCTTTCAACTGCTTTCAGCTGCTTTCAACTGCTGGGCACGTGTTGCTTGCTCCTGGCCTCTACTTCGACAGTGTTCTTCTGGGCTTGTTTGCAACCTCAGGCAGGTTCCCAGGAGGTTTTCCACCATCAGTCACAGCCCACCTTCCTTGGAGCCTCTTGCTCCATGCCCTGCCTCCTTCCTCACCCACGTATGGTCCCTGGGGTCCCTCCTCACCCTCGCAGCTCCCGCTGATGTATAATGGAGAAGAAGAAAACCCAGTGCAACAGCCCGATGGAATTGCAAACACTGGTGTGAGCTCTCGGATGTGTTTTGCAGGCAGAGAGCCCGACCACGAGCTGCCCCCAAGTGATGGCTACCAGCAGGAGCTGTGGCACCAGCCTGTCCCCCCTGTGCCACCACAGGGACCCAGTCCCCACCAGGACGTGCCCATCCAGCCCCTGGCACATGCTGAAGTTGCAGCGTTGGGCATGGGACCGCCCACCTCTCCAGGAGGGCCTTCCTCTGAGCCCTCTCCACCAGCAGGTAGGCACCAGCCTGGCTTTTCTGCAGAAATGCCAGAAATGCCTGTCCCCAAGTTGTGGCAGTCGAGTGGGGTGTCCCTTGGGAAAACACAGCCCCCCTAAGGCATGGGTTGCTCTGAACGCCACTGCCTTTGCCCCAGCACCTTGCTTATCAGGAATGTGCTCCAGCCTTGTCCCAGACATGGTGTCATGTTCACCATGCGCGCAAGCAGTTTCCACCAGGACCATCACCCTGGTCATGTTATCTTTCCTATGAGGCATTGTCCAAAGCAGCAAGGGACTTAAAAGACCTTCAACAGACGGGGCAGGAGCTTCCTGGGCTCAGCCCTGACCATGTCTTCTCCTCTGCTCCTTAGGAGATGCTGGAGAGCCCCAAGAAACCCATGGGGTGCAGCAGCAGCCGTCCCTGCCAGCAGAGCCAGTGAGTTGGGGTGAGCGGTCAAACCGCAGTGCTTGGTGTCGAGATGGGGACGTGGGACTCACTGATTGCTCTCCTTCCACACCTTGGTTTCCATACCACACATCACGGTGCCATCTGTCCCCTTGGGGAGAGCTGAGGGATCATGGATCACAGCATCCTCCCTCCCATCTCTGGGGCACCTGGCAGCACCTTCCCACCTGCCATAAGGGACACAATGGGTCCCTGGGGACGTTAATCATCAAGCCTGGTGTGGTGGTGGCCCTGGGCTGCTCTGGTCACACTCGGTGCTCCACAAGCACCATGCTACAGACCTGGTCTCCGATGCCAGCAGGGGTTAAGCGTGATGAGGGCTCGCTCAGTCTCGGAGAGCTCGACCATCTCCCAGGAGGAAGGCAGTCAGCCATCCTCGGACAGCGCGGCCGAGGAGGCAGAGGTGACACCGGGTGAGGACAAGGTGAGCAAGCTGTAGCCGACGGGAAGCATGGCTGTCCCCGGTGCTGGGCTGTACCGTGCCTGGCTGCACTCTCCCAGCCGTGCCTTGGACCAAATGTCTGTCAGGGTGTCGGCAGTACAAGGGGGAGCTGCAGGCACTGTCCTGTCCCATCCTGCGGGCTTGTAGCAGCCTCACCCGCTCACTGCTTTGACTGTGAAACCTGTGCTTGCCAGAGCTCTGGATTCAGGTGGTTTGGCTGGTTTCGGTCGAAGCCCACTACGGAAGCCTCTCCCAAAGCCACGTCTGCTGCAGACTGCCCCACAGCAGAACCCCAGGTAGGAGGGACACAGGTGCCGCCACGAGGATGGGTGGTGCATTGCTCCCTTCATCCCTCCCCTCCATCCTTCAGTCCTAGAAGTGAATCCTTTATTGATAATAACTGTAAATGCATGAAGCACTGTTGCTCTGGGAGGTGCCCTGAGCTGTGGGCAATCTCCCCAGGGATTGCTCACCCCAGCCAGCTGCCTTATAGTGGCTCTTAGGGGGTGCAGGCTGGCACCCCAAAATGGAGTGTGCAGGGCACGCTTCTCCATGCACAGAACCCTGAATGGGTGGATGTGTTTCAGGAACGGATGTCGCCATCCCCACCTGATGCTGCTCCTGCGGCTGGGATGAGTCCTTCAGACTCCCCATTGCCTCCCTCCAGAAACCCTGGTAAGCATGGCATGGGGCACTTCTGCCCCCTCCCTTTGGGTAGAGCTGCTCCCCCCCCCCCCCTTCTTTAAGGTTGTTTTTCAGTCGCATGCCCCAGAATCACCACAAAGTGAAATCTCTGTTGCTACTGCAGTGTCCATTGACGTGAAGGGCCCGTGGGATATGGACAGTGGCAAGGCTGGAGATCAGGTGAGGGGAGGTGGGTGTAGTGGTGTCCAGCCACCCCTTTGCTTGGGGCAGCTCTGAAGTGGGGGCTGACTGTATGGTGTCTCTCCCTTCACCCGCTGCAGCCCGGCTCCAACCAACCACCCCTGGGGACAATCCCACTTTTCAACCCTGCCGAGATCTCCCAGGTGAGAGCCGCCTCCTGGGCTGCTGCTGGACTGGGAGGGGGGCCGGCACCCTGACTTTGGGGCATAACAGAGGTGGGACTGTGGGCAGGCATCACACCTATTTTGGGGGCAGCGGGGACAAACCATCAATGTCTCTTCCTGTGCTTCCCCAGCTCACCGCCGCCCGACCCAGCCAACCCAGGCTGCTCTCCCAGCGCCGCTACCCCAACCCTTTGTGAGCGGAGGGGACGATGCGTGTATTGCTGCGAGAAACCAACAGGAGTTTGTGGAAAGCTTTGATATAAAACGGTGTTTGCGGTTTCTTTTTTTTTGGGGGGGGAAGAGGTTGGGGTGGGGGCGGATGATGTGAAGTGTCATCCTCTGCAGCTGTTGGGGGTAGTTCTGTTATTCTCGGGGAGTGTTTCTGTCATAAAATGGTGGGGCTGTTGGGGGTGATTCTGTTATCTGGGGGTGATAAAATGGTGTGTGTGTGTAGAGGGTTTGGGGCTGTTTCTGTCATAAAATGGTGGGGGTGTTTCTGTAGTATAAATGTGGGGAGGGGGTGTCTCTAAGATGGTGGGGCCCACAAAATGGCGCCCGGGGGAGAGTAGTCTGAATTGGGTTGTGGGGCCGTGCCCCACCTCACCCATTGGACTCAGCGCGCCGGCCGTGAGTCTGTCTCAAAGCACCGCGGGGCCACGAGCATCCGCCGGGGCGGGGGGGGAAGCTGAAGCAACACTCCCCCGGCTCCCGGCTTCTCCTGCCCAGGCCGGCCCTGCGCGGCGCCCCCCCTTGCTGGTGGCTCACCCGCCCGCGCGGGCGGGGCCCTGCTGGGGCCGCGGGCGGCCCTTCCCTCAGACCTTCCCCGAGGCGTGGCCGGCGGGTGACGGGCACCCCGTGGGTGGCCTCGGCGGTGAGCTTCCCCCGGACAGCCCAACGGGTGCCTCGCTATGTATATAAAGCATCGCGCGGAGACTGCTTCTAGGTCAGGGCGAGGCACCCAGCGTGCACCGCGCCGCATGCTAATGAGGGACCGCCCCTTTCCTTCCCGCCAAGCGGCTGTCGAGGGGGGGCTCGGGGTCCCGCAGGGCGCTGGGCTCTGCCTGCGAGCCGTGTGGGGCGGGATGTGGGGCTGGCACCCGCTCAGGGCACGCTGTGGGGCTGGCACCCGCTTGTAGGATAAGCTGTGGGGTTGGTCTTCACCTGTAATGGGCTGTGAAGCCACAGACGCCCTCCCACCCGTGGCTGCAGACCCCCCTGAGTGCTGGTTCCCTCCTGTGCCTGGCCTGTGTCAGGCTGTGGGGCCAGCACCCACCTGTGACCAGCCGTGGGGTATTCACCGTTCTCTTAAAACCCACAAAACCCCCCAGGAGTGACACAAACCCAAGCAGAGTGCTACTCACCTGGCTCTGTCTCTGCCAGGGCCCTGCACTTCCAGGTCTGCCTTCCAGGGCAGAAGTGACTTGGTGCTGGGATGGACCCCACATGTCTGGGGTTGGGGCTCCTCATCCTGAGGTGGCTCTGCCCCTTGGCACAAGCAGGCCCCCAGGGCTGGTTGTCACCAGGCTCCCATGCTGTACTAGCTGTCCCCACAGCTCTGCGTGCTGTGGCCCTGCATGTAGGACACCTCTGCAGGGTGCTCTGGGCACTGGTACTTGTAGGGCAGCCCTTCTGCGAGGTCCTTACACTGCCTGCTTTGTGTCATTAAGCACTTTTTGCTGCCTTCCACCCTTTTGGGCTGGTCTAAATGGGTTGAGCGGTAGGCAGCACTCACCTGGAGCCTTAAACATCCTACCTTTTGGGGATTGTACGTCGTGGTCCCCAGGAAACCTCTTTTTTTGGAGAAAAGTGATCTGGTGTACGATTGTACAGGTGGAAATATCTGGCATTTCTGCAAGGCGGAGGTGCTAAAATAACACACTGGGTTTGCAGAGGCAGGCAGGCAGCCGGCAGCATGGGGGGCAAGCAAGCTGTGGGCAGCCTGAGCGGAGAGAAATGAGGGTGGTGGTGGAGGGGGAATGAATGGCAGGTCTCTTCCCTGCGGGGGGATCAGGGTGGCAAGCAGTTTCTGCCTGAGCAGACACGGAGACTCCTGCATGTTGGCAGAGGAACAGAATGAAATTTGAAATGTCAGGGGAAATATTTTTAGAAAGAAGTTTTATGGTCTCGAGCTTGCTCCTCGGGTTTTTAGTTTCAAGCTTCATTCTTGATACCCCTGGGGTTGTAAGGAGTCGGGCAGCGAGGTGTTTCTGAGGCAGGGTATGCTGCAGGTCCCCACAGGAGAGACAGCTCAGCCACACGTGGGGAGGGACAGCGGGAATTTGCTCCCTTGCTTCTAGCTTAGTGTGCTGTTTGGTTTCAGTGCCAGGGTGGAATGGAGATCAGGGGTCATGAAAAAGTTCAGAGGGTGAATCTGGCTTGTCTGGTACACACCAGGCACATGAACTGGGTGTCAGGCTTCAGTCAAAGGGCTTATAAAACATTGAGGCTGTGGCTGGTGTTGGTGGCTCCTTGCAGCAGGGAGGCTCCTTGCAGCCTGCTTATGGCCTCCTGATGAACTTGAGGTAAACTGGGACTAAGTCTCTCTTTTTCTTCCCCATCCTCTCCTAGGAGCACTGGAACTGCATTAACCTGATGCTGTTACTCTGACTGATAACAGCAATTAGGGCCTGTAAGCTGAGATCGGGTGTCTGCTATGTGCAGTGCTCTAATTGCTGCCTGGGGGAGCTCCCCGTTAAATGCCCTGAGCTGGGATGCTCCAGGAGCCCTGGGATGCGCCTCGATGCCACTGGCTTGCAGAGGGAGGTGTGTGCCAGGCTCCGAGGATGCGGGGCTCTGTTGCTGCCTGCTTCCCCTCAGCCTTGCTGTGTCTCCACGCTGGCTGCCTACTTAGGAAGACCCTTGGGGACAAAGAGAGGGCAGCTGAAGATGTCTCTCATCCAGGCTGTGCTCAGAAATGGATGCACATCTCTGTCATTGCCATAGGAGCTGTCCAGGGGAATTGTTTCCTGACAGAATTGTGCTGCACAGCGTGGGAGTAGGTGTGGGCACAACGCTGCTAGAGAGACGAGGAGGGCTGGTGATGTCTCCCGCTACTGTTACGCAGACCCAAAGGTCTTTAAATCTCTGTGAAAATGGTTGGAAGCAGAACCAGGCTGCAGATGCTTTTTGCAGACAGTGAGGTGGCTGTGTGCATGCCTCCAGCCACGACCTGAGTCTTCAGGAGGTAATGGTGCAGCCTGGGGGTGCTGGAAACCCATCAGCAGCCTGCAGTGGGGTGTGAGAGCTCTCAAATGGGTCACAGGCATACGGAGTTCCTTGAAGGTTAGTGAGGGCACGTACTCTGTGTGCCTGTGACAGGTAAGTAAGGATGGACTGCTTTTGGGGCAGCTCCAGTTCCCACTGAGCTGGAGCTAACTGTGCCCAAAACACTGATTTATTTAGGAATTAGGCTGGTGAGATGTTGCTTCCTCGCTTTCCCTGCTACACAGGGGAGGCACCGCGGTGCCCAGCTTGCGCTTCTGGCATCTTCTTCCCAGCTGCTTTTAGTCTCACGTGTGTCCCGCTGGGTATAGCAAGGCCACACTCATTTAGAACTGTTATTTATTAAAAGAAGTGCTGGGTGGTGACCCTGTCTCTGTCCCTTCAGCTCCTGGTGACATCTGTGACGCAGCTGGTCTTAAGAGGTCACTCATTTTCCCCCCCTTAATGATCTGCTGTAGAAAGCAAGCTTTCATTGCTTGCTCGGATGTCAATGGGACATGAATATTAATGAAACCTCGGTTGTCCTGTGGTGCTGGCTGTCACGGCCGCAGAGGGCTCATTTGGAGCTGCTGGGCAGTGCGGGGAACTCCGTGATGGAGCTATAATAAAGTGTTTATGAACTCTGCTCCAAGGTGCTGCTCAGGACTTTGAACTTGCGGGCTCCTGGCGCAGTGCAATGAGGTGGCTTGGCTTCTTCTCCAGGCTCTTGCGCAGTGGTGTGAACATTAACAGGAAGGGGACTCACCGGGACACTTCTGATACTGCTGGTAAGGGAGAGCTTGTTGTTGCAACTTCAGGTGGCAAATATGCTGGTTAATGAAAGTCAATGTCCTCCGGGGCCCTGAGGTGGGAGCAGGGGGAGCGCAGACACGACACAGCATCTATTGCAATGGCCTCTTTTTGCAGGGATCACCGCAGGAATGGGATGACTGGCAGGTGCCTGTGGTGTGCACGAAGGGAAGAACGTAATTTTGAGCCTGTGGGAAACGGGATTTTGCTGTGTTACTGCTGGAAAGTCCCTTCCAACATCTGTTACCCTATGTGGAAAAGTTGTGTACCAACTGAGGTTTCATAGATAAAATAGTTTTACTTGAAAAAAAATAAATAAGCATTTTACATACTAATCTGGCAAATGTTATATAGGCAGTGCATTGTGCCTTTCAACGGTGCGTATTTAATATATGCCTCGAATGGCTGCAAAATTGCTTGTCAAAAGTTTACCTTGGAGAGATGACCCCAGATCGAGGGCTCTTGCTCTGAACCCTTATGAGTCTCCGCACTGAGAGCCCAGGGTCAAGCTGCTTGGCCTAGGTGGCTGGTGACTCTCATTTTCTTATCTGTGGAAGAGCTTCAACCTGCTGCACTCCTGGAGAAAGGAGGCCGTGGGGAGCAACGCAGGACTGGCTTGCCCTGCTTTCAGGTAGAGCCATGTTCTTCCCCTTCTGGCCGGGGTGTTCCCTGCCCACAGCGATCACAGGAGCCCCTCTGTAGGGGTTTTTGGCAGATCAGGACCTTGGGATCTTGCTGGAATCTGGTCACAGTAATGGGCATCCTCCTTCAACACCTTCGTATGCCTGCACCTGTAGGAATTTCCCCTTTGTTGACCAGGTTTGTGCACCATGCTGCACAGAGGGATTGTTCCAAACCCCTCTGATCAAAAGGAGCATTGCCATCCCTCCGTGTCCTGTCAGGTGTGGCACAGCTGTTCTCATTTGTGTTTAAAAACAGCGCGTGTTGGCCACCAAGCTGTGGCTGTTGCAGGCTGTCATGTTGTAATAGCACAAAGTGCTATTTTGGAGCCCAAATCTGCCTGCACTCACTGTGAAATGAGGGACATCCACTATGGCAGGAAGACGAATGGGTTGCCTTGGGGAAGACTGCAGGATGGTTTCATACCTGCTCGTCGTTGCTCAGAAACACTGGAGACACCCAACCCTCTAACGAGGGCAGGAAAGACTGACCTACAGAATCCCCTGTGAGCCTGTGTCAATGCACCAGTGTTTCCATGGACTATAATCCATGTGAGTAGGGAGCAGGCGGGCCTCCAGCACCTGCAAGACCTGAGGGACCTATGCCACTGCTCTTGGAGAGCTTAAGTACTGAATATCATCTTGGGGCTGTGAATTATCTTCACAGAGGGAGGAAAAAAGGCAAAAAAAAAAAGTTTGGTAGAAGCCTTTGACAGTGTAGGGTAAAAGCATCACCTTTCTTGACATGTTTGTCGTGAGAGGAGATTGTATCTGGTGGTAAGATGAAGAGAAGTTGCATACTGTCTGGTGTTAATTACAGAGGGAAAAACACATGAAAATCAAGTGAAATTGAATCCCACTGCATTTGATATTCCCAGAGTTGAAGGCCTCAGTGCATCTCATTAGTTTAAAACCCCTGATGGAGAGAGCTCAGCTTCGAACAGGAAATTGATATGACATTGAAACCTGGGAGAGGATTAGCCGCCCGCCTGTGAACTTGTCCAAAGGAGTTTAACATGTAAATGTTCCAACAGAGCAGCTCCCTGTGAGAAGGCATGCCAGTTAATTAAGGCCCCCGGGACTGCACGGTTGCAATGAGGGAGGGATGAGGTCTGTGCATGCGGAAAGACCTGCTGCTGTTTTCTCTCTGTGGTAAAAACACTCCGTGGGTTATACAGACAGACCCAGAGCTTTGTGTCTGAGGGCTCTCCCGGTGGAAGAGATGCTTTGATGTAGCTCTCAGAGGACTTTGTGGGCACTGGGTTAGGATTGTGCCCAGCAGGATGTGGTGTTCTGTGACTTCTGGGGCTAATGTGGCGGCCCTTTTGAAGGAGGTGTCTGCAGAGGGTGTGTGATGGGGAGCAGAACCTGGATGTTGCCTACATGTGACTTTGGGGACTGGCTTTTGTGCCAAAGACACTGGTTCCATTTCTGGACTTCTCAGAGATGCTGAGGGCTTGGAGGTTTGCGAATCTGATGTTTGTGTGCCGAAACATCCCATTGCTGTGATTCAGCATCATTGCTCTGAAGGTATGAAAGCTGCAACCACACCAAAGCAGCGTCCTCACTACTTGCAGAAAGCTCCAGCTCTTTTTTCATTGCTTGAGCTGATGAGAGAGATTTGCCAGGGAATTAAGACCATCAGGTACACCATGCTTCTCAATTTATGCCTGTGATCAATCTGCTTTGGGCCCTGCTGGGTTTGCCCTTCTGATGCAGCGTTTTGTAACCGCTCTGTGTGGAGAGAGGGCCATTTCCCATTTTCTCTCGTGATCACCAGCTGTGCTGTGTGCAGTCTTAAGGCAAGGTGCTAATGGTGAAGAATCCAAGGCTCGGTGGCACACCAGGCTTTTCAGTGGCACTTACAGCCTGGGGATTTATAAACCCAGGCTGCTGGAAGCTGGAGAAGTGTACTGGGAGAAGACCTCCGTGTTCCATCTTCTGTTCAGCTCCTTCCATCAGCATCATGCTCGGCTGCTGTTGGAGATGGTATGCTGAGTTAGAGGGACCTGTGGTCACTTGGCTGTGGTAAGTAGCCAGAGGGGTGGGTGGCCGTAGCGGCTGTCCGAAGGAAGATCTCCTTCTGGGAGGCTGTGACCACAACAGCCAGTTCAGTTCTAACTGAAGGCCTGTTCCTGCCTGAGGGACAGGATAACCACGCATGCCTGTGCAGGGCAGGGAATTAAACGGTAAGTAGGATTAATAAAAGCGTATCAAAATATGTAAACATATGTATCTCATCTCTTTGATAATGAAGGAGCAGTTAATAAGTATTTGCAATCAACGTTCCTACGTGAAAGCGTTCTCTGAAAGCAGCTCTGAGACTCTCAAGCAACCCATTTATATCCATCACTTTAACAGCCTGTTTCCTTGAGGCAGTTGAAAAGACTTGCCTGAAGAGCTGTCTCCCTGTCTTGCCTCACCCCACCTACGACAGCCTCCATTTTCTAAGCCTCAGCCTGGCCTCTGGCTCCTGGTCGTGTTCTGAGGTGCTGGGACGGATCCTGAGCCTTGTGTTGGCTGGGCTCCTGTTCTGCTGGGGTGCGAGCAGGGCAGGTGGGGAGCCAGGGGTGACGGTGAGTACCTGGATCATGATTACTCACGGGGAGATCCCTACCCAAAAGGCAGCACGGGCAGGGAGTCAGGAGCTGCCTCGATGCATGGCCTGGGTGCGTGTCCCTTGGGAATAGGCACACTGGTTGGAAGAGCTCTTGGTGTGGCAGTTTTTGAGCAGGGCTCCTTTTTTTTTTTTTTTTGCCATCTTGCTGAAGCAACTCTTCCTGCTGAAGTGTCCTGAGGATTTGTAGGACACTTTTTCTCACCCAGTTGCTAATGCCTGTGCCTGTTTTTTTCAGTGCCTTGATGGTCTGTCATGTACATCCTGGTTCTTCTCTAGGGGCTGGGAGAGGCGCAGGTCCCTGACTGCTTCCAGGACACGTGGCCATCACGGATGGCCCGGCTAAGGTGCAATGACAGGTGATGAACAGAAGGTTCAATTTCTAGGGCTCTTCCCCACAGATTTCTCATGGGGGTTTTGGTGCTCACTGTGCTGCTGCTTTGCATTTCCCTAAGGCCACAGGAGCCACTCAGATTGAGGTGTTCCCCTGGTCCCTGGGGTTGTTCCCCATCCCTTTCTTGGAGGATGTGTTTGAGCTCTGCTTTGTGGGATAACTGATGGGACTGTCAGGCCTGTTGTCCCAACAACCTGAGAAGATAAATGGTCCAACACGTGCAGCAGCCTTCGCTGGTCCTGCAGGCCCAGAAGGAACCAGCGCCGTGACAGATGGGCTGACGAGCAGCGCTGACACAACTGGGGCAGCATGAATGTCAGAGGGTGAGAACTGCATCCCTTTCCCTTCCTCTTGGCACCCCAGTGCCTCTGGGCCAGACGGCCGCCGCTTATCAGCACTTCCTCGCGTTATTGATGTAAGCTGGCAGCATGAGAGCCTCATCTAGAAGAAAGACACTAGTCATGGTCCTCACGTTGCTCCGTGGAGTTGCCATCTGTCCTCTCCTTGGATGCTGCTGCCAGGGTGGTGTGGGAACTTATCCGATAGCGTCAGCTAAGTTTCTGGTTGGACTCTGCTCCCTTCTCAGCATACTGTGGTGCTCCTTTTCCTCCTCCTCCAAAAAAAAGTGAGCTTCACGTATCTGCTCACGTATATGCATATTTTTAGAGAAGTCTAACTTTGTGTGCTCTGCGGCTTGGCACCTCTGCCTCGTGCTCTGCCTCATGCTCTACCTCGTGCAGCCTCAGCACTGCTTGCTTCTCCTCTGTGACATGGGACAGGTTAGTTGTTCCTGCCTGGGGCCCTGGAGCCACTGCAGGTGGTGCAGGGTAAGGTCTCTGAGCATGCTGCGGGCTCAAAGCACCTGCCCCAGGCAAGGCAGTGTCACACACTGCTCTGGGAGAGTTGTGGTGTCTGTGGCCCACCAGGCTATGTCACCTGTGACCCTTCTTGCAGGGAGAAAGACAGGAGGGGTTCTGGTGAGCTGTAATGATAAATGTTGACGGGAGAGGTGGGGAAAGGAGGCAAAGGAATGGATTGGACCACACAAGATGGCTGCTTTGTGTGAGTGATGGGGTTGCTACATGAGAAATGCTTGCCCAAACTGGTGTGGCTGAAGTGCCCTGTCTGTGTCTCTCCCTTCCCTCCTCAGCCAGCCCAGGTGCCCTCTGTGGGTAGCTGTTACACAAAGCTGGCCTTCACACAAGGAGCTCCCAAAGAGCAGAAGCTTTGCGTGTCTAAGTTTTACAAAATAGCCATGGTCTGGGGGCTTTGGGGAGGTAGGAATCTTGGTTCTGTATGGAAAAATATGAAAAAGCCTTGAGCTACAAGTGGCAGTGTGAGTCTGTGATGCTGGCTGCTTTGCGGAGGGCTGGCAGAGAAAATGCAACTCACTTCCTATTGAGCTTGCTCAAAAGCCATTTGCACAAAGCAGTCTTGGAGACTGTTCACACCAACGCATTAATGCAAGTGTGACTTGCTCTCCAGCACAGCTGCCTTTGGGCTCCAGCTGTACTCCTTACTAAAAGGACCTCGTTGTTCCTCCTAGTGAGGAGCAACCCCCCAGGAGTCTGCGTGAGATCCCAGACCAGCTCTTCGGGATCCCATTCCTGAGCAGTCCGTGTGCCACCACGTGCCCGCTGCCTGTCCTGCTGGTCAGCAGGTAATGCTGGCGGTGCTGGTGCCGCAGCAGTGTGCTGCTCGCCTTGGGGCATTTGGAGTGGCTGGGCAGGGAGGAGGGATGCTTGCAAAATGCCACGGCTAAGGCTGTTTGTTGGGGATCGTGCTAGTGTAACCACATGACTTTCTCCTTTTGTGAATGGGTGAGGAAAATTTGGCAAGGCTGCTGCAAATGAATCTTTTGAGCGTCCTGGAGCCGTGTGCCTCGAGCCACGAGCCAGCTTTACTGTGAAAAATCC
Organism: Heteronetta atricapilla; assembly: GCA_011075105.1. Classification (NCBI taxonomy): domain Eukaryota; kingdom Metazoa; phylum Chordata; class Aves; order Anseriformes; family Anatidae; genus Heteronetta; species Heteronetta atricapilla. The sequence continues at coordinate 11,730,118 of CM021738.1, forward strand.
ATTAGCCACGAGCAAAACTGCTTCTGGGCTCAGCATTCAGTACCTGTTACGGGCTGAATTAGTCCTTAATTTCTGTCTCTGACAGTTAAAATGACTCAGACATTTTTTCGTGAGACTGGGTATTGCTTCTGACTACATACCCTGTAGCCATGGCTCTACTGCCTATTAAATTGGTCTCAGAAACCCGGTGACCGTCTTGTCTGCAGGTCGGGGTAGGCTGGTGCTGTCACCTGCATGTTACTACGTGGCTAGAAGAGCTGCTTTGCTATAGGAAAGCAAATGCCGAGACACATTTTAGGGCTCGACGGCTGCAGGTTTAACAAGATCAATACCACCTCTGCAAAAGATTACATGGTATACTAGGCAGCAAATAGACCACTTCTGCTGGATTTGGAAGCCATTTATAGAGTCTATTAGGGATGGTAAGGTAGAAGGGATGTATCCGGAGTGAATTGCAGAGATGCAGTAACTCACTCCCACGTTAAGGGCTTTGCAGTCTATTAAATAATAGAACTAAAGGCAAAATAAATGAGAATTTCTGTAAGAAGCTTTACCTGCAGCCTCAGCAGCAGCAATGGCGGAGCCGTCTGGCTCCTGCTGCTCCCTCTAGAAGGCTAAAAACCTCCTAGGGCCAAGTCGGTGGCCTGATTCTGCCCGAAGGCTGAAGCTTCACCCTTACAGAAAGAACAGGGAAGAAAAGCAGCTGCCCAGGAGGCAAAAAGGTGGCACCTACAGGCTGCCTGACACAGCAGGGAAGAGCCAGCCAAGGGGTAAGACCTGGGCCAGCTTGGATGCAGGTCCTTGCTGCTTCCACCAAGCGACTTGTTGGCGCTCATACCCCACGGACGGTAGGTCGGAGCGTGTCCCCTGCTGTGAAGTGCCGCCTTTCCACCCCTCATCCCACGCAGCGTGCTCTGCAGCTGGTGTTGATGCCGGCCCGTGGTGGGCAGGCTGGAGCTGGGGATCGCTGCTGGGAGCAGCCTCTCCGTGCCCAGGCTGCTCTGCTGGCTGTGTTTGAGCTGCCCTTGTGCTGCCATCGCCTCCTGCGGTGTGCCCTCGGAATAATTAACTCTAATAACACATGAGCAATAGCCTGCCTGGTCACCCTGCCCGCACAGCAGGGCTCTCGGCTCCTGTCATTTCTCCCATGCTCTGTCCGGTCTCATTTGAAATGTCTCGCAGGATGAATTACAGTGCTCTGAGGGAATCTGCAAAATAGGATCACAGGCCAATTGAATCCATCTGCAAAGTACGGGGAGCACGATATATCACCCTACAGATGGATTTTTTTTTTTTTTTTTTTCACTCCCTTCTTTATTTTAAAAGACTCTCAGGCCTAGGAAGAACAACAAATGCTTAGGAAACAAGCTCCGTGGTGTGATTTGCTGAGCAGCTGGGTCAGGCCGTGCTGACTGGAGGTGTGATGCAGAAGGGGAGGCGATGCTGAGGGCGTACGTGGGCAGCAACAAGGCAGAGATCCACGCCGTGGCATTGCCCAGCCTGGTCCCTCCCGAAGCAGGACGGTGTTCTGGGATCACGGCACGGGGTGAAGCGCTGTGTGCTGGGAGAAACGGGAGCTGAAAACGTTTACCAGCAGTGGGAGGCTTTAGGGACCAAAAGCTGTCCAAGGCTGGGCAGGAGCTTCACAAGGAGGCACGCGGTGCCACGGGGAGGTGCTGCAACCCGTGCAGAGGTCTCGGGTACGTAAGCCCAGCGTGCTGACAGCAGGGCAGCTGAACGGAGCCCTCAGGGTCGGGGGGCAGCTCCTTGTCCTGGCCGGGGTGGGGGGGTTGATGTGGCTGGGCCCGCTGCCTTCAGCTCCCCAGCCTGGCGCAGGTGGGCTGCTGTGGAAGGAGCGTAACCCCCTGCCCTTCGGGTGGCTGGAGGTTGGCCTCAGCCCGTTCCCAAACCTCGTTTCTCCTAGGGCCGGGATGCTCCAGTCATTGCCCGAGGGGGAAGGGAAATGAGTTAAACCCATCTTCAGACACGTTTGTATTGATTCTGTCACTTTCTTGCTGTTTGCTGACAGGTGATGGATGGCTCATAATGCGACCGGCACAGTACATTACGTTTCCCATCCAGGGACTCCTAAATCATTTCAAATTTTCAAATTCCCTAATCAATATTTTATCAGTAGCAGAAGAAAGCGGAACGGGCCCATTTCTCAAGAGGCAGAGGAGTGAGTGTGTGTGTGTGTGTATGTGTGCCTGCACATATATTTTGTATAGGCATGTGAGTTTTTGTATTTATAATGGCAACTAAAGCACTGCTAGTACAGCAATTATAATACCTGCAACCATGACAATAAATACAGAAGTAGTACCGGGAGTGATGCTTACGTTTCGGTGACTACGGGATGAAGCAAATGAAGGACTCAAGTTTCTGATGTGAGCACACAGGGTTCGTGCAGGTGGGGCCTGAGCTGATCTCAGCCAGTCTGTCCAGCCCTGGGCAGCGTGCAGGAGGGCCGGAGGCAGATGGGAACGTGCCTGGGATCTAGCAGGGGGGAAATGCGATGCGCAGCCTCCTGTCCGGCAGTGGGGCTGGGGTCTGTCACTCGCTGCAGAAGCGGTGGCAGGACAGGGTCCCTGCAGGGCCTGCCTGGGTTTGCCATGGCGTGCAGCTCCTGGTGGGCACTAGGGGACTGGGTGGTCCTGGGCATGCACCATGGGCTCTTCTGCTGGCACCGGCTCTTGCAGTAGGGTTTGCTCCAGGCGCTTTGGGACGGAGGGAGGCTACAGAAAGAAGTACCGGTGCTTTTTGGAGGAGGTGCAAGAGGGCTCTGTGATGTTCGTCCCCTCTCTGCAGCAGTGAGTTCTGCTCTGAGGCTCAGGCGCACAGACTCAGCATGTCCTCTGTGCTGGGTTACCTTCAGCAGAGGGTCCCAGCTCCTGCCCAGTGTCTGGCTTCCTGCCTGGCTTTGGGGTGTGGGAGCTCAGGGAGGAACGGAGCTAGCTGATGAAGGAGGGGAGGCCGTGAGCAGTGGAAGAAGCTCAGGGCTTCATCCCTTCCCCTGCAAGACGATCCCATGGAGCAGGCAGAGCAGGAGCATGCCTGCCCACCCCACATGTCCTGTCCTGTGCCGGTGGTCTTGCACGCCTGCTCTCTGCATCCCTTGGCCTCTTTTGTTCAACAGCCTCTCTCCGCTGAACTGTTCTTAAACTGTTTTTTTTTATTCCCAGGCTGGATTTTTTTATTTTCTCAAGGAAAAGATTTATTCTTGAGATGTTCCCACCACCGACCCCCCTGAAGAGAGCCTTCCAAACAGCACAGATGTGAGGCTAAACATAACCCTCCTTGTTACTGTCACCTCTCCTCAGCGTTTGCTTGGGTGCCCTGGTGTCGTCCTCGCTTCCGAGCGCTGTTTCACAGCTCGCTCGTAGCTTGCCGCGGGAGCAGGCGGCGCAGCGTGGCACGGCTGGGTGGCACAGCCAAAACTGCTGCTGATGTCCTGGCTCTGTCCCAGGCTGTGCAGGGACACCGGCCCTTTTGGCCCGCGGGTTGGTGAGGTGTGCTGCTGTCCCCTTTCTGTCATCACACGCGGAGAGCTGCTGCTGTCTGGCAGGGATGGGAGGGCTTCTTGTGAGTTGTGCTGTCCGGGCTGCTCCCTTCCCCAGAGGCACCAGCCCTGCTTGGGGATTGCAAGGAGCCATGTGGGGATAACCCATCTCCCTCTTCTCAAAGCCTGGGCTGATCCAGGAGGGCAGGAATCCCGAGGAAGGGCTCCCATCAACATGCAGGGAGGTCGCTCCAGCCCAGCAGAGCCCATGGGCGTTCATCCTCTGGAAGGTAAATGGCTCCTCCTTCGTGCCCAGCGGTGTGCCTGAGGCAGGACATAAAAGACTGCTTTTTGTTTTTCCCAGAGAAAGGCTCAGCTGAACAAGGGACGGGTGTCATTTAATGGTCTGGTGGCCGCTTGGGTGTGAAAGGACTGCAGTAAAATGGAGCTCATCCCGTTGTGCGCTGCGCTGGACGGCGTGCGTCTGAGTCTCGGAGCAGAGAGAAGTACCGGGCTGCCTCCCGGAGAGATGTTTGTCAGGTACCTATCGCCAGGCTCTCTTCAAAGCAAACTTGGTCACCCAGACAACCTGCTGCCTTCTCTTTAATATGCACTGGCACGAGTTGTCTTTCTCCTGGCTCTCTTTGCCGTTAACCTCTGCTTGCTCTGGGGCTTTCTGAGGACATGCCGTGTGTTGCGCTGCGAGTGGGGCAAGAGGCAGACACAGACCTCGGTGCTTCACGCTGGCACCCTCGCCACGCGCATCTGAGTGCCTGTCAATACTTGATCTTGACAACTACTGCACCCGGCTGATAAACTCAGTCCTTCATTAGAAGAGGTGAAGCCCATTGTTTGCGTGTGGATGGCCCTAAATACTGTCTGCCGGGGTGAGAGCTGTTCTGAGGAGGTCAGTACCGCAGAGGAAGGATTCCTCCTGCCTGCAGAAGTTGCTGCGGTTCTGTAATTCGGTTCTTGTCCTCATGGTTGCTGTGGGAAGGAGGCGAGAAGCTGGGAACTCGGCAGGCAGTACTGCGAGGGGCAGCTCGAGCAGGAGGGGATGGGATCAGCTGGCTCCCAGGGGACAGCGCTAACCCCCGGTTTGTTCTTGGGACAAGGAACGTGTCTAACCCCAAAGCTCCAGGACACTGGCTCCACCCGGTATCCTGCATGCTTTAAAACATCCTTGGACAGGGGATGGAGAAATCTCAGGTTGGGAGATGGATTTATGTCCCTCAGGATAAAACCTGGTGGCAAGAAGGAGATCTCAGCTTCGCCGGCTGCCTGCCTAGGCTGGCAGCAGGGCCAGGTGATCTCGGCCCTGGCGCAGGGGGACAGAGCTGCTCGTGGCACTGCCTCTGCTCTGAGGACGGAGCTCTCTGCGTCTCTGAGCTAGCCCTGTTCTTTGCTATGCTGTATTGACCCGAGGGAAGTCCCTCTGCTCATTTGGTCTTTGTTCAGAGTGGTCCGGGGAGGTCGGATTTGCCTGCTTCGTCCGGGCCTAAGCTAGATGCTGATAATCGAAGCGCTGTTTTTCCCTGCCAGCCACTTCTGCCAAGCCAGAAATAGCCTGCCTGAGTTAGCTCACCATAGCAGCATTTCTCATTCAAAAGTTAATAAGCTTTGAAATTGGATTTTAATCAACTAATCTTTGATCCTAGGCACTAGAGCTCCATTAGGAGGGTCCAGTAAACCAAGTTTCATCTTTCTCTCTCATAGTGTCTTTTTTTTTTTTTTTGCCCCGGTTTTGCAAATAAAAGGCTGAGAGATGTTTTATCATATGTGGACTGGTGTGTTGTAGGATTTCTGTTGCCCCTGCTCTTGTGATCTGATCCACCTTGTAGGTGAATGGAAAAGCTCATCTCTGGCAGAGAACCACTTTCCCAAGGTTGAAGCCTGCAAGTGTTTAACAACTCCTTTTGGGGAAAGTGCCAGAGCTCTTTGAATCCAGTCCTTTGCTAGGAATCAGACGAGGTAGGACAAGGGATGGAAGATCTGTTGTGGCCCTAGCCACGTTCCTGCTGTTCCCAGCATCAAGATAGGGTGCCATGAATCCCACGTCCAACAGAACTGCAGAATAGCTGATGTTGGAGGGACCCCTAGGGATCTTTTAGTCCAACCTGCCTGCGCAAAGCAGGGTCGGATGGAGCTGCAGCACCTGAGTATCTCCAGGGCAGCAGACTTGGAGAACCTCCAAGGGTTGGGTGCCTCTCTGGCAACCTGGTCAGCTGTTTCATTGCCCTTACGGTAAAGAAGGTCTTGTGTTTAAACAGAATTTCCTGTATTTCTCTTCATTGTTACCACCGAGGACCCTGGCTCCCTCGTCTTTGCTCCTTCTTCTTGGTGCACGGCGTTGTGCCTGCCCATGCGTGGGGCTTTACCTTCCTGAGGTTCCTGCTGAGGCTCTCCAGCCTGTCGAGGTCCCCCTGCATGGCACCGCGGCCATCAGGGCTGCTGGCCATTTCTCCCCGCCTTGTCTCATCCGCAGACTTGCAGGCAGTGCAGTGTCCTGTCATCTGAGTCACTGATGAAGGTCATTAAGGGACCTTTTGTCCCCTCTTTGTGGATTTTGGCAGGCAGCAAAGGACGTTATAGCTAGACTTGCACCGAGGGGATGGATTTGGTTCACATCTCTCCAAGTTGTTATTCAGGCTCCCCATAAATCTGAGCAAACACTCCTGTCTTGGTTTACCCTCTGAAGACTTCTCTCTTGCTCCGATGGAGTAGAGCCTGATTTTATTTTTTCAAGCTATATTTAGGTTCTGGTGCACAGGCACCCGTCTCATGCAGAGAGCTTAGTGAGCTCTCCGAGGACCAAACACAGCTCCTGTGCCGTTCAGGGCCAGGGCTCCACTTGCTCTAATGAGCATCTCAGCCCCTGGGCTGCGGGGGGTTGCTGCGAAGGACCCGCAGCGGGCTTGCCGGAGGGGGTTTGGGTTTGACGGCGCGTTGTGTGAGCAGTGCCTGCCTGTGCCCGAGCTCTGCTCTCCAGTGCCTCTGTTAGCTGTCACGTCGGGTGCTGTGCTTCCCTCGCCCTGGGCTGTGAACACCTGACCAGACATTTGTCTCCTTTCCTCTGAGGAAGGAGGAGGGAAGGGGTGTAGCGGTCCTTCCAAACACACTTTAGAGGCTAGAATATCTCTATCCAATATAAAGCTGCCCCAGCAGCCAGCTTTTACTGCTTTTCAGGGTTGTTGAGCCTCGTGCTGGCACTTGGCAGGAACGTGAACTGCCCGGTGCTGGCTGCAGGGGGCTGGCAGGCCCCCTGGGGGGATGCTGGTGTGCTGCACAGGGCTTGGGGTGCGCCAGCTTCACCCGCAGGGGTGCTGCCACCAGCCCGTCCGCGCGAGGAATTAGAAGTGACGTTAAGCAAGCAAGCCCCAGGGCAGCGCAGTTGGCAGGGCTGACGGTACGGGGGTAAGGAAAGGGATGCCCGTCCCTTCTCGTGTTAGCAGTGATCTCTCTCTCGCGGCATTTGGTGGCTGATTACTTTGCCAGGCTTTTTGGAGAGCAGTAGCCTGATGCCATGACAGGGCAGCAAGAGGTTTAGTGTGGCTACACAGCACCGTCCAGCCCAGCTTGTCCAGCCGTGGCCTCAGGTGCTGAGCTAGAGCCCGCTGCCCGCTTTGGGTCTGCGAATGTTGTTTTAACCTGCCTGGGGCTCTCTGGTGTGGTGTTCGGGGCCTGGTCTCTGGCAGGGCTCTGGGTCTCCCAGCGTGTGTCCAGCTTTCTTGGCCCCGTCAGCGATGGCTGAGCACGGAGCCAGGTTTCCAAAATCACTTTTGGAAACTATTCCATGTGCTGTGGGAATTTTCTTTTTGGGTCGAAAGCAGACGTAGCTTGAACTTCCTGGGAGGGTTTGCCACAGAGTGCCTCTTCCTATCCCTTCCTCTACATCCTCCTCTCCAGACACTCAGGATCTTTCCTCCTTGTTGCTACCAGCCACTGGAAGGACTGGAACCACTCGAGAGGCCCCTTGCTGGATGTGTGTGCACTGAAGAGACTCTGGCTATGGGAAAGGCTGTGAGAGCTGGGATGTGAGACATGAGTTCAGAACATGGGAGACGGTTTTGAGTCCTCACTCTGCTTGATTCAGAGCAAACAGCTTTTTCCCCCCCCTCACAGGCTAGGGAATCTCTGATCTGATCTGTGCTGTCGTTCCCGTAACCTTCCTCACCAAACTTTACCGATCTATCTCCCTGAGAAAGGTTGCCAGTACTGAAATAGCATCTTAACTGTCTTTTTCATGGTTGTGTTGTATTGTGACAGGTCTGGAAATGATTATGGGAACTGGTAGGAGGATGCTATAGAAATGCTATATGCTGTGCGTGTTCAGGCCCGGGCAGGGGGAGGAGAAGGATGGAAAGCTGTTGTAAAACCATTGCTCCGAGCGGAGAGGAGAGCGTTTGCCCGGGGCTGCTCGCGAGGGCTGGCGCTGAGCTCTGACATACGTCAGTCGGTCCTGGGCTGCTGTGAGGGGTGGGCGTCAGGGCACCTTCTGTGGTGAGCCACTGCGAAGCCTTGATTGTACTGGGAAAATTAAAGCGGGGGCACACTAGGGACAGGCAGTGGTGTCTTTTTCAGGTTCTGCACAGTTCCTTTTAATGAGGGCAGAACGTGTCTGTGAGCTGATGGACAAGGATCTGCCTGCGCAGGGGTGGCAGCCCCCGGCTCTTCCACGCAGCAGCACCCAGGGCTGATGTGGACCTGACAAACCCAGCCTCTGGCACAGCCCAGCCAGAGCGTCGCCTTGTGCTAGCACAGTCCCGTTACTCTTGCTGATGTTACCCTTGCGTGGAAGCTGCGCTCACACCGCTTACATCTGCGTGTTGCTCAGGATCCAGGTGAGCCACAGTTTTCTTGTTGGCCTGCTTCCCATCCCCACACAGAGCGCGGGGCTCGTCCCTGCTGAAGGACGCAAACAGCCTCACCAGAAGGAAATCGTCTGCAGGTGACAGTCCCCAGGGACTGCTTTGCAAAGACCTGCCAGAGCTGCGGGGGCCACAGAATCGCTTCAGTTCCAACACGGAGCTCGTCGGTGCCAAATCCCATTTGCATCGCTGTGAAAAAATGGTAAAATCATCGTTAGGTGTTCACTAAAATACTCTAAATTTTGCAGAACACGAGGCATGAGTCAGGCATTGAAACCAGCATCCAGAGGAGGGAGGGAGTGGGGGGAGACGACAGGAGTGCTTATGAAATATTTTGTTTCACTGGCAAGAGGACAAGAAATAATTGGGCCCTAAATCAAGGAAATGGGAGAAAAGGAACAGCAAATCAAGGGAAATGGTGGAAAATTAGGTCTTAGAGTAGAGAAATGTGTACACATGATCACCTGGTTGTTCTGGCAAAGATATATGTCTATAAATCTCCTCCTTTAACCTGTTCCCTGCTGCTTTAAGGGGAGTAGTGTCAGATGTGCTGCTCCTATCCACCTTTTCCAGATACGACTGGGTTTGGCCTCAGCCTGCGTGGTGCTGAGCTCCCCCTGAGTGGCCTGAGCCTCTTCCAGAGCTGGCGTGGGTGCTCCAAGGGTGCCTGCACAGCCTGGGGACCCCTCACCCCACCACGCAGACCCACCCTGTGCACGGGGAGGGCAGCAGAGGCTGTCCCACTCGGTCTGCAGCGTGTCTGTGTGAATACCTTGGCTGTCCTGGGGTGGGATTACGGGATGTCCCAGCTGGCTCTTCCAGCCGCAAACCTGCAATTCTGCTGTTAAACAACCCCCTCTATGCCCCCCTCCGTGAAGTCCCCGGCTCATCTTTCTTACAAAAATAACGATATGTAAAAATAAAGCTTTCTGTGTTTGCTTTCCCCCGGCCCTCCCTCCCGCCGCACAGCGCTCATTAACTCCCCGAACGCTCGAGTCAGACGCAGCCCCTGGTTAAAAACAGCATCCGCCCTCGTGCCTCGCCTGCTTCCCGGGAGCTGGCAGCCAGACAATAACACCGATGGGATCGTCTTCATCAGAACATGTCAGCCCCTCTGTGAAATTTAAGTAACTTGAACTTGGAGGCTGAAAAAAAAATTAAAAAAAAAAAATGCTAGCAAAAGAAGCGGAGAGATCAGAGGAGAGCGGCTGCTGGAGGAGCCTCCTCCATCAGGGCAGGGGACGTGGGGCAGGTAGGGGCTCCTGCTCCTGGGATCGCAGGTGGTGTGGGTTACGTTGCTGCCTTATTTATTTTTATTTTTATTTATTTTTTTCCTTCCTGGAATAGCTGACCCTGCCTTTCTGAACTGCTCTGATATCTGGAGGCAAAAGTACTCCACGAGAGAGGGGTGTTAAATTATTCTGCTGAAAACAAAAGTCTCGGCTGAACATTGTTCTAAAATAGCCGGCCTCGGCCACGTGACTGTGTGTGGCTTGACGAGCTCTATTAGACAGATGAAAATGTTGTCTCCTGCCTCGATATTTAAGCTTCGTGGGAGTTTCCAGAGGTGTCTAACATGAAGGCTGCTCCGGCAAAGCCTTTTCCCTGATGTCATTTGGCCGTGAGCCCACCCCAGTGGGAAGCTCGTGTCTGCGTGGTGTTAAGGGCACAGCCCATGCAGCGTGGAAGGACTGTGAGCTTGATTTGGGGTGATGGTGGTGATCCCCAATTCCTGCTGCTAGTCTGAAGGAGCGGGGGAGAGGAACCCCTGCAGGGGCTGCGTGCCCCTGTGGTGTCCCCAGAAGGGGGGAGCGGCTGGCACCAGCAGCTTGGGTGAGGGAGGAGAAATGCCCCGAGCTGCCAGGAGGAAACTCCTTCACCTCGTTAGGTGTGACACGGCCCCGGAGCTCAGAATGGATAATGCTATCGTGGATCTCTTTTCAAGGTCTGCCCATTGGGCGTTTTTAGTTATCAGAGCTCCAGAGATGGCAATGGAGCTAATACCCGTGCCGGCAGCCGATGAGAGCAGCAGCAGCCGAGCCCATTAAGCACAAGTTCAGGTCCTGGCCAGCGTGATGCATCGTGACCATCCCCGGCTGAAGACGCGTCCAGGAGATGTCAGGCAAAGCTTGTCGTCTTCATTTAGTTTTCTGCCTTTTTAAACGTGGAAGGTGCTGGAAGATGCTGCAGTTTGGGATGTGTGCAGGCACAGCAGCGTTGCTTTTCCATAAGAGCGTGCTGTTACGCTGCTGCAGCCTCTGCTTGTTTGCTTGCTGTTGTTGTGACTGTATTTTTTTCTCCCCCTACTTCATTTCTAACATAAAAAGTTATTTAGCCTGGAAGTGTGCGGGAGCTCATTGTGCAGAGAGCCGCAGCACAAAGGGTTCCAGAAACAATCTCGTTTCCTCTCACCAGCGCAAGCCGTGAGGGCAGATGATTCAGGAACATAACATCTGCGAGTCTGAGAAGGAGTTCTGCTCTGCCGGGCTGCAGCTTCGGCTGAGGGGACTGGGGAGCCTGCTGCTGGTGGCGAGACCGCTTCCCTGCATCGCAGCCCAGCCCTGGGGCTGTGCAGGTGGGGCTTGGGTTTGCAGCGGGGTCTGCAGGGTTCGGGCGAGCAGAGCTTCCTCTGGGCAACCCCGGCAGGAGCCCTGGCCCTGGTGTTCAGCTGAAAGCCTTGACGGTTTGTCGTCCCATGGTGGCATCTCTGAAGGGCACTGTGTGTAGGCTATGGACCCGCTTTCTTGGCAGTAGCTTCAGGTTATTGAATGCTCATGGAACGAGGTGAGTTCCGGGGACTGTTTGAGTCCCACGTCTTCCAGGTGAGCTCGTCTGGGTGCTGTCCTCACCCTGGGGCTGCAGTGTGCCCTCATCTCCAGGTCTGCCCCCACCCCGTTCCCTCAAACAAAGGGTTTTCCACGGACTAGCCTCCCAGCTGAGGCATGCTCCGCGATGCCTTGGGGTTTGGGTGGCTTCGTCACTCCTTGGGTGCTGTCTGGATTCAGCGCGGCACCAAGTGGGAGAGGAGGAGGCGTTCCAGAAAATGGCAGGGACAAGCGGCTTTAAAAAAAGCCTATTTTCAGAGTGCTGTTTCTCTTAACCTTTAGCGTCTCCGCTTTGCTTCCCTTCAAAGCCTCCTGCTTTGATTTCCCGTTCACAGTTGTCATTCTGGCACCCCTGGAAGAAAGGAGAAGCGTACGAGGGTTAAAGAACAGCTGCGGGAACATAATTAATGCTTTGCAACATTTCTGAAGGCCTTTAGCACCTTGCCGTGACCCAGCCTGTAACATCTGTGCGTTGGCAGCAGCCAAGCTGTAAAACTTCCCCCCTCCAAGTCCTGCACAAAGCAACTGTCGCCTGCCCGAGGCGTGCAATCAGGGCAAAAAACTTAACAAATCGGTGGAGAAGGCAGGCTGCCGCGCAGATGGCAGGTCCTTCGGCGCTGGGATTGGCAGTGGGAAGGGGCTTCCAGCTGCTGGTCCTCGTAGGTGTCCAAGGGGGGAGGTGGAAAAGCTCTGCTTTTGTAGGGATTGGATGGTAGAAATGGGATACATCCAAATCTGGGAGCAACAGCAGCCCTCCTGCTTGCTTTTACCCGTGGAAGGGCTCTGGGCAGACGGCAGTGCCCAAGCCCTGCCCGGAGCTGTCGGGTGGCTGCAAGCTGTCACGGACCCCGAGGGATGCTGTGTGCATCCCCTTTGGGTCGCGTTTTACCAAGGGCTGTCTTTCATGGTGCTTTTCCTGTTACATCGCTAAAGGGCACCTTCAGGGCTCGCCACCCTCATTTTTACAGAAGCCATAACTCAGTCTAAAGAAGCCACAGAAGTGGCTCCAGTTCTCGAGAGCTCCAGCTGGAGTTTTCCTTTCAGTCCCAGCACACAAGTCACAGCTGGCGCCACCCTGGTGAGAAAAAGGAAGATGAACAAAAACACTTTCTGTTTTTAAGGATTAACCTCTCCTGCCATATGTCCACTTTCCTCCCCGATTCGCTGCGGCCAGCCCCGCCGAGCTCCCAGCCTTCAAAGCCCATCAAATGCAGCTGGAGGGGAGCGAGCCGGCCAAGGGGAGGTGTTTGTCCTTTGCTCGTTTTGGATTTCTGAGAGGCCTGCGACTGCCCTGAATGCCAAGCAGCCCTGACCTTCACCTGCCTGGGGTTCCCAGCTGCTGCCGTGTTGTTATGGCATCTCTGCCTGATACGGATTCAGCCTGGCTCCTCGGACCTGGGTATTTTATCTGACAAATGGGCCTCATTTCTGATTCCAGCCTCCGTTTGATGGGCCAGACTGTCTGCTACCTGGGAGAGGTTCATAGATCTGCAAGGCCGGAAGGAAGCATTACATTCCTCTCCTTTGCCGCCTATTAAGAATGTGCCAGAGACACTAATCCAGCATTTGAATTTCAGCCAGGTAGCTGGAAGGGACTGTAGCTCAGCACCCTGCTCTGATGGACTACCCAGCATCGCTTCTCTTCACGCCTTCCTCTACTTCTCTCGCCTTGGGCAGGAGGGAGGTGTCACGGGAGAGAGGAGCTTTCTTGAAAGAAATCTCTTTCTTCACAAGTCAGATGAGGATGGCTTTCTGTGTGCTGACGAAATTTCTCCTCTTCAGAAGAAAATGTGGTTGGTTTTGCAATCGGCTCCCTCCCGGTAATGAAAGCCAGGGGTTACTTCGGTGACAGCAGCAGGGGAATTAGGGCTTACGCTCCGAGTGGCAGCATTTTGGTACATCGCAGACACCTTTGTGTAAGCAACACATTAGCTGCCCAGTCCACATAGGCTAGCTGCCCCCACAAGCTGTACGGCCTTCTTCCACCTCGGGCACCTTTGGGACCGATCTGTGGCTTTGCCGTGAGGTGTGTGTGACTCCACGTCTGCTGCCATGCACTTACCCTCCTCTGTGGAGAGGAACACGGATTACTGGCTCGTTGGGATGCAGCTTGGCTCTGCTTACATTTCTGGTGCTGTATTATTTTTCCTTTGGTTGGCATTCGCAGGTAGGCTTTTTTTTTTTTTCTGATGGTAGTATGTGAGGGTCATAATTTATGACCAGCTCCTCTTGCTGGATGCTCTGCAGTCACTTCCTTGTCTCACCCTACAGACAATATATTTAAGAGGGCTGGAGGAAGCTATACAGCATTATTTTAGTCTGGGAGCTGCAGCTGCAATAGAAATTGCCTTGCACTGACATTCGGTCCAGTCTCAGGCGTGTCCAAACCACGCTGGTTGGAAAATAGCAGGTTGCTGCAGGCTGCACGACGGTGAGAAGAGAGCATAACCATGGGGGAAGGAAAGCTGAAGGCTGGCCTGGAGCATGGGGAGAACCCTTTAGGCCCTGCAGCCACGCCAGAGCTGAACAGGAGAGGCGGGCCAGGTGTGTCACCACCGTCGGATACATCACCTAGGACCCCGAGAGCACTTTATCCAGAAGCAACCTCCTCCAGAAGGCATGGGCCCGGGGAGTGCCAGAGCTCCCCACTCACCCAGGCTGCAGCATCCCAGCAAGGAAGGGTCTGGAAGGGGGAAAGAGAAGGGATGCAGGAGGGAACAGGGCAGTGGATTAATAAGTTATGCACAGCAGATTGCCACGGCTCCTTTTCTTGGTCTTATCCCCCTCAACTCCAACACAGTGATTTTAAAAAGAAAAGGAGTGCCAAGATTATATGAGGAACGTACACAAACCCCCGAGCGTTCTGTGAGGAAACTGCTCTTTTCTCCCAGGAATATTCTTTCTCCCTGTGCAAATGCATATGTTCTGGGCAAATTCCATTACAGATACTTTGTGGTGAAGGTCCTCAAATATCACCGTCTGAAGGAGAACCTGTTTCATATCTGCACCAGAATTTCCTCTCGTATGGATAAAACAACGCCACGTTTCCAGCCAATTCTCCTGAAGCGAGGAAGTGTTACGTTCCTCTCCTTTGCCTCCTATTAGCAGGGTTTCCAGAGGCTCTGCAGCTCCCGCTGACGTGAGCAGGGCAGAGCATCTCTGAAAATTAGATGTGAGAGATCTCCGAAGAGCGCAGCCCTCTGCTTTGCTGCTCTTCCAGGGCACAGAGCGAGGCCCCAGACACGAGACCCAGCGTGTTTGCTATGTGCGGCGATGCTTTAGGGCTTCCTGTCTGTTTTATAGCCCTCTGCGGTGGGATTCTCAAACCAGCGGCTCACTGGCCGATGGGATGATGGGGACCTGACCCGGGCACTCGTGCTTTTGGGTGGTGGTCGCCCCCTTGGATTGCTGGGCATAAATCACCCGGGGGTTACAGGCGGAGATGAATACATCAGCGAGGCCCTGGCCATGGAGTCGGAGCAAGCGTCAGGGGAATTGCTCGCATGTTTGCTTGCGGTCCCGGTGCTGTGGCAGGGTGCAGGGGACCAGTTAATCAAGCTGGAGAAGTGAGGTGCCCCCCGGCTGTTCTGCAGCTGTCCCCTGGCAGTCAGACAAGCGGTGCTCTGACAGCCCCGAGCACACGGACGGGGTTGTTGGCGGTGGGTTAAACACCAGGGCCTCGTTCTCTGCTCTGTGCCCTGACAAACTGGGACCGAGTCCTCAAAATCACCGTTTACCTGCGTGTGGCAGGAGTGAAAACCAGGGTTGTAGAATAAAATGGAACAGACCAGTCAAGTAATTTAATTCTTAAATCTTGTCTCCCTCAGGCTAATCTCCAAGCCGCTCTTTGCTCAGGTCAACTGCTTTTAATTAGCAAGCTTCATTGATCAGGGCAGGAGTGGGAGCTGGTGGGTTGCTGTCCAGACCTTTTTAATTTAGAGGCTTTTCTCTCTTGCTGGAGGGATGGTGGTACCCGGAGAGGGACCTGGCAGGAAGACCCCGCCGTTGTTTGAAGGAGGCTGACCTGCCGCTGCCGTTACCGCATCTCTGCTGGCAGTGTCAGGCGTTGGCTAATTGTCAGGTGGGGAAGGGGGAATGAAAAGATAATCTGAAAGCAGGCTGCGGTGACACTGGGAATTACTGCGTGCCCGTGTGTGTTACTGCTGTAAGGCTGCTGCCCGCCCCGGGGAAAGGAGAGACCCCTTCTCTTCTCCCCTCTGCCTTCTCACACGTGGCTGCCAGCAGCACGGGGGGACCTTTGGGACAGGGGGTGGATGATGCCTGTTCCCTGCCTTGTGGAGGGGCTCCTGCAGCCTGGCAGGCTCCTACCATGGCTTGTCAGCCTCTTCAGTGGCTCTGTCCGAGCTGGTACCACGGAGGATGGTGCTCACCATGCGAACGTGACTTTGGGCAGGGGCGGTGGGCATGCTCGTTGGCTTCTCTGGCTGCTGCTTCCTTAGGAAACAAGGTTAAAACGGTTCGACAGCTAAAAAAAGGCACCTCCCAAAGGAAGGCACTTCATTACTCCTTCCTATAAATGGAAACAGCTATAAACCTGATAGCAGTCCTTTTTCACCAGAGATGGCTGGACCCCACGCTGGATGTGGGACAAGAACCTCCAGAAGAGGTGGCACACGAGGATGTGGGGGTACCAGCACCTCCCTTCTCTGCTGGGTTCGCTCCTGGTGCAGCCCGGGAAACGTCCTGCATTTGGGATGAACCTCCAGAGGGCTGTGTGATGGCTGGGGGTGGGAATCTCGGGGCCGTGCTGCGTGGTTGCTGGGTGGCTGCTCGCTCTGCCTCTCCTGCAATTCGCAGTTAAAGAAAATCCATCCGAGTAACACGTTTTCGGGTTTATGTATTTGATCAGCTAAGCTATGAAAATTCCGAAATGAAGTTCTCTCAGGTAAATCAAACAGAAGGGAAGTGGCTTTGTATCAAACTATTGAATTAATAGAATTATTGTATTGATTAAATCATCAAATTAGCCTGCAGCTCCTCTATCTGCTTTACTTTGCCATTTGGGAAGGCAGCCGCCTCGTTGAGCTCGCAGTCCCTGAAGCACCGATCTCGATGCCAGCTGCTCCCTTTGTATTCCAGGCAGAGAGCCGGGCCTCGCCAAGGCTGCCGCGATCTCTGGCTCAGTCTCGCACGGAGAGCGAGGCTCCGGTGCCCGTGACAGCTGTCAGCCAAAATTACACCTATTTGGGTAAGAGGTGATCTCTCACACGTCCCCTCCAACGTGAATCGCTGAGCCTGAGCTGGCATGGCGCAGCCTGTTATGTTCCAAATTACGGAAGGAAAGCGCCGGTGAGTCACGGCTTCTCGGGGCTAAGCGTGCCCCAGGAGCACGCTCGCCTCTCCTGCGGGCAAAGGGCTGCAGCACGAGCTGCCTTCGGAGCTGGGGGTGCTCCTGGAACGTCTTCTGCAAGACGTCAGGTGGCTCTTTCTTTGTGACAGGCTTCTCCTTCTTGCATCTTGAGAGGGAGGCGTGTGAGGGAATAGGTGTCATTAATAATTGCTAACGTGGGAGGACTGGGGAAACCTCGGCGGACTGAGATTTATGTGGAGCGGCCGAGGCGTGGTTCTGCTGCAGGTAGTTGTAACCAACGGCTTCGGTTGCTCAGCTGCTTCACGTCTCGGACCTGCTAGCTGGCCTGTCAACTGTGAGACCCTGCTGGCCGGCTGCTTTCTGGTTGCTGGCCAAAACAGGGAGAGGAAACAGCTACGTGGGAAAGGTGGCAGTGCCTCAGGTGGAGCCAGGCTGCTGCAAGGGCAGCGAGAGCGGAGGCACTGGTTTATAAAAGGGGTCAAACTATAATGTCTGATTTTCTGTGAGTCCATCAGAAGCACGGATGTTGGCCTGTGATCCATCATCTCTCCCCAAATGACCATCCTTGAGTGTTCATCCTCCCCATGCTCGTCTCCATTTCTGCTCTTATTGCTCTGCAGCTTTGGGGTAGGGAGTATTTTCCATCCTAAAAAATGAAGCTGTAAAATGTTGGCTTTAGAGCAGGGTCGGAGTAATACAGATCTTTAACCAGACGGCCAGACAAGAGCTGTGATCGTTCAGAGACATTATGATCAGTGAGTCCATGTCCATTGACCCTGCAGGACTCCCAGCTTGAAAACATTAAGAACTTGTCACAATTTGGTGCTAAAATTGTCATTGAACCCCCCAACGTGTTTTCTCCTCTGTAGGCAGATTGCTGTCTCTGCAAGCAGATGTTTAGCTTGTTTTTAGGCTTTGAAGCAACGCTGAGCGTGTGTAGGAATTGAGCAAAAGGTTGAGGCTTTTGGGAACATCCCTATTTTGGGCTCAGCCTGGCTCACAGGTCCTGCAGCCACCTCCCCTGCTGGCTCGTGGCTGATAAGCGATGTAATTTCATCCTTCTTCCAGCTGACAACAGTGAGGACTGACTCATCCCCAGCACTGCTATTTGAGTGTGAGTTTAGCCTCCCATTGTACTGTAAAAAGAGGAAAAAAAGCAGGACCAGTTCACGAAGAGGGCTGTATTGTTCCTTCCAGCCTTGGCTTGCTGTCTGTGGCTCAGACGCTAACAGGATCACCAGTCTCTCCGAAAACTCCCTCCCGGTGTGCCGCAGTGGGGGGGAAGCAGTAAAACAAGAGGCACAATCCGGGCTTGGCTTTCTGCTGTGCTCAAACTTTTCCATGGTCCCTCCTTCTTCAGGAAACAGTCAGTCTGCAGGTGAGGTGTGAAATGCTTCCACTGAACAAATTGGAAGAGACTGCCTCGGCAGGGGAGGGATTTGAATAACCTTGTGCTTATATCACTTTTTGGGGAGAGGTTTTCAGACTTCCTTGGATGCAGATTTCCCAGAGGTGATGCTTTTCGCCCTGCATGTGATTTTGTGTGTGTGTGTGTGTGTGTGTGTTGGCAAGCTGCCCTTCACGCTGTGTGTTGCTTGAGATGAAAAGCTGGAGTGGGGCATGTTCTTAACACTTAGGAAAGCAGCTGCATCGTCAGATTCACCTTGGAGTGCTGGCAAACAGCTCGCGGGGGGCAGCACCCTCGTTACCCCGCCCTGCCAGCGCTGCAGTCTGCATAGGTGAGGGAGGCCACGGCCTCCCTTGCCGGTGGAGGCAGCAGGAGCAGGAGGCAGAGAGGGCTGAAGACACAAAGGAAGAATGATTTGGCCCCAGCCTCAAATCTGGGAGGTCCTGAGGCTGAGATTGCACCCCGTGCTCACGTCCCCTCTGAGGTGTGGCAGTCAGCTGGCCCTGAGCAGCACCATTTCTCTGGGTTCCCTCCTGGAGAGCTGTCATGGTCCTGTTGGTGGCAGCCCCTGCCGGGTGGGATTTGCCTTCCCCTGTTGCTGTGCTGTGCTGATGCCTCCCTGGGCCCCTCACCGTGCGGAGATACCCTCACGTGGAGTGCCTAATGTCTAGGGACAAGTGGATGGCAGTGGCTGAAGGGACATCTACTTGACAATGTGTGCACGTCGGGGACTGTCAGCGCATCCGTGACCTGTGTAGCTGGCGTCAGGGTCAAACTTTCTGGCCGTGCACCAGCAAAGCGATGACGGGTTGTTTATGCAAGCACCTGCAGGGTGAGGGAGACCTTTCTGCTGGAGGTCTCTGCGGCAGGAGCACGGAGCTCTGCTGGTGCTGGGAGCAGTCAGTACGGTCTGCCCGGTGCCAGCACCCCAATTTACAGCCCGGATGGTGCTGCTTGGCCATGCCGCAGCGCGTGGGACCTCAGAGTGCGGAGCACCTCGCCTCCTCCTCCAGTGCCTCACTCAGCACCGACAGTGGGTTTGCATAAGGTCAGATTCCTCTTCCTCCTCGTGCCTGCTCACAGCATGCCTGCACAGCATGCCTCCGACAGGCCAATCTGCCCCGAGAAGACCTCCTGTCTGTCCCCTACCTGCCTTCACTGCTCGTATCCCCAGCTCAAGGTAGGAGAGAGGGCAGTGCTCTGAGCACCGGGCTGTGATGGCACTCGATGCCGCAGCGCCGTGCAGGAGCTGCGGGCAGGACTGTCCCCATGTGCCACCTCTGGAGGACACCATGGGGCTTCTCTCCCCTGCCTCACCTGTATCCTCCTGCGCAAAAGCAGATGCTCCAGCCCAGCATTTGCATTCAGTGCCGGTGCTGGCACCCCTTGCCATATCGATTCCCCCAGCTGCCGGGTGTTAGGAGCCTCCAGCCGCCCTCTGCATGTGGTGAAGGCTCGGGCCTGCCTCAGCCCCGCAGCCTCTCCCCGTGCCTGCCTCCTTCCAGCCTCCCCTCGAGCTGCACACCTTGCTGGCCAGCGCCGTGGCCCTTTGTCCTGCCGAGGATGCTGAGGCTGGGCTGCTGTTTTTTCCGCAGAACGAGGGTCTCTGCTTAGCTCAGCTGTAATTTAATCAAGCGGTACAAAGGATTTAGTGCACCTTGCTGATGGAAATTGCCTTGGGCTGGACAAAAGAAATACGCATGCCTTTCCCTTCCTCTCCTCATGCAACAGCTTAGTCTGTGGTTGTGTTTTTGTATTTTTTCCCCTTCCCCTCCCCGCTCCATGACATGTAACTCGGAGGTAGTTTGCATCTCACTATCTGCCTCAAAGCGTTACGAGGCTTCTTCCCTAGCAATGACGAATTCAGCGTATAAAGCCCACAGCCATGATTTCCCTCAGGGTCCCTTGTAATAATAATTTCTGTAAATAAAGCCTGGAATCAGGATCTCTGTTGTAATAGGATTTTGTTTGTGCAAGGGCTGGGAGCCGCGGCCCCCCGGCACCGCCCTGTAATAGGATTTGGGGCTGTACGGCAGCGCTGCCCGCGGGCTGGGGGTTGGCTCTTCCTGGGCATCGGCAGGAAAACCCTGCCGGGGGGCAGAGGGGCGCAGATCTGGGGAGCAGGCCACGAGCACTGAGCTGACGGGCACCTCCGATCGTGTTTGACATCTCTGACTCTTGAATTTTTGCAGGCTGCAGGGCTCTCTGAAAAGACCTGGCGGCCCGAAATCCTTCTGTACCCCTTCGGGGGACAAAGCCGGCATGCCTGGGAGTATTGGGAAGAGCCGGGGAGAATGGGGACTGCTGCTGTAGATGAACTGATCTGCACACAGAGATGCTGCAACCTCTTAGGCTCCGGGCTATGCTGCATGCTGGCCGCTGCGGTGACCTGCACCCGAAGCAGCCGCCTCACCGCTAAGCTCGTGTCTGCAAAGCGCTTACTGCCACCGAGGGAGAACTCGGCAGCCTCCTGGATGCAGGGTGCAAGGAGACGGTGCGCTTAATTACAGCTGCTTGGGAGAGAAGCGGGTGAGGGAGGCATGTGTGATCGCAAGCCTTTGGGGCTGCTAACGTTTTTTTCTCACCTGTTCTCGCAGCACGAAGCACACGGGTGTTGGGGGAAGCACACGTGTGTTCGCACCCTCACGCCGCTACCCCTGCTGGCTGCAAGAAGCCTTCCTCTGCTGGGGCACGGATGGCAACGGGAGCTTTTCGTGGGGGGCAGGATGTGCTGGAAGCGACGCGGGTCTTGGTTTGCCGGCTGCTGGAGCCCTGCAGAGCATTGCAGCCACGGCCTCCTGTAGAGCGGCGGGTGAAGGCAGCGTGTTTTCAACACATGCTCCTTGGACACGTTGGCAAATGGAGATTTCTGGTTTCACGTTGGCTGTGTCTCGTCCCAAAAGGCTTGCAGCCTGGATTGGTCCTGCACCCTGATACAAGTCGGCTCAGCACCATCTGGCGACGTGGAGAGGAGCCCTGCAATTTTGGGTGATACAGCGGTGAGAGGCTTCTCCCCAAGCAAGGGTGATGGCACAGGGCTGGTGTGGAGTTTGGGATGGGCTGAGCGGGCCCTGGAAACAGCGAGCTGTGTTGTTCTCAAAAATAACCAGCTGCCAAAACCGTTTGTCACTGCTGCTTTGTGCAAGGTGTGCTGGCACCTCGCGTACCTCGATAGCATCGTGGGTAAGGCTCAAGTTAGCTCTGACAAAGCCTGCACACCATTCACAGTGTAATTAGCACCACAAGTCTAGCTAATTGCTGAGGTTTTTTTCGCCCCCTTCTACCTCTCCCCCTCCTTTCCTCCAGCACAAAATTTCTCTAGTTATCTTGGGTTATCATCATGGTAGACAGCGTGCTAAGCCTGGATGCCCCTTCAGAGGGCTGGTGTCAGGAATAATTACTGCCATAGTAAGCTGATCAGCCTTTCATTATTAGCTGCTGTTGTTGTTACCCGACATTGATTAGTAATTTGTAGCTGCCAGTGCTTTCCCCTGCCCTCAAAGCTATGTGTTTGCTGGAGCCTCGGCGCTGCTCTGCCAAGGACAAATGAGCATCTCTCCCCTTGCTCCCCCCCCCCGCCATTTCCCTAGCTGCACTTTGTTTTTTAAACACGATGTTCCTTGCAGGGAGAGCGGCACCAGCCCCATCTGAATGCTGACTTTGCAGCTGAAAATCACCCAGGGTCCCAGTTGGCCGCGATGATGGAAGACCCTGCGATGAGCCAGCCGCTGGTGGGACGGTGTTTGTGATTTCAGATTGAGTGCTTCGCAGCGCTGCCCTGAAAGCCCCACCGTCCCCAGCCCTGCCGGATAGAGGCAGCAGCAGAAGCAGAAACACCGCCGTAAATATTAACTGCGGGCTCCAGAGCCCTCCGGGGTGCTTGCAGGTGGCTGCTCACGTGCGTTCCTGTCTGGGCTTGGTGAGCAGCGGCGAAGGGAGAGGTGGGTGAGGGGGGGGGAAGGAGAAAACACAGCACAGGGCCTGTCCTGGTGTGAGATGTTCAGAGTTGTTTTAATAAAACCGTTTAGTAACTTGAAATTGAAAATGCTGGGAAGAGGGGGAACTTCATAGCCAGGTTCTGGGCTGGCTGGGGGTCCGTGCTCTGCAAAGCCTCCTCGTTTTGTGGTACTGGGTCCCCCTGCTCTCCCTGCGGGTGGGTCTGTCTCCTCTGTGCTTTGGCTGTTCCTTGCTCCGTGAGCTGCCTGCCATCACTTGTTTGCCTGATCCGTGAACCAGCTGTGCCTGGCAAAGTAGGGGCAGGGAGCAGCAGAAAGGGTTGCAGGTCCATGCTGTAGCTGGGAGGGGACTTTGGGAAAGGGATGCCAGGAGGCAAATGTCCTGTGATGTGCATCCCATTGTGCCAGCGTGAGCCCTCCACCAGCCACTGGGTAGGGTCCATTCCCGAGAGCCATCCCGGGAGATGCCCTGGTGTTACACGCGACCCTGCATGCAGGCAGGCTGGCTGTGCCCCACACAAGCAGATAATGGGGCTCTGCTCTCCTCTCTGCAGGGGGATAAGGGGGTGCCCAGCAGCCTCCCCACTGTCTCCAGCACTTTCCTCCAACCCTGCTCCCCGGGGACGCGGGCTCGCTGAGGGCAAGCCCCGCTGCAGCTGCGGGGAGGCGGCGTGTGCAGCCATGCCAGTGTATGTAAATGTCTGTCTGACACAGCAGGTATAAATCACGCATGGGCAGCCAGAGACGGCAGGGAATGTGCCTCCTCGAACCCCCGTGCTGACTGGCGTCCTCGCTGTGCCAAGGGGGTGGCAAGGGGCAAAGCTTGATGTCACTTCTTGGCGCTCCACGAGGATGTTATTCAAAGAGACGGTGACCTCTCCTGGCACGCCGAGCGCTGCCGGAGACCTCCAGCCCCGCGTCTGCGGCAAATCGAATGATGTGTTGTGGGAGAGGAGGGCTGGGACTCAGGCATCCATCACGAATCTCACCGCAGAGGAGAGGGAGAAGAAGCTACCAGGAAGTTTCCCCTCCATCAGTCCTCGGGGACGCCGGGGGCTTTCATCCCGGGGTGTCTTCTTACTCAGCCATTAGCAAGCACTAACTGTGGCTCCGTGCACAAGCACGGTAATGGTTGCCTGGTCTGGACCAGCCCTAATTAAGACCAAATAGTGGTTTCTTTATAAAACCTTTGCTTTTTTTTTTTTTTTTTTTTTTTTTTTTTTTTTTTCTTATAGACTCTCGCCTTTCCCACTCAGGTGTTTTTTTTTTTTTTCCTACTCTTTAGCAGACTCACCAGAGTAAAAATGTGACATTATTGTAGGACACCCAACCAGACTTTCTTTCTGATCAACACATTCAGAGGATTTTATTATCTTTTCTTTTCCTCCCCAGACAGCTCAAGCTCCAAGGTAGCTCAGGTAGAAAGCTGCAAACTGCAGAAATTAATCTTTGCTGACAAAGGCTTCCCTACTAAGAGCTGATCTGGATTTGAGGATGTGCCTGAAGTTGCAGACCATGTGTGAGCAGGGTGCTTCCCAGGTGAGCTTGAAAAGGTGCAGATTGCACCAGGATGTGCACTGCCACATACAGAGAGGTTGGTGTGAGGTCTGTGCCCACCGTGGGGCACAGTGAAGGCTGTGCAGTCCATTGCCTGGGCATCTCAATGACTGCGTGGTGGCACAGCCCTTGCTAGAGACTTTGGAGAAGCAGAAGCTAAAATGCCAGCCTGCAGAGGAGGGCTGCATCTTGCCTGCAGCCTGCTCTGTAGGGCTGAGAGGTTTCTTCAGCTTGGAGGCTACATGCTGTCCGCCAGCCTCCTCCTCTGCCCCTCTGGTTTCCTGCAACAAGGGCTGGGATTCCCAGGACCTTCAGCGTGATCCCTGCAGCACTGAAGGTGCCAGGGGAGGACACCATGGGCAGCCCAAATCGGGCATCTGTCTGCTGCCTGAATCATGCTCCTTTTGCGGCAGGCCTGACCCTCTCTTGGTCAGGGGGTGAGCTTGCTGAGAGCCCTGGCTAGCAAGAGAAGCTGCTCCCTGTCCCTCTGTGCTTGCAGCCCAGGCGTGAGGGGTCCCAGCCACTGCTGTTGCTTCTAGGCCCTGCTGCACTGCAGAGGGCAAAGAAGCAGCAGCCAGGAGCTGGGGCTCTTTAAAATGGCGAGTTGAGAGGTCTTGCTGGGAGGAATTACTTATTTTGGTTTATTTTCTTTCTGGGGGGTTGGCCATCAGGACTGAGCATCAGCTCGATGAGCCATGCTCTGCAAAAAGTCTGACAGAAATTGCCTAGATCCTTAAGGCTGTCCTTGAGAGCCCCATGCAGCACAAAAATCATAGTTTGGCTGCGGAATTGCCTGAAGCTGGATATTTACTGACGGAACCTGGCAGCAAGTGGCTCAGAGCACCCACCACCAGCATGGGTGCTGAGCTCCCAAGCATCACAGCACAGCTCTGAGGCTGAGGCCACCTCTGCAGGACCACACGGTGACCCCCAGTGCAGGAGCTGGGCAGGAGGGGCTGTGGTACTCGGGGAGCAGCCCAGATGGCCGTGTGAGAGGTGACTCCTGCTAACGAGCAATTAGTGTCCAAACTGCAGCTGATGCCGCTCAAGGAGCGATTTAGCAGTTGCTGGGCCCCTACTTGAGTGGCTGCTGCTGGGGGAGGGCTGCTAAGTGTTAAATGGGAAGGGGGGGCTGCCGGCCCCTTGTCCTGGTGGCACGGGGGACGGCGTAGAACTGCTACGGGGCTTTCTCTCTCCCAGCTCCTGGGCCACCGGCTTCATCTCTGATGAAAAAGAGTCCTCAGAAAGGATGAGTGTGGCCGGATAACCCCTGACTGAAGGTACAAAAATGCTGGGTGTGAGCATAGAGGGCTGCACGTGGCTGAGACCTTTGCAGTGTATGTAACTAGGCTGAGCTCTGCTGTTTGAGGAGCCGCGTGTGAGGAAGCTGAGACATCAGTCTGTGACGTGTTGACAGGTTAGGCACGGTCCTTTGCAGCTTCTGGGGGTTACTCTGGTTCCACAACCTTAGAGCTGTGGGGAGGTGGCTGACTAGGGCTTAGACCTGCATTGTCCTCCACAAAATTATTGGGTTTGGGGGCTGAATTCTCCTGGTTCGAGCTTCCTGGCAGCTGCTAGTGAAGCACACCTGTCCTTCTGGACTGCATGGCATTTGTTATCCTGCAGCTCTCCATAGGACCATAGCTGCAGTTGCTTTTTGCCTGGTCAGCTGTGAAAGGCTGAGTCTCTCAGCTGGCATCTCCAAAAGCTGTCCTTTCCTCCTGCTCGCTGGCTTTTTCTGCATGGACTGGTCAGTGATGGATTTAATTGGGTTTCCAGATCTTCTGTTCAGACCCATTTGGGTCCAGATGTTGCCTCCAACCCATGGGCTTGGAGACCTGGAGGGTTGGGTGCAGGCCTGGCTTCCTCTCAGTGGGGGGAATTTTCTGACCCGCTTTCCCCCCTTGCGAGGCTGGCACCTGGGACCCTGCTCCTCCTTCTGAGCCTTAGAGCTGTGCAGAGGGCAGCCCTGCTCTGGCTTCTGAGCCTTGGTCTGTCCACGTTCTCCCAAGGAAATAAAACAGCTGAGTATTGCAGTACCCCTTAAAATTCCCTATCTGTTGTTAATTGACATTTTTTGGAGCATGACACATGCTGCTCCTCTAACCCTCATGCCCCCTGGCCCTGCTAACACCTCTCTTATTCCACGCAGGATCCTGGGGAGGGTGGAAATGTCTCCCAAGTTTTCCCAGGCCCTTCTGCAAGCAAGCCAAGAGTGCCTCTAGATGGCAATGTTACTGTTCAGGAGGCCAGGAGCCGCTTTTCAGGCAAGCTGTGCCATTCTTCTCTGCGCCTAGCTTTGGGGAAGCTCTGAGATTTACCCGGAGCTGAAGTGGACAGCTTAACACCCTGCTGCCTCTTATCACTTCCTGAAAGTGGCTGGGATTTTGTGACCTCAGGGGACCAGTGGTTGCAGCAGGCTGGACAATAGTTTTCTGGCTCTCCTTTCTTCCACGTGATAGAGTTGGCTCCGGCTCGATCGCTCCGAGAGCTGCTGTCGGTCTGGGAGGTACCAGGTTTTTTGGAGTGATGGGAGCGCCATGCTGTGACTGGGAGCTGCTGGTGAACACTTGGCGTTTTGCTGTTCAGCTTGCTTCCCGCGTGTGCTCGCGGAGGGCAGGCAGGGATGCTTGAGGAGAGCAGCTCCGTTCGCTGCACTTAGCCTGCCTGGAGGGAGAGCTCGTGGAAACAGGGCCTTGCTGTTCAGCAGGAGAGAAGCTGGGAGGTTAGGGAAGGGAAATGTCACTGGAAACAGGACTGTAATTACTTCTTCACACTTAGAGCTGTCGCTTGCTACTTCTTCCCTGCACCTAGCTCTGCTCTGCTCAGCGCCTGAGTGATGGGATGCTGGGATAAATGCCCTCTGCCTTTCCCAGAGCTCCTGCCATGATGCTGGATGGAGACCACAGGCTGGAGGCTGTGCCCGTGATCATTATCTCTCCTGGGTGCCGGTGCAACAGGTACTTTCTTTGGCCATCACTGGCAAGAGAGGGAGGCTTGGAGGCCTACCCGAAATCTGCTGTCCCTCACTGGCCCCACAGACAGCATTAGATCAAGCAAAATCTGTCTTGCCCGTGCTACAAATCCTTCTTCACGGCCCTCCAAAAGCAGGTCTGAGTGACAGGCTGCCCTAGGAGCCGGCTGTCATGTGCTTTTAGCATCTCCCCGATGTCCTTGCAGCTCCCAGGGGTATTGAGCTCACTGGGCTTTTCCCAGCTGTACTTTTTCATGGGCTCAACCCACTTGCAGTCAAAAAGAGGAGAGGAAAATTCAGAGAGCTGGGGATGTCTTCCTGCCTCTGAGTGCTGTGAAATGCAGCACGTGTACACTGGGATTCTGTAAGCCTTCCCTCTACTGTCCTCCCAGGAGCTGGCAAGAAAATACAGCCCCTCTCTGAAGTCCCTACCTGGGCAGGGTGGAAAGCAAGCACTGTATTCAAACAAAGATCAGACAAGCAGTTCATTCATGTTATGGCTCCTCAAAGTTTTATGAATTCAATTATACCCTCATCTTGGGAGGACTCTCTCTGTTTCGTGGACCAGAAATAGAGGCTAGATCTTGCTTGGACTTGCAGTCTGACATCGTGATAACAGCTGACCTGGGATCTGGGTCCTCCTTCTCTCTGGCTTTCAGTCATGGTCTCCAGCCTGGACTTCAGCTGTTAATGCCTCTGTGCCTCCAGCCTGCCCTTGTGTGCAAGTGTTTGCAATATGGCCTAAAAGGGCTGCCTCCCTGAGGCTGAGGTGTTGGAATATTTACAGTCAGGGTGTCAGGGGCTGGGATACATGCGAATGAAGCGGCAGCTCCAGGGCTCGTGGTGGTGGTTGGAGGGCCTGGGAAACATCTTCTTGGCCTGGCTCTGCCAGCCCCAGCTCCTCACCTGGGCTCCCCCAGCGCTGCCGAGGAGTGGATCCAGCCCTGGGCAGGGGAATGATGCTGGGGATGCAGGGTGCAATGCGATACCCATCCTGTCCTGGCTTTGCAGCAAGAGAAATCCTTCCTGCTTCCCTCTGCATTGTTCCCTCTGTGTAACATAGACTGTGATCCTCTCCTTGCCTTGCTGAATTAACACCAAAGGGGAGAGACTGGCTTCCCCCCACGAGGATAACAGTCTCTGCGGGGCTGGCGTGCTCACGCCAGGGCTCTCCAGTCCCCCGAGGGCCCTTGAACCCTGGCCTGAAACGAGCCCAGCAGCTGCGGGCTGGGCTTCCTCGCTGCCTCTCCAGGTATTCAAGGCTGTGCTAAGCTCTCTCTTGTCTCCAGCCCACGCAGAGCTTTTTCAGCTAGTCCTGCACCTGCAGCACTGAAGACGGCTATAGTCATGCTGCAGTGGGCATGGACAATTGATTATAACTGGTCGTAGATTACCTGGAGCAATGCTATTAAATTTAATACAGTTCTCCACTGGCTCTTTGGGCACAGCCTTGGGTTGTGTAACTGACATCTTGTTGCAAAGCATCTTGGGGACATTGCTAGGGGCGTGAGGCGAAGAGATTCAGCTGCAAAGCGGGAGAAGAAGATGAGTTTCTGTTGAGATTTATTTCCTACCCAATAATTGCCCAGAAAAGCTGTGTAAACCTTCTCTGTTTGTGGAACAAATACTGCAAGAGTTACTGCTCTGACCTTTTTTTTCTTTTCCACTGGACAATTGTCTGTGCCCTTGCTATTCAGAAGCCTTGATATGCTGCTGGCAGATTTATGCCTCGTTGAAACCCACCTCTTATTGCCTCTGAGTTGATTGGAAGAAAGGAAACTTGTTTGCTGAAAAATAAACCCACTGCCATGTGCCACGCATGCCAAGTCAGGGGGGAAGTTTAGGAGAGCAATTTGGAGCCCTGACCTCATTTCCTTGTCAGCTGCTTGTTTTCTGTCACTGTTTCACCCGAGAAAGGTGGGAGACTGGCTCCAAGAGGGATCACTGCTGGATTTAGGCAGGAGCAGGGCACCTGATGAGCAGCCTGTGCTGTGATGGAGTGAGCGAGGGCACTGCCAGCTGTGGGCCTGATGCATCTCGAGGGAAGGGCTGTTCAGTGTGAAAATCCCGCCCTGGCTTAACAAAAGCTTGTGGCAAATCCCCATGTGAGCACTCTCGCATTGATTTGGCAGCTGCTAAATTTGGGAATAAATCCACCTTCCTTGGCAGCAATAGTAAATCAGATGAGGCATGTCCAGCAGGGTTTTGGAGTCTGATGCGAAATGCACTTAGTTCGTGTGTGGTTTGGGGTTGGCCCGTGCTGAAGAGGAGCTGGCACTGAAGCTCTCTGGAACAAACCTCTGAGTCAAAATCCTGTTCTAAGTGAGATCCCAGCAGTTTTAGTGCCTTTTGGAGGCCTTTGTTGCTCCGTGAGCCTCTGGTGGTGAGAAGTGTCCCTCTTACCTCTGTATCAACGCAGACCTGATAAGCCAACAGGGTTTCACAGTAGCCAAAGAGCCTGGAGTGAGTGGTACAAAGGCCACTTAGAGTCATTGATCCTTCCCTTGGATGCTGCACGAGAGCAGATGCCACAAGCAAAACCAGCCTGGCCTCCTTATCCACGCCGAGCCCCTGCCACCGAGGCTGCTCGGAGCCTGCACCCACCTCCACCCGCGCTGCCAGGGAGCAGCCCTGTCCAAGCAGAGCTGGTTCTGCCTGGAAGTTTTATTCCTGGCAATTTGGGATCTCTGGTAGCTGGTAAATGTCAGCCCTCATTAGGAAATGTATCTCGTGGGTGTGTTTCTCCTTGCGCACCAACCTGTTGGAGGCTGCTGATATTTCGCCGCGTGGCTGAGCGGGGAATTGGGCCCCGTGTGTGTGCATGCACTTCCTGCAGGTGACGGGAGAGAGGAGGGTGTGGGTTTTAATCTGTGTGTGTGGGCAGCTCTGCTGATGCTGTTTGTCAGCTGGAATCCCAGCACAGGGCTCTGCAGCAACCGTCACGGCTTCTTTTTTGCCTTCTGTCACATTTGGAGGGAGGGAAGATGTAGCTGAGTCTTGCAATAGTAGGTCAAAACATACTGCAGCACTAAAGATCAGAGCGAAAGCTTTCTTGTACAAACACATGGTTTTATTCATCCTGTTATTTTCTTTATCAAATGCTTACTTGCTTTCACAGAGGAGCTTTCAGCCCCAGGGAAGGTAAGCGTCTCACTGGAAGGGAAGCTGGTGGTGTGGTTAGAGTGGGTCATGGGTGGGGAAGGCAGGAGAGATCTGGGCTTTATTCCTGGCTCTGTGCTGCCCTGGAGTATGGCTTTGGAAATGGTCTGCTCAATATCCCTGGCCTCTCATCCTCCAGATCTCTGTCGAGACCTTGGGAGACGAAGAGCAGGAACTGTCGCTGTGTGCGTATGCGGCACGTAGTGTGATGGCACCCCTGGAGCATCCCTGGCATGAGAGATGCTGCAGGTGACAGTCGTGCAAGGGCCAAGGACTGTTATGCTGCACGAGTGCGGCTGCTGCTGGGTGGGAGCTGGTTAGGGTATAACCTGGTTAGGGTGCTGGAGCAAGCTGGCTTAGCCAGACAAAGCTCTGCTCGGGATTCTTCAGTGCCCAGACATGCAGACAGCTTATTTTTAAGGTCTCATTTGAAAGATGTCAGCTCCCCCTCCCTACTCTTCCCCAGGCAGCGAGAGCAGAAACCTAAATTTATCTGCATCGGGATAGACAGAGCTGGAGTAAACCAGCCAGGCACTGCTCCAGATCTGCTGGGGAGAGCAAACAGCACGAGGCTCTGTCTGTCTGTCTGTCCGTGGCTCGGGAGGTGCTCGGGGTGCTGTTGATGCTGCAGCGTCAATGAGAACCGTGCAGTTTTTTCCATCCCAGCCCCTGGGTTTCAGAATTTACTAGACAGTTTGCCTGGCGGGGGTGATGTTTTATCTGCCTTGGCCCCTAGGGTGGTTTTATTTAATGTGTGAGGCAAAGCAGTCCCTCTGCTTTGTGAGGGGAAGATAAGGAGTTGCATGCCTTGCCTTGCCTCTCAGGACCTCGGGAGTACCTGTTACGCTGGGACTTCTGAATATCCTGAGAGCAGTGCATGGCCACGGACTCGATATTTTTGGCTTAGCCTAGCCGTTTTGTGGCTCTGGCCCACAGCTCCCTGATTTGAGGACATTGCGGGGGGACACGGGGAAGGTGTTTGAATAGGTGCAAGCTGCGCTGGCTGCTGCGTGCCTGAATTAAAGAGGAGTCTCTTCAGTGCGAGCCCCTGCCTGGGAGACGTGCTGTGTCTGAGGCCGTGGGCAGGTGGGGATGGGGTGGGATCTGTTTTTCCTTTTCACCTCCTCTTAAAACTGGAGCATCCGTCTCTGTCAGGCGGCTGCTAATGAGTTAGTTAAACAGCGTCTCCTTACTGGAAGCTCTTTTCAGTCCAATTAAGATCTTGCAACGTGTCAGTTGTGACAATAAAAGTGAATTAAGTCTCATTTCTCCTATTTTTATGATGTTTATTAGAAGATGGCGATGCTCATTTAGAGCACCTAATCGTGGTTATTTATGTGGCAGCGGTACCACGAAGGCTCGGGCTCGGGACCGCCGTGCCAGGTGCCGCACGCACCCGCAGAAGGCAGCAGAGCCCATCCCGGGGAAGGACTGACCACGCAGGAGAGGCACCCACGGCGCTTCAGGACTCGCTGCTGCCTGGAGACGCTGCAGGATCCCCGGGGATCCTCCTCCATCGCTCAGCAGAGATTGCTCTGAGCAGCAGGATCTCTCTGCTGCTCGCTTGTCCTCGCTGTGATACCTCTGCCCTCGTTTGCTGGTCTCCGAGATGCCAGGGAGCATGTGCTGGGGAGATGGATGGGCAGGCACATCGCACGGCTCCATAAACCTCTTTTCCGGGGGAAGCCAGAGTAAAAGTAAAAAATGAAAGCTTTAAGTCTGGAGTGCAGCTCGACAGGAAGGCTAAATCGTGGCAAGAGGCATATCTGACAGTCCTCTGGGTCCCTTCTGTTTTCGAGGGCCTCTATTGCTCACCCCTAGGCCTTTGTTTGCAGGCGAGGAGGAGAGAGCTTAATTCATCTCTCCTCTCAAGCTGCTCTGATTCAGTAGCTTGGCCAAGACTTAGAGCAAGCTCTGCCAGGGCCTTGTGCTGCTACTTGGTGTGCTTTCTGACACATCTAATGGGGCAAAAGAGTAGTGGGGGCTTTTATTATTATTTTATTGCTGTGAGGACCCCAGGCAGGAGGATGCAATGTAGGAGGCCTGTAGGAAGGGTCAGCGCACCAGCTTGTTTTCAAGAGGAGATTGGTTTGTGCTTCCCGAAGCTGGTTAAGTCTGTCCTTAACTGATATGGATGCCACAACTAGGAGTGGAAATCCAAGGACATAGAGACCCAGGGGCAGAGAAGCAGGCTAGGGAGGAGAAAGCCATGTGTCAAGCTGCTGATTGTCCCCTCAGGTCTGTCCTACGGAGAGCCAAGACCAGAGCCAACCCTGAGACCCTCTTTATGCACCTGGAGTCAGCAAAGGCTCTCCAGGTCCTCACAGGTTTTTGCAGGCAGCCTCTGTGCTCTGCTCACTGCAGCCAGTCCCATCCCTGAGAGCCTGCTCAGCTCCAGCCTCATCCTCGCGGTCCTGGATGCAGTTCTGCTTCCCAGCACTGCACCAGCTGATGGTTTGGGTACGTTTTATTTCTCTAGCCTGTACTCTGGGCTTCAGGTGTCTGACTTCCAGCCCTGTCCTGCCCCTTTGCTGGGGCTCTCTGCTGTAGCTCCGCGTCCAGCAAGCCGCCTTCCTGCCTTACAGCGGGCTGAGCCTCCGTCTGCATGGAAGGGAAAGTGTCATCACTGCTCTTCTTTCAGTCCCGCAGCTGTTGATGTTTTGAAGTTAAGAAAACATTTAAATGATTTAAAAAAAAAAAAAAGCCAGCCTTGCTTTATCAAGGGAGCTTCTAATGAGCAGAAGGGGAGGGGGAGCAGACATGGGAAGGGCAGCAGAGACTAACAGCCTGGCAGAGCACTTGTCATCTTGACAACACAATAAGTTTCAAACTGGGCTCACTCCTGACGCTTGCCTGAAGGTATATTTAACTAGTGCGGGAGATGCCGGAGCAGAATTGTGCACCTTTCAGCCCAAGGAAGCCTCAGTGGGGGCTGGCTGGCTTTTGGAAAGGGGGAGAGCAGCTCCGTATGGAAAATGTGCATCCTTCCCTCCCTGCCTGTCTGTGTGTAGCCAGACTGAGAGGCTGTGCTCGCAGCTTGGTGAGGGGATGCTAATGAAGCATGAACTGGCTGCGCTCAGTGGCAGCTCCCGTGCTATCTGCCACCAGCTCGCCTGCCTGCTCCTTTCTTTCCTTCTTTCGGTATTTGCATGTTGTCTGCCTGGCTCTGGATCACTGTGGGCTCCTCTTTTGAAGCGGAGGGATCGCAAACAAGCAGGGCGGGGACTGAAATTTTGCTTTCCCCGGGCTAGGCTAAGATGTACGAGGCGGCATCTAGGGGGGGATTGACAGGGTCCGTGGGGCTGACTGCCGACCCCGGCTTATGCAGGTCCAGTGGGGTGCGGAGAAGGGGTCTCTGGTGGTCCCCAACTCTGCCCAGAAATCCTCTGCCCCTTCTGGGGGGGGGGGAGGAGTTGGCTTCCCCCATCGTTTGCTCTGTGGTGCTATTACCTGCTCCTCTCATCCCTGCTCAGGAGGAGAGGCATTAGCCCCACGTGGCCGTGCCCCGTTGGCAGCAGGGAGGGTGGGCAGAGCTGGCTGGAGGCTGGGAGGCTGCCCTCTGCTACCCCAAACTGCCTCACCCTCTCTGTAGGGTCCTGAGCCCCCAGCCCCGCTCACCCCGTTGCTCCCAAAACACGCCTCCCAGCTCCCTCGTGCCCTCTCCAGCTCTCCTTGCTGGAGCAAGTCCTCTCCCCCCCAGGTACCCCTGCCCTCCTGCCCCCCGTGCTCCTCTCCCCTGCTCCTCCCAGCATGGAGCGTTTCAACCAAGTCCTTGTTTGCTTTCTGTCACCCGACCCAGTGCTGTGGGATTTCAGAGACCTGGTTACAGCTGTTTCCCTAAATCCCAAGGTGGTGCCTGAAGACTGCAGGCTTGTGTGCTGTGTACACACAGTGCGCGCAGGGGCGGAAGGCATCCTGTCTGCAAGCTCGCCGGCTGCACAACAGGCCGTGCAGGCACAGCAGCGGGGTGCTTTGTTCCTCCCTTCTTGCAGGGGTGGTTGTGTGAGGAGGTAAAGGCTCCCGTGTCACCAGAGCTTCAGGGGGTCACACTGACACTGGGTGCTGCTGAAAATAGACGTGTTTGGTGTCTTCTATTGCCTTTTTTTGGCATTTCTGAGAAGCCAGCCCCAGACTAGGAGGCAGAAGAATCTGGTACAAGACAGAGGGTGAAGCTTGTTTTGTGTTTGTGCCCATGCTTGAGAGCTGGACAGATGCTGTGGAAAGAAAGGCCCAGAGAAGTGTGGCTGCCCCCAGGCTGATACCCGGCAGCCGGAGTCTTCTCAGGCCCTGAGCCTGAGTGTGCGAAGGTGGTGCAAACGCAAAAAGTGCGTTTGTGCTGGCACTGCAGAGCAAAGCCAGGTGACTAACGCTGAAATGCGGCGTTAGAAACTGTGCTGGGGGCCCTGCCCATGAGTCCTGCCTGGAAACGGGTCTGGTGGAATGGGGAATGGGCTGAGGGTCAGGGATATTAGTCCAGGCTTGTCCCTGGCGGCAGCAGGGTTTTATCTTCCTTTCTAGGTTCATTTTAAGATAGGGGAAAATGTTGATGCTCTTCCCACAGGAGAAATTTGCTGAGGTCCTTGGCTGGTACAGATCAATCAAGCTGTAACTCACAAAGCACCCTTTGGGGACGCAGCTTCGGTAGGAGCCTTCCCTCTGAAGTTTGATGTGATTTCCTTTTCTTCCAGCCACACATTTTCCCCTTTCTATCATGAAAATAAAAGCTGTGACCAAACCTGTCACAGCCCAGGAGCTGGTTCCCACCTCCCTTGTCCCAGCCCTCATGCCCTCCATCAGAAAACCACGAGTCATCACCTCTTGGCTCCACCAGTCTTGCAATATTTTTCTCCTCCTCATCCCTCTCCACCCCACCCCAGGTGGGGTGAAGAAGCGAGAAAGCAAATAGGAATAAATACCTCCAGCCATAAAAGTGAAATAAATCAATACCTCTTCTCTGAAGCCAGAGATGCTTAATAGGCAAGGATCACTGCCAGATTGTAAAAAATGTGTTTAGTGTGCGGCTGGGGCAAGTTTAACCCTTGGACATAAACAGCTGAGCAGCTTCTCTCACCTCTGAATTAAATAACTTTAACTGCAGAGGGGTGTGATTAATAGGGGTGCCTCTCGATGGGATGCACCAAGTATTTTGTGCCCGTGCATCATCTGGGCGATTGCCTGGGAGGGAGTTGTTGTTGCCAGCTCCCTTCTGCGTGCACAGAGGTGCTTTTTTCATGAAGGCACAGCTCTGTTTGCTGGTAAGGTAGCTCCTGGGCACTGTGCTGAGCTGGGACTTCGGCTGCCCTTCCTGAACATTAAGGACTTTTTCAGATCACCTCTCGCATTCCTGTGGTGGGAATGCAGAGGAGCAAAGGGAAGTGAGGCGACCTTGTCCGAAACTTGGTGGTGTCCATGCTGGGGAAGAGCTGAGGGAAGTTCGTGTCCCCAGTGTCCTGGGCTTTCTGAGCACACAGATGAGGATGCATGAGTGTCACCATGCCAAGGGAGTGAGAAGGGCTGTCCCAGAGGCATATAATCCCTTCTGTGGGATATGGGAAGCTGAGGTTCTTATTTTCAGGGTTACTCCAAGGTTCTGCTCTGGATAGGGTTTGGTTATCCTGCCCGGCTCTCAGCATGTGTTTTTTCTTTTTGCCTGGCTAACAGAGCTAGAAGACAGTAAATCTCCTGCCTCTCAAAGCTGTCATGGGGGTGGGCTGGGTCTCCAGTCCCAGTCTATAGACTTATTGTTTTGTTTTTCTTAAATTTTTTTTTTTTTTTTTTTTTTTTTTTTTTTGTCTTAGGACCTCTGTAGCCTTCTGGTCACTTAGAATCATGGAATCATTTAGGTTGGAAAAGACCTCTAAGATCATCCGGTCCAACCTTTGACATAATGAGTCCAACCTTTAACCTAGCTAACTTGTTTTCCCCGTGAGTGTGAGGCACCAGGATGATGAGCATCCGAGGCTGGAGTGGAGGGAACTGTAGGAAGCCCCAGTGAGGTATCTGTGGTAGGCTGGGGGACGTGTTAGCACCGTCATTAGCTGGTTTGGTGAGACCCCACCAGGAGCAGTGAAGATGCTCTGGTCACCTTTTCTGAAGTCAAAAGGGAGCAGGTATGTAGGAGAGCAGAAAGAAATTCAGGGGCACGAAGATCAGACGCTTAGAGCTTGGCTTCACAGAAGCAAGGCTGAGAGGTAATGTGCTGCGTGCGTGTATGTTGGGGCAGGAACAGTTGGCGGGGGAAAGACGTGCTTAGATTAAGCAGCTGTTGGCACACAGACAGCCGGTTACGTGCTGGCAGTGAACCTGGCGGCGAGCTGAAGGCTCCTGCACGTCAGAGCAGAAAGGTGCTGGTCACGGAGCTGGGAAGCACGTCCCTGTTCTTTAAGGTGAAGCTGAGCGAGAGTGATTATGTGATGGGACTCCAGCACTGCTCGGAGGCTGGATGCAGGGATGTGGGGCTTCATGCTTGCCTTATGACAGTCCGTGTGTCTTTTGTGGGGCTGGGAGCTCAAAGGTAGCCAGGACATTTCAGGAGAGGATTGGGGTCACGTTCTTGCAAAGCCTTCCTGCCCCTCTGTTGGCTGTTTGTTCTCCTGGCACACGCTTGCTCTCGATTAAGTGCTACCTGGCATGCAAATGTTTTCCTGAACTACGGCAGAAGTGTTCTGCTGCAAAGATCCCTGTGATGGAAGTTAACTTTGTACTGAAGAGCAGCAGTGCCAGCGGCAGCTGGCACAGCCCTTACAAAGCCAGCTGGTTCCGTGCTAGAGGAAGGTAGGCTGCACTGGGAAGGGTGGTTCTGGAAGCGCTTGTATAGGTTTTGTTTTTTTCTCATGCTTAGAGGAAATTAAATCTTGCTAACGTACCTGTGACAAGCAGAGGTCATGGGAATTATTGAAGTAGCAAAGGAAAAACTCAAGCATCCTCACCATATGAAGGACATGGAGGCCCTGGAGCATGTCCAGAGAAGGGCTACAGAGCTGGTGAAGGGCCTGTGAGGGTGGCTGGGGGAACTGGGGGTGTTTGGTCTGGAGAAGAGGAGGCTCAGGGGAGACCTTATTGCTCTCTGCAACTGCCTGAAAGGAAGCTGTGGGGAGCTGGGGGTCTTCTCACAGGTAACTAGTGAGAGGACCAGAGGAAACGGCCTCAAGTTGTGCCAGGGGAGGTTCCAGTTAGAAAGTAGAGAACTTTCTTCTCAGAAGAGCACTCAGGCATTGGGACGGGTTGTCCAGGGACGTGGTGGAGTCACCGTACCTGGGGGTGGTTAAGGAGAGGTTGGACGTGGTGCTTAGGGACGTGGTTTAATGGGTGACAGTGGTGGAAGGGTAGTGGTTGGAGGAGATCATCTTGGAGGGCTTTTCCAACCTTAATGACTATATGGAAAGGCTGTTCTGAATCAGCATGATTTTGCTCTCCCCCCAGGGAGTGCATTGATCTTGATCAGGACAGGACAAAGAGATCGAGGTTGTAGTTGGTATAAAATGGGCAGGATCTGTCCCATCAGCTGTGGCCCTTCTTTATGGGCAAGAAGGGAGGTTTGGTCTTAAACCAAAAAAAAAAAAAGAAAAAAAAAGAAAAAAAAAGGCCCTTTACTTGCTGTTGATACTGTGCCTCTACCTCCTGTTGTCCTTGACACTTGGCTTGACAGGCAGCTCCCTCCCCTCTGCCAGCCTCCAGATGTTTGAGTTTGGACCTGAAAGGCCCTCTAGTTAGAGCAGGAAGAATCCCTGGAAGTTCCCCCTACTTAACTCTCCCTCATGTTCTCAACCTTCTGGCTTCCTCAAACAGATGTGAAGGATGGAGAGTATTGCCTGACCGAGGTCTGCAAGAGCCTCCCGCCTTCAGGAGCCCGGTCCTTTGGGCGAGTCATCATGCTGTGAACATCGAACATCATCTGCATGGCCATGTCTTCATCATTCCATCCCCATGCCTTCCTCCACCTGCAGGCTTGGGAGAAAACACGCTTCATGGTGCCCGGAGAGCTGTCTGTGGAAATGGAGCTGTGGAAGATCTTGTAAATTGCTTTTGTGCCCCAGGCAAGCCAATTGCTCCCTGTACGGTAATCAATCCACCCGAGAGCTCTCCCAGCCGAGGGTGGTGGCCCTGGCTTTATGGGGTGAGCAGCGTTTCCCCTGTAATGCCCGCGGCCAGCAGCACGCGATGGCTCACCCATGGGACGGAGTGTGTGCGTGCGTGCGTTTAAAGGTGCTGAAATGCTTTGTGGCAGAAAGCTCCGGCCGTTCCCCGTGCCAGCAGGAGAGCTCCGAGCACTTCAGTTTCCTTGGCATAAAATCATAGTGGCAGGTAAATCCCGCAGAAGTAAAACGAACCCGATGAAATTAACCCAGGACCAAGTGCAGGAGGTGGGGAACCTTTTCGCTGTGTTTAGCCCTCTCTTGTGGCTACCACATCATTGCGGGTAATTTTTCAGCATGCTGTAGTTCAAACCAGCAAGCAGTCCTTGTTGATTAATGCTAATGAGGGAGAGAGGCCAGTTCTCTGATGGTCTAAAAGTGCCCCATTAGTGCTGTGTTTCCTGAAGTGGTAAGAAAGGCACTAGCTGTTTGTTCTGGGCTTTTCGGGGTGCCCATTTGCTTGCTTCTTGGAATTCCTGGTGCAGTGGCTGAAGGCACGAAGGGGCTGGGAGGAGGATGCTCCCAGATGTCAGCCTGCTCCCTGGGGCAGCCGCTGGGGCTGGAGCATCACCCACACGTTCATTTTGGGGTGAGGGAGGCTGGGAAGAGCTGCAGAGAGGGATTGGGGCTGGGGAGGCAGGGAAAGACTTAGTTTCTTTCAGCATCTGAGGGTGGATTAAGCGGAGCGTTCCTTGTTAGCTAATTGAAACAGTCAAAATGTCAAATGAGGCATTTCAATAATAGTAATGTTAGGAGCTTTACGTTTTTATTTCTCTCCCGCTCTCTTTTGTATTGCGCCTTCGAGACATGGAGATGTAAGTCCCTGCCTCTACAAAAACCCTCTTAAAGAGGGGCTTCGGGGGGATGGGGGCAAGGACAGAAGCCGTTTTAATCCCCTCCAATTCCAGCATTATTGTATTTCAGCAAATATTTTGCAAAAGGATTTTCAAGCTGAACTTCAAACAGGCGAATGCCTCACTCCAGTGACTCGGGGAGCTTTGCAAATTTAGAAAAGAAAATGAAGATTGTTTTAGCTGACATTTAAACCTCTTCTCTTCCTTTCCCAGCCTGTCAGGAGGCTTCATACAGTTTGGGTCAGACGCTCTTTCCCTGAAGAAGAGAAAGATATTTATAGCCGGGTAGGACCGTAGCGGGGAAATCTCCAGGCTGCAATACCTGTCAGATAAGGTTACTTATGGGCCCCGTTGTAACAGCCCACGTGGAGACTGCTGCAAGGAGGAAAGAAAGTGAGGGGCCTGGGACACCCAGGTTATCTGGCCTGGGCCCTTGGGATGGAGGTGGACTTGGCTGGAGCATGGTATTTTCCGGGGGAAAAAAAATGCACCGTTTTCTATACGGCTTACTGTGCTTTTTTGCCCTTCTGAAATTTGGGGGAAGTAATACAGAGATCTTCAGGTGTGGTGCGGATCGCTGCTGCCACTGTGGGAGGCAGGGAGGGCATTAACTAGAAATGAGGTGCTGAATCCCCAGAAAAGCAGCTCCTCATGCCGAGGCCCTGGCTTGCTGTGGGGGCTGGCGGAGCGTCTGGCTCCAGGTCTTGGTTTCTCCTTGCTCCCTCTCAGCCAGGGCTGACGCCAGGCCAGGGCTGCGGAGTAGCAAGCAGATGTCTGGGCTGTGGTTGGAGCAGGTTACTGCCTGGGATTAGAATGATTAAGGTTTCTTAAGGTAAAGACAGCTTGCAAAGGAAAAGCAGCGTGTCTGGGGACAGCAGAGCTCTGCCGCAACCTGCTCTTCCCCCCGGTTTGTTCTGCACAAAGAGTTCTGGTTTATGGCAGACCAGAAGGAGGGTGAGGGGCTGGGTGGCTCTGCTGCAGCCTTTGGGGAGCTCGCCGTGTCGGGGCTGGACCTGTGGGGGGCCTTTGGTCCGGTGGGGCCGTGCAGGACCTTGGTGTAAGCCGTGCTGCAGGCTGGGCCCTAGGGCTTGCTCTCATGCACCAAGCGCGGCACCGGGTGGCTGGGTGCTGAGGGTCGGAGCCAGCCAAATGCAGCTGTGGGGCTGCTCTTCCTGTGCTGTGAAAACCTCTGAGTTCAAACGGCCTGGGAACACGTCCCAGCTGTAGGCATAGGCCCATCCCTTCCCCGTTTAGTCAGCATGGACCCGTCTTTTCCTCCATTTCCAGGCGCTTACCACGTTTTTAAAGGAAAGAAATCCAGGTGCGATATCTGGAGAGGGAGCTGTAATGTGGTGTGGCCAAAGCCCTGACTTCCCCATCACAGTGTGAGGGTCCCCATTCTCCAAGGAGCGGGGATGTAGCTCCTGCTCAGAGCAGCACGGGGTGCGTTTCCTTCAGGAAGACTCCCCGGGGTGAGGGAATAACAAACCTTGCTACACACCACCTCCCCCAGAGGTGACATCCAGGCACCACGGAGGTGGCAGGGGACCCTCAGCTGGTGCTGTTCTTCTGGGCTCGGTGCTGGATGATGCTCAGGAGGGCACCGGGCATGCGGGTGCTGTCTGCTCCCTTCTGGGACCCTCCTCAGCAGCACGGCCCTGGAGCCAAGCCGGCCAGGTTCGCACCATCCCTGCGAAGGAAAGCAACGCATCTTGTACGTGGATAGCTCTTCACCGTGGTTTTCCTGCCATCTGCCCACCCTGGTGGACGTTAACAAGCTAGTAGATCTAGACCTGCTGTGCCGTGATACAAAGATTTATTTTTAGGACGTTGATATTTAAAAAGATCTGTTATAATTTCATGCTTAAATAACACTAAATAATGTTCCCTGTTTGCACAGCGTAATTGGAAGAGGCGAATAAACCAAACAAACCAGCTATGACTGAGCTCCCTTAGTATTTTCAAACTGAAACAAACAGTAAAAAACAAGGGCTTGGCCAAGTTAACACTTCAGGGGTATTTTCTAGCTCGCATTCCGCTTTTTCATTTTCACAGGCCAAGAAATGCAAGAGCTTTGAAGAGCTAGTGGCTTTTTGCCAAAGAAAGCTCAGTTGGTCTTTGACTGAAAAAAAAAAAAAAAAAAAAAAAAGTGAACTTATTGTGTGTATTTTTTTTTTTTTTTTGTAGGAACTGGCAGGGCTAATGACTCCAGAAGTGCTGTGGGATTTTATGTGAGTGCAGAAAAGACTTAGAAACTATTCAGCAAGTTCATTTAGTCTCCTTTCATGCTTCTCAAATCTTGAAGCTTCTTTATTGCTGCTTTATGTCAATTTGACACTGCTTGATTTCACTGTCGTTCTTGATTTTACTGTGGTGGCACTGCAGTGTTTGGCACTGAGTGGGTCCCACACCGATCACATCTGTAACACCTCGTGTTACCTGCGTGGGATTTCAGGTGATTGAATTAAAGCTGCTGCTTTCAGATGGCCCTATCTGGGGATAGGAGGTTCCAGCTGAGCTGACGTTACCTATGTGCAAAATCACAGGCGCATCATGTAAGTGAAGAGGTGTTGTGATTTGTTATGAATGTGTTGTTTCCTTCTGGAAAATTGCCGTGGGAAACTGAATGTAGCCTGGGCTTTTTAAGCCTCTGCACATCAACTAATCAATGCATCTTTAGCTGGAAGGATCCCTCCCACTAAAAGCGTGAGAGGGACTTTTCCCTCCTTGTCTGTGTGCTTACGTCACCCTATAGAGCAATGTTTCTCTAGGCTGCAAAGCTGTTGGTGCTCTGCCTTTCCCCGCTGAGACCTGCCTTCCTTCTCTTGCCCCCAGAGGCCAAGGCAGGGACCAGCCCACAGAGGGGGGCACAGCAGGGTGCAAATGCCATGGCCATCTCCCCTTCCCAATTCCTGCTCCTGCAGACCTCCTTCCTGCCACCGGTATTGCTTCTCTCTCCGCATCTGTGCTTTCCCAAACCTCATCCTACCCTGAGTCTCCCCTTAGCATCCTAGTGTCGTGCTCTCTGCTTCCCCACCCCTCCGGTGCCCCGTCCTCCCTGTGTCCCGCCTACCCTGGGCAGCTGGCTGCCCACCAGCCCTTCCCCTTCTCCCCGCTGAAGTCCTTCTCCGTTTTCCTATCCCTCCGCTCCCACACCCCGCCGCTCCGCACAAGCCTCGGCTCTGT
The DNA here is from genome assembly GCA_011075105.1 of Heteronetta atricapilla. Classification (NCBI taxonomy): domain Eukaryota; kingdom Metazoa; phylum Chordata; class Aves; order Anseriformes; family Anatidae; genus Heteronetta; species Heteronetta atricapilla. The sequence goes on from CM021738.1 coordinate 11,771,871, forward strand.
TTGTGCCCACATTAGCATTTCTGCTGACTGCAAGGATTGGTTTAATTTCATGGGTGTCATTTCCTTCAAGAAATCTCTCTCTGAGCAGCAGCCCGACGAATGCCTGATAAAACATATTTTCCTACGGTAATGATTTTATGGACCCATAAGTCATGAATTTATTATGATCTCAGCCCCTGCTGCTGATTGCTGTAAAATGCAAAGTAATTAACAGCAAGCGGTAGCAGCTATTCCCACCTGGTAGCGTGTTCTTGGGTACGCTGATGGGTTTGATTAAAGTAATGGCTAAAGTGTACAGCCCGGCTGTAAAATATTAGCATGATTAATGCAGTATCCTAAATAAGAAACAAAACTAATGGGCATGGTTTAAAGAATTAAAAATATATATATGTATTCCACTCCCTGCCTCAAGCTATTGTTCTGGCTCATTTATGCTTTCTTTTCTGTTAAATAATGTATGGGCTTCAGGGCCAGGGGGCAGGCTAGAGATGCATATTGCAGTTTCATAACGTCTTAAGTGCTTGTGTTAATTTTTCACTCCTCCCTTCTCTTTCCCCTCAACCTGCCATCTCCCATTGGATAGGGGAGAAAGATAATCAAGTTTTCTGGTCTTGGCTTGAAGTCAGATGTGATTTGATTTGGATTGCAGACAGCCCGAGGAAGTGGCTCAGAGGCAACTTGGAGAGTTGGACTTGGTTTCTGGCCTCGCAGAATAAAAATCCTCAACCCGTGCGCACAGTTCCATGGCTGGGGGTGATCTCTGTTCTGTGTCAGGAGCCTGGAGCCCGTAAGTTTTTCACACATGAACAACAACCACGTGGCTATCCACAAGCTGCAGTGCTTCCACTGAGAAAACAGTGCTTTTTCTTTTCTTTCTTGAACAGCTTAGAAGCCAAGCAATGGCTGGGTTTGAGTTTTTTTTTTTTTTTTTTTGTTTTTTTAGAAAAAAGCTGAAATAAAATAAGGCTTGAAACACAATAACTCATGTCAGATTTCTTTTTCTCTTCACCCCCCTGCCAAAAGCATGGTGTGTTTGATTTCTAATATATGGCATTTTTCAGTTAAAAAAAAAAAAAAAAAAGAAACTACTTGGTTTGGGGGGTGAGAAAATAAAGTAAAAAAAAAAAAAAGACATTTTTCATGTCAAACAGAAAAAAAATATTTGGAAACGAAGAAAATACCTGTTTGGGGAAAAAAAAAAGGTTTAGTGACCTACACATTTTGATCAGCTCTTCTCTTTCAATTTCTGAAGATGCATACAAGATGCCATGTAATTCCCTCTGATCTGCCTCTAACTTTCCAGTTGTATTGATCTGCTCTAGTTTATGAAGGTACTGACTATTGGAAAGAAGAGTTTATAAATAACTACAGAGAAACAGGCTTCCATATCACAAGAGTTCCAGCAGGGCTGCTTTTGTTTATCGCACAACACACATTTTTGGAACTTTTCTTAACCGGGAGATTGCAAAGGAGCTCAGTGTGCCAGTGTCACTGAGAATTGTTGGGTTGTATTGTACTGTGCAAATGGTGTTCTCTCCCCCTTGGGACAGAGAGGTTTCTGTGTTTGTTTTTGTAGATAAGATATAAACTCTGTAGTGGTTCTGCTAGTAAATACAAGCAGCCTGAAGCTCCGGAATATGTCTTGTTGGTCCCTCCAGTAATTTGACAAAGTATCCTTCCAGCAACCTCCTAAAAGTACAACATGAAAAATGTTGTTGAGCCCTCGGCGTCTGGAACAGCTGTGGCAAGGGGGTGCTGGGCTGTGCAAGTAGCTGTGCGTGGTGGCCAGCTCTCTGCCAGTGCTGGCGGGTGTTTTGGATGTCTCACCTGTGTTCTGTGGTGGTCAGCACCAGCAGCAGACACAAGCGTCACCCCAGGAGAGAGAGACTGCCACTGCCGGGGTTGTCATCATCCTTTTTGGAAGGATATATGAAATGTCAAAAAAAGAGATTGTGATCAAAGGTACGGGGGAGCTTCTGAGGGAGGAGAGATGAAGCAGATTGGGATGTGTCAGCTTAGAAAAGAGGCAGGTAGGAGAGGGCTATGATCAAGACATCATGCAGTCCGGAGTGGAGTGGAAGAGGTGGCAGAGATGATTGTTTGCCATGTCTTGTGATTCAAGAGGGTTACCCAGTGAACTCATTAAGCAGAAGGTTTAAAGCAAATGAAGGGAAGTACATTTTCCTGAAGTACATAATTACATATGTAATTCATCACTGTGGGCTGCTGTGGAGTCCGAGAGGGTAGTATAGATGTGAAGTGGGACTGGGTTGTTGTGAAGGCAGATCCCAGGGGGTCGCAGAGCATAACCAAAGGGTTTGCCACAAGAAGAGGGCCATAAATAGCCCATCACTCATCTGCTTCCTCCCTCCTCCCCTCTGCAAGGCTGTGGCCATGTTTCTTCTGCCCACAGCATCCTCTGCTGTGAAGCAGGGGCTCAGGCTGAGCCCTGGGGGATATAGCTGCTGAGGTCTCACTGACAGCACTTTCTCTCCTCAGGGTCAGACGTCCGCATTCTTCTCCCACAGCGTGTGGCCGTGTGTAGTGGCTGGGGAAGCGCAGGGACGGAGCGGCTGTGATTATGGGACTGGACAGAAACATCAGGGCTCGGTGGGGCAGCGGACACCACAGGCACATGGGGCTGAAGCCTGGCGGTGGGCTCGTGACGTAAAAAGCCAAATTGTGAATTTCACCCCACCTATGGGACTCGATGGTACCACAGCAAACACCTGAGCGGGAGGATGGCGCGCGGTGGCTGGGCAGGGGAAGGCAGATCCTTTCCATTTCTCATTTAGGTACTGCTGGAGTCGGTTTCTGCAGGCAGGCAGCACGGCTGCAGGGTCATATTTGGAAGGCTTTCTCAGCAGTGTGCACATGTTAATGATGTTTGAGGAGTAGTTTCTGTGGGAGATCTGGGAGCCAGGCAGCTCTGCAAATCAGCCCATTAGTATTTTTAAAAGAAAGCCTCCATCCTGTAGGAACTACTGCGGCCTCTGGAGATGTGCCAGAACTGTATCCCAGATTGCACTGCATTCACTTCTCCTATTAGATCTTTCCCTCTCTCCTTTCATCCACCCTTTTTCCTTCCCTCCTGGATAGAGCTTTCTATTGCTATTCTATCCAAAACGCACCCTAGCTATTGCTTTTCGTGCCTCTCTTACCTGGAAGTTTGCACAAGGATAGGTTGTCGTTTTTTTTCCCCCCTTCTCCTTTTGGAGCTAATCACCCTGGTGAAATTGAGCTGTAATGCAGTTGGCAGTGGTCAGATTGAGCTGAACGTGTGTGCTCCAGCACATACCCAGATTCTTGCATCAATAAAAATGAACACAGACAGCCGCAAAGCGAAAGGGATATCACTCGGCCTTGTTTAAAACACACTCACACAACAGCATAAGCAACCCGAACAAAAGGTCCCTGTCTCCTCTTTTGAGGCAGGTGAAAGAAGAAGTTATTGGACTTGATGTATACGGTGAGAGGGGGAGACTGTCTCCCCACCTCCTTCTCCTGCCATCCGCAGCTGTGCAGCAGGTAAAGAGGAGATTGCCTTTGGTGGGGAGGATTTATAGGTATCGTGAGTCAGTCAGAGTGTCAGGGTAAATCAAGCCTGACGTTTTTAACATCTTCCCCACACAAAGGGGGGGCAAGGGGGAATGGAGGAAGCAATTGTAATTTTATGTCTATATCCTGCTCGGCTAATCAAGGTGAGCAAGAGACATGCCAGCCAGAGGAGATTTTCCTCTTGTTAGCTTGATCGTTTCGTGGCTTTGGCTCTTCCCTTCCTTTCCTGGACTACCAAAGCAATCTCCTTGGGGCAGGGGGGTGGGGGAGGAGAAGGACTCAGCTGATCAGTGCTGGAGGCTGGAGGCAAATACTTCTTTCCCTGGGCCCGTCTCCTGCAATATGCCTTGATTCAGGCAAATGCATGGAAAAAGACCTTTCAGCAGAGGTTTGGGTACCTTTGGCCCTCTCCCGTCTCCTCATTCCTGTTCAGAGCCCCGGCTGACCCCGAACCCTGAGATGGCAGTGCTGTGGCACGAAGCATCCTCTCCTGGTCCTCTTTCATCCCTGTCTCTCAGGAGCACCCTGCTCAGGCTGGACATGCAGGTGAGCTATGGAAGGAAGGGATATCTGCCTCGCAAGGGGAATCTAATTCCAGAGGATTTCCAGCAGCAGCATGGCTTATGGAGTCATGCATGGTATTTGTCTTGTCTTGCCTCAGGCCCCTGCTGCTATAAATCCTCCCGGTGCCTTTTGCCATGCTCCTGGCACAGGCAGCCTCCCCGCGGGGTGCCGGGAGGGCTCTGGTGTGCGAGGAGGTAGAGGGAGGCAGAGTAAATACATAACTAGGTCCTCTTTCACCCTTCCCAAGCCAGAGTGAGGATGCCTTGACCATGGAGGTGTCTGCTGTGGGTGGGAAGAGGGAGCAGGATGTGCCCCGGCCGTGCAGTGCTGAGCTGGAGCTGCTGAGCAGCGCTGAAAGCCTCACGCCGGGTCTGTGTGCGGTACAGGCAGGGCAGCAGCATTGAAATTCCTTGCGTGCACACAAGTGGGCTAAGCCATCAGCAGAGGGCAGGGAGCCTCCGAGCTCTGTGGGCTTGTGCTGATTTACACCAGCTGGGGAACTGGGCCAAATCTGTCTCTTTCAATGAATGATCATTCAATTTTTCTCTCGGCTATCAGGCCCTTAAACAAAAGCCAATTGAAATCAATGGGAGACTTGCATCATTTTCAGGGTTATAGGTCTAAAAAATGGGATGCTGGGGGAAAAAGCAGGCAGGGAAGAGAAGGAGGAATAAATGCTGCTGTAACGTTATGGCTTACAATGTAAACAGATGCGAGTGAGAAATGCTTTCGTTACGATTCTCCCAGCAGCCACAATTCAGGGCAGCGGTACGCGGGCATGTATACATGGAGAGCATCCTTCGTTATGCAAACTGCTCTGCAGGCACGGAGGGAGCCCGGCCCTCTGAGAGTCCTTTCTCTGCATGCCCTGTTCCTATATGTGATTAAGTTCTCTGCTCGCCCACCGCACTTAGGGCTCTTATTAGCGGTAAGCACATGCTCCGCGGGATGGCTCTTGCATGCGGAACTACAGGAAGAAGCACTGCCTTCTGCTCGCAGAAACCGGCAGGATTTTTTGCAGTAGTTGAAGATGGGAATGCTATTATCTCGTCCAGCCTCTGGCTGCATTTTGATAAAAATCCTTTGTCCAATGACAGCAAAGTATTTTGCAAGTACAGGCGGGTAAATCCTCGACAGACAGGCATTATCTGCCCTATTTTTACAGCTGAGAATTCGCAGCCATCAGACCCATCTAGGTGATGGCGCTGTCTTCACCTGGTGATCTCCTCAGCTGAATGAATATGTCAGGACCAGTCCTTTCAAATGCAGTCCCAGTTTGAACACAGCCCTCCAGTGTGTCTGGACAAAGTCACACTCTTCCTACCTCAGCCTCCCCATCCATATAACAGGTATGACAATCATCCTTTCCCCTGGGTAAACATTTCATTATGCGATGCTGCTGAAGTACCTTGGAGGGGAGAAGACCTTCGGATAAGTCTGCATTCTCAATTTGGATATATTTGTGTGCGTGTTTTCTGCTTTAGCTGTCGTTCTCTTGCTTTGCCTGCTCATTAGTTCTGCCTGAGTGCAAGACCTCTCCAAAAATGCAGCGTTGGCAGTGGGCATGAATTCTTAACGACTCCTGTCTCTAATGACAGAAACCAGGGCCAGGCAGTCGGTTTGCTCGCTGAGAGCAGGAGACGCAGACTGGTGTGCTGCCGATTTCTCTCATCACAGGGCGAGTTTGCAAATCACAGGAGGATCTGCAAAATATGCTCAGGTGCTGGCCTGCTTCTCGGGCGGCAAGGAGAATTGGTTGGGATGACAGACAGAGAGAGAAGAGATGCCTCTCGTTCCATGGAAGGTGCTGAATTTGTTTTTAATGCTCTCTCTGGACTCTCTTCTGTTCTGCCCAAGAGATCAAGAACATTTTTTGGCTTTTGATATAGAGGTGTAAATCCCAAGCCTGACTTGCTCAGCTCCCTGTTGTGACACCCAACTTCACACGGAGGGAAATATTAAATCAGTAAAAACAACAGACAACACAGCAGCCAATTTAAAGGAAAAATGCTAGGGGCTCCATTGTACAGAAAAGGAGAAGGACTTAATGGGAAACTTAAAAGTTATTTTTAGTAATGTTTTTGCTGCCTTTTGTTTCCGTTCTGTGCTTGTATTCAAAGCTTTGTTGACTTCTAGAAACATAATTTTCAACACAAGTTAGCCTTTCCTTTTACAGACTCTTTATATTGTTAAAAAAAAAAAGTCTTGGCAAGTTAGAATAGGTAGGAAGGAAAATGAAGGTGAATCCTGCCTAGGTGCCATTCATTCTGTTTCATTTAATGGCAGGGATAAGAAGAAAGAAAGGAGAAAATAGCATTCAAAATCTTCACAGTTCTTTGATTTTTGACTCTTAAAAGCCAAAAGAGAGAAAATTACAATTTTACGGGGAGGAGAAAAAAAATCTGAATTCCCATTTTTGCTGGGTTCCTGCTGAAGTGTTACTTGGTGGAATTGTATTGTTTCTGATGAAACCTCAGTATACACTGGGAAAAATTCGAGTCGTTTCTGGGCTGTCCGCTCCCTTTTAGAGCTCTGGTTATTTCTTTGTGCTCATCTTTGCTTTTTTTTTTTTTTTTTTTTTTTTTTTCCATCTCTTGTACTGTTTGTGTCTCTCCCTTCTGTCCTTGCTGATGCCTTTTTCCACTCCTGCTGCCATTCCACTAAAATGCCCACCATCACAACTGTTAAAATGACTCCTAGGTGTTTCCTTCCTGGATGGACTAATTGGGGCTGAGATCTTTATGATTCCCAGAGCTGTCTTCTTGGGCTGACCGAGTTGACTTCATTTTGCACATTATTGCTGGAAAGTTTGGTGCAGGGTATCTCTCTCCCAGTCTAATATGGCAAGGTAGGTTCTGGCACTGGGTATTCCACGTGGCCCGTGTGGGTCGGTCGGGTGGCTGTATCTGCCTGGAGTGACTGCAGAGTCATTCTGGATTTGCAGTAACTGGAGTTCAGCCTCCTTGCTAGCTCTCTGCCCATCTGTTAGATCAGTTTGGAATACGTGTATATATATATATATTTAAAAATAACTTATAGTTAACAGCCATTTAGGCAATCTTCTGAACCATAGGTTGGTGTTTGGAGGAAGGGAAAGAGAAAGCCTTGAGGTGTCCTGGCTATGTACCCTTCGGGTTTTTCCTTCTGTCTCAGGTCCCTTCTGTGGACGAGCGGGGCCATTGCCTGCTGTGGGACCGTGGTGCTCTTCAGTGGGGCTGAGGAGCGTGATGTCCAGCGGTGCTCTCTTGCTGTGTTTGGCCGTGACCTTTTTTTCTCTCTGTTCTCACCCTAAAACCGCGCATCAAACCACATGGCTGGGTCAGTTCCTGGGACTGGAGGTCAGCTTTGGCATCGTGCCACCCAAACGTGTGAGGCCTGGCTATAGCTCCTGGTGGGGTTTTCAGAGCTACCTCAGCCTGCAGACCTCACTTAGACCAACTCCGCTCTGTTCCTAACGATGTCTGGCTACCACGTCCACTGAGCAACAAAGGGGAAGAGAAAAACGAGACAAGGCTGGGATGAGAGGCTCAGCCATCCCTGGCTGAAATGTTTGAGGTCACACCGGAGGCGGCTGGGGTCTGGCAAAGGTACACTGCATCTCTCGCAGGTGTCACAGGTCTAACTTGGGGATGAAAAGCTCAAGAGCTGTTTGTAGTGAAGTCTCTGGGGCCCTCTGTTCTCTGCCTCGCTGGCGGGCAGTTCCCACTTTGTCTGTACCCTTTGAGCCCCGCGAGAAGGCATGTTGATGCCACAGCGCACTTGTTCTTGAGGGCGGCTCTTGAAATCCTGCCGTAATTATTCACGAGCCGTGATTGGAGCCCACGCACGGAAGGGTGGGGGCTGTTATTTGCATCCAGGGAGGATCTGATTATAATTGTAGCAGGGAAGTTTGTTTGAGACTGATTCGGCGTCAGCTTGAAATTCCTTGATGATGCTGCTTGGGCAGGAGAAGTGTACAGGCACAGGGTCTGGGGAAGGTTAATGGAAGGGACTCGGGGTGTTAGGCTTGGGTAGGGAAATTGCTTATAGTTCAGAAAAGATGAACGCAATCGGACTGCTTAGCTAGAGAAAGAGCAGCGTAGTAGAAACCTGAATTATCCGGCTGATCCTTAGGATACCACTGTCTTCTCCACCCTGAAGACTTAAGAAAGATGCATGTTTTGTTCAGGATGGTTGATTTAAATCACCCATTTTAATCATGATTTAAATCAACAAGCAGGAAATCTTGATTTAAAAAGCACATTTTAATCTTGTATTTTAAAGTTCATTTCCTAATGAAACATAGTTTCTCATTGGTTGGCATAATTTGGTACTATTTTTGGCAAAGCAGAAGGGGACGCGACACCCATACATATTTATTGATGCGACTGTATAGCTTAACATATATCTGTTCTGATTTGGAACTTTTACATCTTTTTATTACATTGGAGAAATGGGAAACATGTAATTCCTGATTTATGAGACATGGCTGCTTCTTTTACGTGTCTCCAGCTACATGAGGATAAAAATTAAAATGCAATTAAAAATGCATGAAGAAAGCATTTTGGAAGTTTTGTTCGTATCGCAGAACAGAGGGCTGGAACGAGCTGCTGCAGATAAATCTCCTTGTAGGCTGGCATTGAGGCAAGATCAATTACACCTTTCCCCTTCTCACAGGTGTTTGCTTAACCTTTCCGTAGTTGTCTCCAGTGAAAAATTCTGCAACTTCCCTGATATCTGTTCCGGTGAGAAAGTTTTTTTTAATGTCTAAACTTAAGCTTTCTTTGCTCCAAGTTAAATTATTTCTTCTTCTCCTGCCACTGTGAACACAGAGAACAATCGACTTCTGTCTTAATAACCTGCTAGCTATTGGAAGATTGTTATGCCTCTGTGCCTTAGCCTTCTCTTTTTTTCTTAATTTTTTTTTTTTTTTTTTTTTTTTTTTAGGCTGAATGAACCTAGTTCATTTAACCTTTACTTGCCAGTTCTTTTTCCTAGAGCTGTGACTGTTTTTATTTCTTTTCCTCCGGACTGCCTCCTGATTTTTTCATCTCACTCCACATCTGCAGTGAAATTACTTTATGGATGCTTCAAAAGGAGAAATTGCTTGCCGCAGTGTGCAGGCAAACTGCGGAACTCATTGCTACAGGATACTGGGGATGCTAAAGATTAAATGGGTTTGGAGAGCATTTAAACACACTAATGAAAGATGTTCCTGAGCTGCAAACTGCTGGAAGGCCTCATGAGACCGGGACAAGCAAGACACGGAGGGAGGAGGGGTGGCGTGCTGCTGCTCAGTCCCACGGTTTCATTGCTGGTTTTGGGGTGCAGCTCGCCCTGTTGGGGTCCTGCTGCCACTGGTCTGCTGCTCTGCGTCCACGCCATGCTGTTATCTGCCAAGAGCCCGTCACGGTGCTGTGCTTTGGAGAAGGGTTGGGATGTGCTGGTGCCTTCTTCCCTGCAGCTCCTCTTCTCAGCATCTGCCCCCGGACTCGCTGTGAAAGCGGGCTGGCTCTGCCGTGGGCACGCTGGCAGTCAGAGCCTTGGAGGAGCTGAATGGTTGCAGGGGGTACAAATGTGGCAGGATTTGAGAGCTCACTGGAGGCTGGTGGAGTCCAGTTCTGCTCCTTCCAACAGCAAACACAAGTGTGGGGCGGTGCTGGGACCAGTGCCGGGGCACCAGGGTGGTTAGTGCTGCCCCGGCCAGGCTGTGCTGCCACTGTAAACAGCTGCTGGGAAGCAAAATCCCCCTCTTCCCCAGAATGTGCTGGATTCCAGCTCTCCTTTTATCTGTTCAGAAAGTGCTGAAGTGTTTCTAGCTGCTCTTCATAAGCAATTCTGCACTGCCCAGAGGGGGCTGTTATTCATGTGGGGAGCCAGGAGAAAGCGATACTCATCATCTCAGCACAAGTGTGTAAACCACTTAACTTTTCTGGCTTCGGCTCCTGGGTGAGATTTAAACCCACGGACGGGGCTGTGGTTACAAGGGCTCAGTGGGTCACCAGTGGGCTAAAGGTACCCTGCGAAGCCGTTGCTTTTGGGAGGGCTGGGTTTGGGAAGAGTGCTGCTGTGGTGTCTTGAAGGATGCTCATAAAGGTAATTGCAGTCCTTGGCTTTCCTGTGTGCCGAGATGTCGTGGTGCTCTGTGGTTTTCATGAGAAAGCCCTGTTTTTGAGGGCCTTTAGAGAACAGCACCTCTTTGTTCCTGTTCATGGCTGGCTTTCCAAATCCCTTCTTCCTTTTCAGTTCACCGTGTGGAAAGGAACACGCTCTGATGGGGCACAAGCTTAGGAAGATCCTGCCTGGGATTAACTCTGCTGAGGCCATCGGAGCGCAGCACAGCGTGGGCAGGTCCGCGCTCCGTGGGTGCTGCACCAGCACCTGCGGGGGGAGCTGGGAGGGCCGAGAAGGGGCAAAGCAAAAAGCTGCTCCTCAGCCTCCAAATGATGCTCCCAAGAGGAGAATTGCTTCGGAAGGAGCTCCTCACAGGTATTGGATCCCTTGTGTTTCTTGACAAACCTTTGCACTAAGAGATGTCTCTTTTTTCAGAAAATAATAAAGCTGGGCAGCTTGCAAGCCGCGGGCTTGTGCTCGCCTTCTCCCTCGTGTTCATGTGCTTGGCAGTGTCTGTGCTTTTGCTGAAGCAGCCTGGATTTGGTTTTAACTCTTGCTGCTCTGTGAAAGTAGAGAGCATGCAGAGAAAGAATAGGTTTGCTTTTTTACGCCAGGCAGAGGGCGGGCACCAAAACCCACTCCTTTAATCTCACCTTCTGAGGGCGATCAGAACTCGTTCTAGAGACTCCTATCCACTGCCAGCTTAATTAACTAGTGGTCCCAGAAAGCCTTTATAGAACAATTGATTTTTTTTTTATCCAATTTGGTATTGTTACCTCTGTCCTGTTGGCACTCAGGCTGTTGCTCAGCCAGCTCTTGGATGGTGAAAGCTAGACCTTGCTCCTTTTCCTAAGCCTAGTTTTTATCCGTAGGCGTTTAGACGAGAGATGTGGATTTAGAGAGCAAAAACCCTCGCTGTCTATGGCTGCGTGGGGAGCGTGTGGCTGCAGCTGTAACAGCCTTCGAGTATGAATGGCGCAGGGCAAGGAAAACATGCTCAGCGTTGTTTCATTGCCTTGGCTTACTGTCTTTGCTCCACACCTGACCCGAGGACACACGTGAGAGCAATACAAGATGTTCAGCCACTTGTCATGTCGTGTCTTTTCCTTGCCTCTGGCCTGAACCGAGGTCTTTCGGTTGCTAGTTCTTGAGGTTTACTGGTGGCCCTCCTGGTGATACATGTCATGTCGGCGGCCCGTGTTGTAGGAGCATGTGACAAAGAGAATCACGGCCCTGATTGCAATAAAACTTAATTTCCCTTGCCTCCATAAAAATATGTATGTGAAAAGACACAGCCGAGCTCTCAGGGCTAGATGTGAGAAGGCAGGGGGAAGATCTCCTGGGCTGTGTGGATTTAAGAGGTTTCTGGTGTGGGGATGTGGGCTCTGGGGTCGCTGGTTCTGCGTTCCCTGAGGCTGCTGCAGTGGGGGGTGCTGGGGAGAACTGGGGCTTGAAGAGAATTAAAGCTGGCTCTGAGAAAAATGACCTGAACCCTCCTCCAGCTTGACACAAGGCTGGGTTTTGTGTTGTCTGTGCCAAGGACAGATGAAATTCATAATGGCAAGCAGGGCGAGGGCAAACAGCTTTAAAACCCAGGTCAGGTCCTCCCTGTTCCCAACCCTGCAGCTTCCCCGACACTGTTCTTACTTCCTCTTCCACCGACCAAGCACAGAGCCCACCATCAACCCAGCTCATCACCTAGCCAGCTGGGCACATCCACCTCTGGCACCTCTGATTGCCCCTCTGCCCTGCCTACAGCCTCAGTGACACCAAAGGCGTCCTGGAGAGGGTGGGGGTCCTCCTGGGCTGCTGGTGGCTGGCGGGATGGTGTTGCTTTGCTTGAAAACACAGAAGGGGTCATTAAGTCAACAAATTTGGCTTCCTGCATGGCTGAGAGTGCCCCAGAAACTTAATGGGCTGCTCTTCTGGGCAATAGCTTGTGCTCAATATTTATAGAGAAATGGTGCTTTGAAAAGATCCCATTTTTTAGCCTCTCCTGCTGTTCTCTAGCTAGGGCTGAGCCTTGCCGTTAATAAGGGAAATGCAGACATCTCTTCATAGTAAAGGCAAAAAAAAAACTATATAAACCCCCTTTGCTTTCCTTCCCATCTTGTCAGGAGCACCCTGCTGCTCCCCTCTGCTTTCTTCCTATCGCACAAAGAGCGGATTCTCTCTCTCTGTTGTGCTCCTCACTAGAGGAATGGCTGCTGAGCGTGTCCACGCTGCCATACTGTATCCCGAAGTTGGCTTTTAACAGCAGACAAAGGCAAATGCAGCAGTTTGGGAGAAAATGGAGAGCCCGGAAGACCTGGGGTTAGTCTCTGTTGTGCTTTGGATTTACTGTGCAGCCTTGGAAAAGTTGCTTGTATGCATCTGCTCGCAGCCTGTAAGCATAGCCTCTGTCTGCACCGGTGTGATCTGCTGGACTTTTTTAGTACTGCACAGTAGTCATGTGTCACTCCTAACCATATTCCATCCACGGAAGAAAATATGCGGGTGCTGAAACAAGGGGCACTTTGAAACCGCAGCTCGGACGTTTGTGTCGCGCAGGTGCTTTCAGAAATATGACCCGCAGTTTATGGTGCAGGCTGAAATACTGCAAAAGGCTATTTTGAGCCCTGCTAGCTTTAATTGAGATCCAGGCTCCTACCAGTCCTTGCAAAACGAGCCTGACACCCTTCGCTGTGTTGTTCTAGTGAAAATGGGTTTCTTTAAGCTTTCTGGCTGCGCTTTGGATAAACGTTTCTGTTTCGAGGTGTGTGTAATGCCTGTCACCGAAAGGATGGGGATCCTGGCTCTGGAGGGCTTGTTGGGTGTGTCGTAGTTCTGCTTTCAGTTGTGGCTCTGGAAAATCACCAGCTGTGCTAGGATCTCCAGTGAGAGATGGTGGCTGAGAACTTGGAGGGACCCACGGTGGTTCACCCGCGGGAGAATCTGTTGCCCAAGTCTCCTCCTGTCTGCAGGGGCTATTAGGAGATTCATTTATTCTCAAACCCTGCAGATTTATGAACACAGTCTCTTTTCTTCAGCTGAGTTGAAAGGAACTACTTCCATTTGATTTCCTTGGGGACTGCAGCCGGCTGTCTCTGCTCCTCAGCTCAGGGCCATGGCAGTGGGGAGAAGAGGGAAGGGGGAAAGCCAGGAGCGTGCAGCAAGGGTCTTGGCTTGTGCTGGGCTAGGAAAACCTGCCTCGTGGCAAGGGGGGGGAGCAAACTGTGGGATTGCTCCCCCAGTAAAACGTGCACTGCTGCAGCCGTGGTTTCCTGCCAGAAGGATCAGCCCCATCAGTGCTCCTGCAGCAGCATCCCTGGTGTGGTGGGTGGATGAGGACACGCTTTGCCTCTTAGGCTGAGCCGCTTGGCTTTGGAGGCTGCGGGGAAGGGGCAGCTTTCCCTGGGCTGGTGCAACATGCAGAAGAAGACGCTGGCATTTCTGAGGCCTCTGAATGTCACCAGTGTGTTGAAGATGGCACTGGGCTTCTGTCTAACAGATGCTATCAGCTGTCTGTAAGAAAGCCTTACAGCATCTGAGAGCTTGCAGAGCTCCTTGCAGAACTGATACCAGAGAAAACAGGTTGGTTTCTCTTACCGTTTTTTTTTTTTCTCCCTATGCTTTATTCAGGAAGATTCAAATACTCCTGGGACCTCTGAGGCTTCTTGGTCATTCTGTAGCTGCTGGATTTGTTTTCACCTTGCAAAATGGATTGAAGTGCTTTTCACCAGAACTCCTCGCCCTTCTGCACGGGGATCGAAGAGCTACGCTCCTTGGTTTGTGTGACAGAATGACCGCAGGTGCTGTAAGAAAGCAGGAAATCATCTTTGTAAAGCTGTCCAGAAAGCCTTGAATTCAGGTACAAGCCTCATGTTTATAGGAACATAAAAGGAACCATGGAAACTAAATATAGGTCGGAGCACCCGCAAGTAGAAAAAGGATTAGGGATTGGAAAGTTACCCTGATTTCTCTGCCTTTGGCTTTGCTCTGCTGTTTTCAAACTTATTAGGGGTCATAGACTCTGCAGGAGTCTTTGGGGATCCATGTAAAGAAGGAATTTATGGGGAAAGCAGCTGACAAAAGAGCTCATTTAAATCCTGGCTGTGCCTTGGTCCTTGGGCTTATCATTGAGGGCTTGTTCCTCCAGGGTCCCATGCTGTTCGTTCCTAAGTGAGGTGCTGCTGGTTGTGGTGTTCCTGTTGAGCCCCAAGAGAGGTCAGATACCCGGAGAGGATTTGAGAGCTTTACATGTGTTGTTGACCTGGACCTTACACTTTGCTCCCCCCTGTTCCCTTATCTAGAGGATTATCCCTCGGAGTGCTGCGTGCCCTCCTGGGCTTTTAGCAGGGATTCAGCTCCTCTGCAGTCCCCATCTTCATCACAGGAAGCTTCTTCACCTAGCTGCTGCCAGCTTGCTTTTGGCGACCCTGAGTGTCCCGTCAGCTGTTACAGGCCATTAAAGGATTTGTTTCTCAGCGTATGAAAAGGCTTAATTCAATTCTCATTCTCTCCTGGCATTCCTCAGAGGTGAGTGCGTCCCCTCGGCACGAATCCTCCGATGCCGCTAATTGACTTGAAAGTAGCTCATGTCTCCTTGGAAATGTCACCCAGCCCTTTTCAAGTGCAATTCCAGGCAATCAGGATCAATATGTTGCTTTAGCTAAGGGTATTAGCACATGACTGACAGCCCTGCGACATTAGCTTATTCATATGGACTTCCAGATGCTCATTTTTCTTCGCCACCTCAGCTGTGATCCCAGTAAGAGGGGACAGAGCTTGGAGTGGAGCCATTACCTGGGCTGTGTTTGTTCACAGCATGATGGTGGGTATGGTGCTGGCTCTTGCATACCTGCCCTAAACCTACACAGCTCCCATCCCTCTCCTTCCCGGGGAGATCACACCACACTGCCCCATCCACTTGTTCCTCGTGTCATGGCCTTGAGATGTTTCCGAGTGGCAGGGGCTGAGTTTTCTGCCCGTGATAATCAGCGCGGTGCTTTGTTTGACATGAGACAAGGTGTCGGCATATTTTTGCTGTACCTTTGCACAGAGAATATTGTCAGTGCAATTATCTCTCCTCAGATCTCTATCCCTTCGTGCTCCTCTTGAGGCTCGAGTCCACAGCCAAGGATTTCTCTTGCTTTCCTTGTTGTGTGGTGATGCTTCTGTGTCCTGGCGTCATTCTGAGCCAACGTTTGGGTTTCTGATTTCTGTCTTTCAGCAAGTACCCATCATTCTCCTTTGTCTCAAAAATATCTGTGAATTTGTCTTCCCAGCAGCTCTGTGAGGGAGGGGAGCGCTGCTCTCTGCTTAGAGGTAGGTGGTGAAAGCACCGGTAAAAGGAACTGAGAGGAGCTTACAAAAGCACTCGAGGCAGTGCTTCTCTGAGTGAATGTGATACGGGCCCAAGTGCCTTCTGCTTTTCTTGCCCTGTTTAACAGCTAATGCCCCTGCACCGCTCCTCTCTGGGGACAGCTCACACCCCTTCTGTACCCAGCCATGCCTCTTTCCCTGGGAGGGAGAGGGGACCTTACCCCCCAGTTCGGGAAACTTTGACCCAGGGGACATAGGAGCAATATTCAGAAGCAGGTTAAAAAATATTTCAGGTTTTCAAAGGAAGAAACTGAGATGCTGGGAAGCCAAGTGCCATGTCCTAAGTGAGACAGTGTTTCTCAGAAGCGGTTCCTCTGAGCGCCTGCCTCGCAGCTATTGGTATTCCCAGCTCTCGAGCTGCTCCCTGGCATCAGAGCAGGTTGGAGCCGCAAGGAAGAAACCTGAAGTTAGCTCCCAAGTGGCAAATATTAACAGATGTGGGAACAAGGCGTGCTGTGCTGGAGGACTGGGAAAACTTGGAGGGGCTTTTGTGCCATGCTGTGACTTTGAGCATCTCCCTTGCAGGGCTGGTGAAGGCATGTGGTGTGCTGCAGTCTGGGGCTCGAAGCTGCTGCAGAGCAAGAGGTGGGGAATCTGTGTCACGGAGCTTCTGAGAGCATGTTCCCGAAAGACACATCAAGAGATAAGCAAGCAAGCCTGGAAAACTACTTTTAATCTGTGATGCTGCCTGGATAGCTGCAGATGTCTTGCTGTATGCTGTGCCCTTTGAAATTAGTCAGGGTAGTCAGGAAGGGGTTAACACATTTGCCCTGTGAAGCAGCCAAAATGAGTGCAGCCAAAACTCCGGCAATCAGAGGCAAGCAACAATTATTAACGCCTCGGCATTTAATGTGGCAGATCGCTTCCGCCCCCAGTTATATCGTGTGTTCAATTCCAGAGCACTCCGAGTTGTCAGTCAGCAGGTCCATAGATCATGGCGACCTTACCGTCATGTCAAGGGGCTTCACTCCATCAGGGATAATGAACATCTCCCACCGGTTTCTTCCCATCATTCATTTGCGATCCAGAAGTTCATCATGCAAATGACAAACAATGTTAATTTTCTGCAAATAATTCCTCCAGATGTCCGTGGGACTCCAGCGCTCCTCGCCCAGAACAGTAAAATATGTTTGTCTTCCTCCCTATAATTCATCACCAGGCCTGCAAATCTCCCCAAACTCTCTATAAACAAAGCAGGAGGCAGAGCGCAGAGCCTGATAGTTCGCTGCAGTGCAGACGTGTCTCGTGCTCTCTCAGCAATGCACGTGGGAGAAGGAGCGGAGAGGTGGAAGAGGTCAAGAAGTTCCTTCTCAGCTGAGCTGACTTTGTGCTTGGCCTTGCAAATGTGAGTGAGATTGTCTGAGCCAAGCCTCGCACAAATGCAAGTCAACGTGAGAGGAGAAACTCGAATATTTCCGCCCTTAAAACTTAAGACTGGCCTTCAGGAACGGCTGGATCTCCAGTGAAACCTGCTGCGAGCCTTATCTGCGTCACTGGGAGACTTGCCATCGGATGGCAAGGCTTTGCCATGGCTCTGTATCGAGCTGCTCTCAGATAAGTAGTGAGGCAAATAGGCAGAGCTTGCCTGGTTTCTCCAACCATCTCTCAAGCTCCCTGAACTCCAGATCCAGCCAAAAATATACGAAGAGCTGAAATCCCCAGGGTGGTTTGGGATACTGTGCATAAGAAAGAGTTTTGGCTTGGACAAATATGAAGATGACGCAGAAATTAGTTCCAGCACGTACATCTGGAGTAGGGCAGACCCGCGATGAAGCAGCCAACAAAACAGTTGTGTTTTTTTTACTCACAAGAAGTCAGCGGGCAGGTAGGACAAAAATACCAAGAGGATGGTGCAAATCCTGGTCTCCTGCCAAAATTCCAGCAGATCCAAAGCTCAGGAGATGTTGTAGGGGCCCAGATTTGCCACTCCTTCCCCTCCCTACTCCTGCCAGCCATTGAATGGCACGGACCCGCTCCCTCCCCTGCTGCCCTTCTCACTCTGGAAGGGTTTTTAAAGGTCCCTCTAAGCGGCAGCTGCTGTGTGGCTTTTTTTTTTTTTTTTTTTTTTTTTTTTTTTTTTTTATGATGAGCTGGAAATTAATTTCTTTTTTGCTGGCATTGGACTATCTGTTCCCACGTCGCAGTGCAGAATGAGCTCGTAACTCTCTTGACTGCCTCGTGGCTGAGTTATGGGGTCTTCTGTAGTGCAGCCCAAAGGGTTTAATTTAAGTACGGGTGTCTTGAAGAAAGCAGAGAAGTGACAACTACCTAGTGCTTTTGCAGTCCATATACTTGGAAACTTTTACTACTCCTGGACAGAAAGGGCCCTTGTTTTAATTTAAAATTAGGATTTCTTGTCCTTCCCACAGCAGCGCTAGGAACAGGTTTTTCCCCCTACTTCCTTTTTGCTTGTCTGAAGATGTAACCACGTCTTCAGCTTTCCGTCTTTCCTTGCCAACCGTCTCCCATAGATTGCCACTCGCTGTTGTCTGTCTCCTTTGGACTGTCTCCAGTTGTTCATATGGTCTCGGAGATCAGCGTCCCAGGCAGGACATTATGCTCCAGCTGAGATCTTAGCGGTGCAGAAGAGGTGTGAGGATAATCTGGGCCACTTACGCATGACATCTTTGTCTGCTTTGATCCTGGTCGCCCTTGGCATGATCTTGAACCTGTTTTGGGGCAAGTGGGGTGAAGTGTTTTGGTTACTGTCTGGGCCACCTGTTGGTGTCTCCTCATTGCCGCACATGGGCACTAATCAGGCCATCTGCCGTGGGAACCCGTGGCTCGCATCAGGGATGCTCGGGTGAGCTAATAGGAACGGACAAAAGATGCAGCCTGCTTGCGGGACCCGATGGTCATTAACCCCTCTGTGGATGTTCTCCGTGTAGGCTCCTTCGTGAGGCCGTTTGCAGGGCGCTTTAATAGGCATGCGATGCCTATTAATATGCAACCTGTGTTGAGTCACACCTTAGCAGATTCGCCTTAGCTTTCCCAGCTGTCTGCTTGCAGCCAGATTGATGCAGTGTGGGCAGCTTGTCTGGAAAGTCTAGAGGCTGGAAGAGCAACCAGCAACTTGGATTTAACCCTTCTTGCTAAATGCAGTGTTGTGTTTCACCTCCCTGTGGCTAGGACTAAGAGAATTGGCAAGTGATCCCTTATCCTTGCTTTCTTACCTCTTATATCCCTTATCTCTTGCCTTCTGCAGGCCCCATGCTGTCAGCTCTATGCTCCCCGATGCCCTTTGGCTCTTCCCGAACAACAGAGGCTATCTGCAAGTCCAGGACTTCCTCAAAATCCATCCTGGCCTGGCTGTGGGTGGGAAGAGTCGCTGGCAAGCTGTGCCTGGATGGTCCTGCAGACCTGCAGGACTTGGGGCCAGGCCCTGGATGTGACACCAGGGGCTTTGCTGCCTTCCTGGTGTTCTTTCTGCATGGGGGAAATTGGTGGGGTTGTGTCCACTGAAGCACTAGTCTACTCCACAGAGCAGTGGAGCCACGGGGGAAGAATCAAACTCCTCATCCTTAGCTCTGTCTTTCTGTGCTTTCTACTTACAGCTATCATAACTACCAGATGATTTATGTCTTTAATTATTTTTTTCTCAGCCCCTCTTGGTCCCCTTACTGAGCAATAGCATCTTAACAGCACTCTCCTATGGCTTTGTCCCTAGTGTGGCAGCATCTAATCCTGTGTCGTTTGTTCAGCTGAGTGGGTCACTGGTTTTACTGGGCTTGGACAGGGTAAAGATCCAAGTGCAGTGCAGGGGTTGGGCTGTCCTGGGTTCTTCCAAGGGGATGACTTTATTTTTACCAGCTTTGGCACACCTTGACTTTGAGGTGTGGAGAGCAAAAGTGAGCTGTGTGGTTGTGAAGCAGGATGGCAAAAACAGCCATGAGCAGGACAGGATTTGATCCCAGGCTGCCTGCTCGCTGGCTAACCCTGCTGGAGCTGGTAAGAAGGGCAGGTCCAGCTGGTGGACTGTCTAAAGACAGAATGAGATGCTCAAGTTGTCCTCCTCCTGTTCAGGACTGGGCCTAAACCAGAGAAAGGTCTTCATGTTTTGCCAGAACCATATACCATCCTAGCAGTAAGGATGGAAATGCGTATTTACTGTGATACCTCGGTGTAACTCCTCAGGAGATGCTTAAATACAAGATGTGCCTTTGATTTAGCTTCTGTCTCAGTGAAAATGACCTAAGAGAACCTGTGAAAAAACTAATGTTACCAAGGAGTTCAGCCCCAAACGTGGAAGTAAATCAGCATAACCCTCTTGGTTTGCCTTTACCAGTCTGCCAGGCAGTCATCTATTTCTGGCTTCGCTTAGACTCTGCAGTCCAAACCCTGACACGTTCCATGGGACAGCCTCCCTCTCAACCTCAGCCTTGTCTCCTGCAGTCAGGTGATTAGATGAGACTCTCTTTCATGTGAGTACTTTTTTTTATCTTTCTCATCTGTGGAGGGAAGCCAGCACATGTCATCTTTAAAGGCAAGGAAAATGGAACCAGCATTTTGTATTCCAGAAATCTCATTATTTTTCAACTAATATGCTGATTTTGGATGCCGGGGTTTGGCAGCAACACTGAGGGTCATTGCTGAACAAAGCAGAAGCGGGTCCATCCCGGAGAAGCCTGGATGGGTAAAATATGCGATTTTTATACCAGCGGAAAATGTGATTCTCCGGGTCATGTCAGAGCGAGGCACTGTGGGTAGCTTCCCTCTGACTCAGGCTTGACGCTAGATTTCACTAGAGGAAAAAGTGTGTTTAAGAAGTTACTTGATACTGATCTGTCCAGAGTGTTTTTCCCAGGCTGGATTTAGGGAGGGATTATCTCAGATTTTCATTTAGTTCTGAAATCCTGGGTATTGGTTTTATAAATTAAACCCCCTTCACAGCAGGTCACTTGTTCTGTGTTGTTGTTTTAGTTTGATGCATAGGGAGGAATTTAAATTTTCTGAAAGGATGGGGCTTGCTCCTAGATGGGGTAAAGCAACATAGTTCAAATATTTAAAGGCAGATGCATCAATCCTGGCAGCTGAGGATCTGGCTTACTTTGATTAAAATCTGATCAAGATTACTCAGCCTTACCAAGGGACTTGGATTACCATTCTATAAAAAGAAGAGTAGGAAGGAGAGGACATTAAATATAAAAATAATCCAATGAAGGATGTGAAGCTAAACTCACTGCAAATTGGACAATAATGAAAACGTCCTACTGAAACAGGTGGAGGGCAGCAGTGCTGATGGGCAAACGTGAGGCTTGAAGTTAAAAATATTGCTCTTGGGTTTCTCATGACCATGGCCTAGTCTTTTAAAGGCAGGTTTTTTTTTGTTTGTTTCAGAAGAGAGCCTTGCTCATTAGAAAATCCCCAGGGGAGCATTGCAGGAGGAGATGTGGGTGACAAATCCTTTGGAAAAATCCTTGCCTCTGCTTCCTCAGGGGACCCAGGATGGTGCCAAATCTCACTAGCAAAGCGGTGATTGAAGCTGAGGAACAAAAGAGTCAACTCTTAGAGGTTTGAAAATGTGAAATGAGCGTTGTCTTCAGGGTTTCTTATAGTGGTTGAACTTCAGCTCTCCCCTTCCAGTGTTCTTTTTCCTGGTTCTTTGTTACTTTTTAAATGTGAAGTTTATTTAAAGACTTGTTATGCCGTGTGATTATGCTTGATGGGCAGTGACTGATGGGGAGGCTACACCAAGCCCTTTGCTGGCTGGGTGGTCAGCAGAGGTGACCTTTTTCATGAGTCTGTCAAACCGTTCAGCACATGTCTAGCTTTCCCAAGATTTCTTATCCATATGTCCCTTAGCATCAATAAAATCTGGTCATGCCTCTGCTCCTGTCAAGCAGCGGTGTAGCTGTTGATAGGGCAGACACACTTGGGTCCTAAGCTAGAGGGCTTTCTGAAGCCCCCAAACTCATTTATCTCTTCTCTTGATGGAGCATGCTGGCTTGCTTGGATGGGAAGCACCTCCCTTGCTGATCTCTGCGAAAGACATGGAAGATCTTCAACAGGGGTTGCAGGACTTGTGACCTGAGTATCCTTTTGGATCCAAGACGGGCAGAGGAGAACAACGTGCACAGTGAGCTGGCTGCTCCGGGAGACTGTCTGGGGTAACCAGAAGATGCTTTGATGTCAGAGAGCTCTGGGAGCCTGGAGAGCGAGGCTGAGCAGCCTTAAAAACACTGGTGACTTACACTGCTGCAGCTAAGTGTGCCGGAGGAAAGGCGAGGGGGTTGTTCTGGGACCTCCTGGGCAATTATATACATGGATGGTCAGTGACATCGCCGGAGTGCACCAACAGCTATGCCAGTCTCCCAGTTTTCTTCAGTCGGAGTTAGGGTCAGACGAGGATAAGGTTGTGTTTTAATAAGTATTTGTTAGGGACGTGCTTTCCCTCCCCCCCGCCCCCATAAAACTGTTTATTTTCCTTGCAGTAACACGTGCGTCGTTCGGCTTCTGCTGTTCCATGTGTCGTGCTCTGTTACTCCGGCTCACTCACAGCCGCAGAGCAAGGGGAATGCTGCCAAGGCTTTTTCTGGGAGTTTGCTCTGGCCGTGCTACTTCCCTGGGAGTGCTCAGCTGATGTGTTTTGTTTGCAGGGGGAAAAAAATATGCTCAAATGTCACTGTCTGAACTGACCGTCAAGAGACCAAGGCAAGGACCAGCTGCTCCTCTCGCTGTCTCTGTGAACAGGTGCCTGCATACATTTAGCCACGTTAAGTTTTGGGCAATGACTTTTTGAGTAAGAAAAGTTGCAAGAAGGTCGCATTTACTGCTTAGCTCTCTCTTCAAAGATGAGACTTTGCTTAAGGCAGCCTTAGGGTAAAGATGCTTCCTGCCCACCTGCCTCAAATCCTTTACCAGGTGGAAAAATGGGGGCTATGAGTGGCTGTGATACCTTGTGGGAGGGCACTCCTGTCTCAGCCCGAGATACAGCTGTATCTTCACTTGGGCTGGGTGTGAAATGGTCTTTAAAACATTGTTCATTGAGACGTATTGGTGAACACATTTTTAAAACACCTGCTTTCTTGTTGGAGACATGATTTTACTTACCCAGACTAAAGTGCTGCAGGGAAGGCAGAGGCGCAGTGCTCTCTGCGGCTGCTGAGGCCGTTCATTTGCTAGCATGGCTTTGGATTTCTGATGACTCAGAAGGGAGCTCGGCTTCCTCTCAGCTATTTGCAGATCTGAAGATCTGTTGTACTGCGCTTGTGAACCAGGACTCTGAACACAGTGCAGGGCTGGGACCAAAAGCCCTCTCAGTCTCAAAATGTGTAAGAGCAAAAAGCTGATGGTTCCCGAGCGTCACGTTTGTGTGGGGTACTGACAGGCAAGTCCTGGCAAAACAATAAAGTGGGTGCCAAATATGGGATTCTTGCTGTTTGCCTTGGCTTCTTTCAGGCTGGGATGGGTGTGGGGGGGATTATGGATTTCAAGCCTCTTGTTGAACCCTTTGAAGTAGATGAGGAATGAGATGAATGTTGTACAAATCCGCTGACTCCGGGAGCAGGTGCTTTACTACTGCGAGAGCTGGCAATACTGAATATCTTATTCTTTCTGATTTATAATTTCTTCCTGATCTGGAGTATATTACCAAATATCTTCATATACAAAGCCTATGGAATATATGATGGGAAAGCGCCTTTTCTTCTGGGACGTGTGCAAGTCTTCTCTATCAGATAACAGCAGCGGCAGAGCTCCTGATCACCATTACGGGCCAGAATTACACAGGCACAGGACTGGTAAGCACTGGTTGCTGGTTTGTATAGCTCCCTGGCCTGCACCTGTGCCTGCAGCACCCTTTGCAGAGCCTGCGTACCCACGGAAGGTGTTTAACCTCAGTAACCTCAGCTCCGGGTGCAGCAGGTCTTTGTGCTGTGTTCTGAGCTCATGGGCTATATTCAATTCACTGTCCTGTCTGGGTTTTCTCTTTCGAAGCTCTCAAAGCGTCGGGCAGGACAGCTGCCTGAACCCACTTGCCCGAACACCCTTACTTCTTATCTTGAGGTTGCTTTTCTGAGAAAACAGGGTTAATGAGTTCTGGCTCCCTCTTGCCCACCTCTAATAACTTTCTAGCCTGATGACTGATTCTGGCTGTGCGTGCCAGAGATCTTAAAGATAATGAGTTCCTACTGGCTTGATACAATAGATGGCAGGGGAAGACTTTATCTTTGCCCCTCTCTGCCAAGAGAGTTCATTCCTTATCAGTCCAAGAGCATCTGTGTGAGGTGGAACAAGAAAGAGATGTTATGAATGCCTATGGGGAAAACTGCTCTCCAAGCTGGTATCCTACTAGGAGAATCCACCCGTGCTGTGTAACTTCAGGGATGGAAATGCTGGCTCTGCTAGCCACTGGGCACTGTGTGAGCCTTTCTGCTGCTTGCTTTCACCACAGCCTCTCACCAGAGGCTGGGCACTGCAGTGTGCATGCTGTTCCTGGCCTTGCGGGCAGCAGCCTGGCATGGGAGCAAAGAGCTGCAGCCTGTTTCCCATGGGATGGGGCTCTTCTAGCCTCTGGTCTGATGTCTGGGGAGGCAGCAATTGCCTTCCCTGGGCCGTTCTTTCTAGCATGGTCCTCTGGCTCATCACCCAGCTCCTCTCCTGCCCTCTTTGCCTTCTGCAGAAAGCTGTTTAATCAAGGATGCATTAAAATCTGTGCACTCTGGTGTCAACAGCCCAGCTTCAGGGGGATTTTTAACTATTTTCTGTCCACAGCATGTGATGGATTTCATTGCCAAGGGGTTGGAAGCAGGGAAGCAAAGGTATTTTAATTACATCTGATTGCAGCATTTTGCAGGCTTGCCCTGTCAGTTGTCTTGCCACAGTACTGTTTGGAGTCCACTTTGAGCAGCACAGGCATATTAGCTGGGCGTTTACTGATCACAGAGGAAAACAGTAATATTTCACTCCTGACATCACTTGGGGCTGTATCTTTTCTCTCTGCCTTTGTGGCATCAGTTTGCTCCTCATTAGAGGACTTAGTCCTTCTGTATCGTGTCACTTAGAAGCAGTAAAGCTGAATTCACCCTACTGCAAGGGCATCATATCTAGGCAGAGCAGGGGTACTTCGTTTGCTCTTAGGAGAACCTGCCTTACTGCAACAGAAATGTCCCTGTGAGCCCCTTTCCCACCCCCTCGGCTCCTGTATTGGTTTCACGGCTGGTCAGCCTCAGGGGGCTTCTCTTTTTCTCAGTCAAGCAGGGGTGCTCTTCCTCACAAGGAAAGGTTGAAACGCTGTCTCCAACAAGACTGTTTGGGGGATGGAGGAGGCAATGAAAAGAGGAAGTTGCTCTCTGTGTTGAAACCCCCAAATTGGACCCCCGGGGGCTGGATCAGTGCGTTGAGTAGGTCAAGTTGCACGGAGGGACAGGCAGGAGCACTGCAGGTGTAATAAAGCACATCTTCAGAAGTGCCTGCTCACCAAAGGAGAGCAGCTCCAGCTGCGTGTTTGTGAAATGAGAGTAACTACTGCATCTTTATGTGGCGTTAGGTGTATTGTCACCAGTGCTCAGGGCTAGCAGCATCTGCAATTCTGCCTGGATGTTTTCTGGAGCGTTCAGCAGGTAGCAGCTCCCAGTGCCCATACTCTGACCTGCCTTTTCAGAGTGTTTAGCATGCTGAAGGCAGAAACTGCTCGAATCTAACCCAAGGTCTGGAGAAAGGAAAGTCTAAAGAGGAGGAGGGCAGAGTTAAGGTCATTTTTGTGCGACTGCTAGTATGCATTTCCACTCTTGCCAAAGCTCTTGCTTCTGATTTAAGAGGAACCCTAATCCTCAATATCCACATTTTTTCAGTGTTGGAACCTGTTTGCGTTAATGCTCATCTGCGTTTCCTCTTTGTAATGGATATAACCCCAGCTTGCAGATTACAGAAGTGTTCTGTTTGTGATTCCTAGATGCTTGATGCATTGTCTTCCTACAACACAGGGTAAACTCTGTTCCTTCCTTCTGGCCTGGGCTGTAATGATGGATTAAGTAGGTAAGTAATAGAGTGGTAATGAGATAACCACTGACATCGAGCATTAACGTGGGAATAAATGAAGTTACCATCCAGAACTAATGGCCTGAACTATCACTGGGTTGTAATTAATGAATGTGGTGACTGAGATTTACAAGGATATTTTAGGATGCAGCTTGCATGCAGCTTTGGTTTTTATGGCTTGGTTGGAGAGAAATCAATTAACGCCATGAACTTAATGAATGGGCTGAAGATGTTCTCTGTCAGATTGTAATGCCCCTTTTGTGGAAGAGGCAAGGCTGGTGCACGTGGAGTGCCCTCCTTTTCCAGGCAGTGGAAGAAAAGGGGATGCTGTGGTGTCTGACTCCCTGGGTCACTTGCTCTGTAGCGCGTGGTGGAGTTGTTGCAAAGTACCTCAGAGGTCTTGTTTCTTTCTCTGTTTTATTAGTGCAGAGCAGCAGGAGTCTTCGTGGAAGCAGAGCATCTGACGTGAACCATACAGCAGGCTGACACGTCGTTAGCAGGAAGGATGGCCTGGGAGGGGGATTCTCCAGCCAGGACCTCTGACTACAGCAATGCCAAGTCGCCCAATTTTAACCCACAAGGGTAGAACATCCAATTCCTTCTTCCAGCCTTTTCCTTGCCACTCTTGGCTCTGCCTTGCGCACGTCAGAGGGGTGCAGGAGGCAGAGCCTGGGTGTCCTGAATGGCCTGCCGTGTGCCCTGATGACTGGTGACACCTGCTGTGTGAGCATCCTGGCGTCTCAAACACACACCTGTAGCGTGCCCGTGCTCAGGAGGCCTCAAAAGGAGAGCTGTCCCTCCCTGCTCACATAGCTCGCTATGCGTGTGACCCTGCCAAACACTTTGGAGATGTGTGAGTAACACTTCTGAGGTGGTTGCTAGGCTCTTACAGAAAACAGAGAAGAGCAGTCAAAATTCTTCACATTAATTGGTAGGAATAATCCAGCCATCTCCGCTAACTGTTGCTTTCCTCTTCTTTCCATGGCAACACTCTCTACAGCAGCCCAGGTGCTCATCGTTGGATGTGCTGGGATTTCTGAGCCCTCTGTCTTCCAAATCGCCCCTTGGAGCACGGAGGGAACATCTGTACTTTTAAAGTGTGGGCACCATGTGATGCATCAAATGGCTTTCTTTTGTGTAACCATATTCCTTTTCCTACGCTCTGAGACAGAAAGCTTTGGAAACGTGTGAATCAAATCCTCGCATTTCTTCGGTGGAAAGAGCTGTTCCCTGTTTTGTAACAGGGAGAGAAAGGTGCTGACAAAGTACCCTGTGTTTGTTGTGCTTCCCAGGGCCTGAGCTGTCAGGGCTTTCTGAGAGCTGGAGGAAGGAAAGGGGCTGGTGAGCAAAGGGAAGGAAGATGTCTCTCTCCTGCAGAGCCCAACCGGGATGCTGCTGGGAAGTTTCCTTCAGGAAGGTGCCTCTCTGAAGCATTCTCCGTGCATATTCTAACACCGTTTTCTCTTTTGGGACCTGTTTTACAGACACTTTTAATGATTCCAGGGCAAAATAAGAGACATGGCCAGTGATGAACCCAGTTTAAAGCTGCCCAGACCTGGGGAAGGGTGCTGTTGAGCTGGAAGCATTGCATTTCCTTGGTGCAGGCTCTGTGGCTCCCTTCCGTGCTGAACAGGAGGAAGAACATTCCACCTGCTGGATCAGTGCAAGCCAAACCCCCAACTGAACAAAGACTGGATGAATTGGTTCATGGATTTACATATTCAGGGCTTTGCAGCTTCCCTTCCCCCAGCCTTGGGAAGTTTATTGCCCTCAACAAAGTACACAGTGTGGCTGTCCTTGCGGAGGAGCCCAGGCAGGTCGTTATGTGATGAGGGAAAATTACCCAGACTGTTCTCCAGAAGGCAAGTGAGCAAAAATTTTCCTCCGACTGGTTCAGGACAAAGTTAATGTAGGAAAGCCATTAAAATTAATGCTGGTAAACAAGGATAAAAACCAGCAGGGTTGTAACAAAATTTGGACCAGATTGGGTTTCCCAGCTGTCGTGCTGCTCGCTGTCTTAAAGGCAGCAGGCAGAGGGAGAGGGCGAGGCAAACTCAGACAGCTCTTGGTGGGGGGCTGTGAGGTTGGGGACATCTGGGTTCTGGTGGCACTGGCTCCTTGGTCCAGCACTTCAGACTCACTGTCTATTTTTGGGAAGCAATGACTTTTTCTTTTGTCTGATGGTCCTTTCATCTCATGTTTTATTCATGTAGTGGTTATCTGCTTTCTTCCAGAGTTTGCCCTCAAAATTCAGGCCCTGCTCCAGGGCGCTGGGAACCTGCCTGCCTGTGCTTGATGGCAGTAGCTGCGTAGTGCAAGCATGCAAGAGACCGTGGCTCATGCTCTTGGGGCAGCAGCTCACTCCAAGCAGCCAATGCTCAGAATTCAGTTGGAAAAGGTGCACAGGAGCATAGCCATCCCCCCCTCTGTTTTGTATGCCTCTGGGAATGAGAGAGTGCTCAGGCTGGCAGAGCAAGTTGTACTGGGTACATGGGTCCCATAGGGAGGAAGGCTCAGGTTTGTTTCCTTGTCCAGCATCTGGTGGTAGGTATGAGCTAAATAGGGCCCAGAGCATCCCAGGGAGAATGTCCCAGCATGGGATCTGTGTGCTGCTGCTTCCCTATAGAGAGCATGCTGAGGGGCTGGAGAAAGCTAACACAAGCCAGTCGCCTTCACCAAAACTCCTGGCACCAGATTACTCAGCTGGCTTGATGCTTTGGAACAGGCTGACTCCAATAGCACCAACCCAAATTTTCTAGCCCCAGAAACGTAGTAATGGCAAGCTGTGCTTGCCCAGATTTCAACGATTTGGATGATCTGGTCCTGGATGGCTGTACACTTGGGTTCTGGTGGAGCCTCCATGTAGCAGCTCACAGGGTGAAGCGAGGTGTCTGAGATGAAGTGCTGTGCTGGGTGTGGGGAGCTAGAACGGGATGCCTGAAGTCATCAGCACCAAAGAGATGAGGGAAAGTCTGGGCAGGTCAAGGCTGATGCTGCAATGAAGAGCAGCATCGAGGGAGGCCCAATGCACAAGTCTTCCTTTGGGAACCTCATCCCTGGGGAAATCCTCAGGCTGCACGTATAGGGAGACCTCAGCTCCCTTTCAGAGGTGCTCCAGGTGGAGTGGACAGAGCTGGAGAGTTTTCTTTCTGTTTTTCATGAGAAATCATCAAAGATTCAGGGTGACAAAAATATTTTTGTGGAAGTGACTATGCAAAATATTTTTTCATTTTGATTATTTGAAAACCAAAACTGTTCATGGATTTTAAAATTCATGTCCCCTCCGGGTTGCTTTGTTTTGTTTTGTTTCTTATTCCTTCTCCCTTATTCCTCAGAGGGAGCCATCCAAACCTACACGGTGCATTCATTTTTCAGGAAATGCAATGTGATCGTTTTCCAGCCTAACCTAGGCTGAAAATGCTTCTGGTGTTTTGTTTGAGAGATTTAAAAAGGCTCGGATGGAGCAGAAGCCCGGCTGGTTCGGGGGGAGCTTTCTTGTTTCTGAAGAACCACTTGGGGGGTGGTGCGAAGGAGTTGTTTCAAAAGCTTTTTATCAGAAAAGGGAATTGTTGGTAGACTTTGTCGGGAAGATTTGGGCTGCAGCCATTCTTCTGTTAGAGCTGCTTGCGTGGTGCTGAGCTCTGGATGCCTGCTGCGTCGCAGAGCTGGGCCGCCTCTCCCCAGGCCCTTCCTCTGCAGGGTGGCTGGGGGCGATGCCTTCGTTGCCGTGACTGTGCTTTGCACCAACAGCCCTCCCCAGGAGTGAGGACACATGGGTGTGCAGAGCTGTGTCTTCGTTACAGCAGGGACCTGCTGCTATTGCAGCGAGGGGCCCAGGTCCCACTGCGCTGTTACAGTCTGCACAAGCTCCTGACCACCTTTCTGAGGCATCCGATGTCCAGTGAGGCTCAGAGCCAGGCACCAGGGGTGGTAACCGTCACCAGGTCCCTTACAGAATCTCTCTATGGCCTTTAGTTTCCCCAGCTGTACAACAAGCACGGTTAAGGGGTGTGCTCTCGGAGGCACGGCACACAGCCGTACGTGTCCTTGCACCTCAAGGAGCTGCGGAAAGCAACCAGGTGAGGGCTGAAGTCAGAAGAGCTGGTCTGTCACATCCCTGGGGCTCTCCTGGATTTTGGGGGCTGTTCCTATCACCGCAGGGGCAGCTCGATCAAGGTGAAGCACAGAGGCAGGACAGCGCTGGAGAGACGTGGGTGTGCGGATACGTCCCGTGGGACAGGAGCGGTGACAAGTGTCCGCGTGTCTGGAGACACAGCAAGCAAGGGGCTGGATGGAGGACACCACCTACTCCTGCTGCCGGCTCTGCGAGCTGCCAGCTCTGCTGTTCGGTGCTGGCCAAACATAGCTGCTCATCCCCAGCCCTGCCGTCTCCGTGCCCCACATGCTGCTCCTCCTATAAATAGCCCGCCGGGAAGCGGAGCACGGAGCCACCGCAGATGGCCCCCAGTTCCTCGTGCAGTCATGTGTGAGATTCCAGAAAGGGGCTGTCAATTCCTCGCCTAGAGCCACCCATGAAACCTCATTAAAAATGGTGTCCTCTCCCTTCACCCCCGTCACCCCCTCCCTTCCCACTTCAACGTGCCGGCGTTCAAGCACCCTTATTAAACATGCACTTCCAAGCAAGGAGCGCTGACTTCCCCTTAATTGAGGCATAATAATTAGAGCATTAACACATTAGGAGGGTGAGACAGCATGTTTAGCTTTTGTGATTAATTATCTGAGGATTGTAATAAGTTGTTAAGACATTAATTACTCTGGCATGTTTATTGCTCTTTATTGCAGAACAGACACTTCAGAGCAGCAAGTGCTGGTGTGTCTGGGAAGGCAGCGAGGAGGGGGCTGGCCACAGGAGACCACCTACCCATCCTCAAACACAGTGAGCTGCTGCTGGGGGACGTGGCCTGGGTGGACCTCAGTGGACCTCAGAAATAGCTCCTGCGTCTCCAGGAGGCCACAGATGGATAGAAAGGGTATGTGAGGCTCTTAGGATGATGTGGGAAGTCCTTTCCGATATTTTCCTCTGGGTTTTTCTCCTCTTTTGCATGAAGTGTTTCCTTCTTGATGGTTGGAGCTCCCCCTCATTTGGATCTTTTGGTTTCCCAAGTCCCGTCTGCGGTTCGTCCTCTGCCTGGATCTGAGGAGAAAGGCTGTCCGTATGTCAGACAGGATGAAGTTCGGGAGTTCAGAGTCAGCAGTAGTCAAGAAATGAGCCAGGGCCCCAGCGGCCTCATTCTCTCCTCTAATGGATGAATTTTCTGCTGGAAAACAGGGAGGTAGATTAGGGAAGGCTGTTGCAGTGGTGGCATTGGGCTGCTGTAGGCTGCTCGTTAGACAGCAAGCTGTTCTCCAGCCCCGGGTCAGCTCCGAGCTGCTTCATCGGACTGGGTCTGATGGCAAAGTTCACATCAGGAGACCTGACGGGAGATCAGTAATGGCCCCAGCCACTGGCCTAGGAAAAGAAATTTGGGAGGATGATGAAAGACGAGAAGAGGGTGGGAAAGCTGTGGGTTTCTGTGTTTGGTATAGGTTTCCTTGGGGACCCTTGGATCTGACATTTCTTGTTTGCCGACTGTGTCCTCGCGGCACCGCGATGTGTGCTTGTGTCCTGGGGCAGCCAGGGATGGGGAGGGAGTCTTCCTCTGTTGCCTCCCTTTAGAGTTAAAACGTGGTGATCCTGCCCAGTCTGCCTTCCCCAGAGACTGACTCGGGGTGTGTTTCACCCTGGCTTCCCCCGACGTGAGCTGGTATCGCTGTCACTCAGCCGTTGTGGTGGCTGGGGAGCTGAGGCTACAGCCCCGGCTGAATCCCTTCCCTGGGATCCATCTGGTGACAGCCGAGCGTTAGCTGCTGCCTTCAGCTCCTTGGAGCCTGCGCCTGCCTCTCGCTAGCCCGGCCTGAATTTGGCATTCACTGTCAGGTGTCTGATTTCTGCCTGCAGAATGTGCAAAGTGTCAGCCTGGCATTTCCTCTTCGGCTCCCAGGGACAAAGCGGGTCACGACTTAACGTGTTTTATCATTAAAAAGATAATTTCCTCTGGATGTGTGCAATAAGACAATGGTGCTGACCTGTGATCCTGGCATTGCACAGCATTAATGATTTCCTTTTGCAGGTAATCAGCAGCAAATGTACACATTTTGGGGAGATCTGATTTTTTTTTTTCCTTTTAAGACTGCTGTCTTCCTAGGCCAGACTTAATTAGCAGACCTCATTATTTCCTCAAATGTAACTTGACTTCCATTGAATGAGAATTGTTCAGTGGATGGGGAGCAGCAGAGCGGTGCTGCAATATTCATATTGTTTTAATTGCAACATTAACATTTCATGCAGCTCTTGGCATATTTTCAGGTGCGGCCCTTTAGCTCAATGCAATGCGGTGAAAGGTTGGATCAGAACAATTAGGATACAGTGACTGGATTTCTGGATTTTATTTTTTTTTCTCTTGTAAGAAACGCAAGCCTAGATTCAATTGCTGTCACTCCTTTTGTTTGGCAGAACAGGGAGTCAAGCACCCCTGAAGTAAATGGAATAAAGGATGCGCTGTACCACGTGCTCACCTTCTCTCTTTGCAGAGCTGAAGCCCTGCAGGTACGTAGGATATGTGATCCACCGGGCTGACAGCACCTCCTGGGACTTGACCTCACCAGGTAAATCAGAATTCCCCAAAATTGTCTGGCTAGCTGGGCCATGTCACGTAGAAGCTGAAGGGAAGATGGCTGTTTCCCACTACCAGGGCTTCTGGATGCCTTGAGGCTGGAGGTGGTAATGAGTGGGTCTGTGCAGGTCCTAAACGAGCACATGGACTGCCCGCTCTGCCCCATACAGCCTGTGGGGCCGGTCCTCCTGCACGGGGGTCAGCGGATGGGGCTGCACGCAGCCTTACGAGCTCCGTGACCTTTGCCTGGCCGCGTGCCACGCTGGCTGCTAATTGTTCCCACCCAGCGGAGCAGCGGTCAGCAGTGGGAATTCCTGTCAAAAATGACTCCGGCTTCCACCCTCAAACAGCCTAATTAGGGCCCCCTAATTGGGTCACTGAAGGGAGGTGGAGGAGGCCGGCCAGCCATCAGCTCCATGCTGCCGGCGCTGCCCTCCCGCAGCAGCGTGGTGTGAGCAGTGTGCGAGCTGCCTGCTGGCCGTGGGGAGCTCCGCGTGGCCAGGCTGGGTCGTGGGGTGCTGCTGCCTGCCACCCCCCTGCTGCCACCGCCGTGTAAATGTGGTCGCGCTGAGGCTGGTCAGGGTCTGGTGTGGAGCACGGGCTGGCGTGCAGGGGGACAGGCTCGAGTGCTGCGATTCAGCAGCCCGCTAATGATGTGCAAGTGGTACTGCTGCGAGCTCCCCAGGCTCCTCCTCTGCCTCGGGCTGCGTTCCTGGCACTTGCTGGCAGCAGCCTGCGATGAAACATCTTGCTGGAGGCTGAAGTCTCTGTTCCTGTGGCAGAGAGGTGCTGCGGGGGGATCGGGAGGGGGGGAGAACTGCTCAGTCCATCAGTGCTCCTCCTCAGAGCTGGGGATGTCTCTTTTCTTTCGGGGAGCATCTGGACATATCTGCATGGACTCCTGATGTGGGCAACACGGGTGGTGTTAATGCAGTGGGGCCTCGGCTTGCTCACTGGAAGAAAGGTGAGGAAAAAGCACACAGCCCATTTCCAGAGGCTCTCGTATCAGCCAAACGCGTCTAAAACCTTCTCCCACTTGTACTGAGTGCGGTGGGATCCATGAACTCTTATCTCCTATGGCTCCATAGCTTGGGTTTAGGATTCTCTGGTGTCTAGTAAGCTGCTTGTGCTGAATGGAGCATCTGCCCTTCCCGGGATATTTATAACGTCTTGCCCTCCCACGCAGAATGTCTGGTGTCTAATAATGGATGATACACTACAGTTTTGAAGGTACTAATAATTTCCATCCTCTGTTTGACAGTCTGTTCCCATGAAATTTATAGACTCTGCCTGTCTTCGAGACCTCTGTCTCTCTGTCAGGACAGGTTGAGATCTGTTCTCAGTGCCAGGAGTTCCTGGGGAGCGGGCAGGGGACAGGCTGATGCGGCAGGACTGCGTATGCTCTGCGTCCCGTAGGAACTCAGGCTAAAATCGTGCCCGGCTCTGCTTCCTGCAGCCCTGGGGGGTGGTAGTGGCTCCGTTTTCCCAATTGTGAGTTTTAGGAAGGCAAGTTGGCTGTGTGGGAGCAAGGCGAACCTCCAGGAGACACGGGCTGCCGTGCTGCGGGCTGTTCACGGGGCCGCACTCTGTGTTCCCACTGCCTGAGGGGCCCGCCAGCGGCAGAGCTTGGGCTCTGCGGGAACGGCCCCTGAGGACAACAAACGAGCGAGCCCGGAGCTGCTGGCCGGCGTGAAGAATTGCCTGGCTGAAAGATAATGAATACCGCAGCAGGAGACAGAGCATTTCTCTGGGGCCATTCATCCCCTTTATCACCCCGCTAACAAGCCCCAGAGCGGCTGGCGTGGAGCTGCGCCATCCCTCACTGTGCTGGCGGCTGGGTGCCGGCGGTCAGGAGCCCGGCACGTGGCTCTGCGGGGAGCCACGGACCTCACCCCAAATAGCAGCCCCCGGCACGGCTGTCAGCAGGAGCAGCCGCACGCTGTGCTGGCAGGGAGGACGTGCCCTCCTTCGGGACCCCTGTGGTGCCACTGGAGAGAGATCCAGGTGTAAAAGCCCAGCACCCAGCTCTTTTAAAGCACTTTTGGGCAGCGAGGGTGCTGTGGTACCCTTTGGAGGATGGCTCTGTCCCAGCTCCCAGCTTGTCGGAGACTTACAGGGTTATTTATACAGCCCAACAGGAGTTCAGGGCTGCTGGCTAGGAGGTAAGTCAGTTCTGCTTCACTTGCAGCTTGTGCACGAGCCTCGTGAGAGGAGGAGAGGGCAGGAGTGATGTGCTCTTCCTAAGAGCTAATAAAAGCTAATTCCTCCCTTTGCTCCGAGACGGTGGGAAGCATTAGCGGCTGGCTGAGTGCCTCCTGCGCTGCGGCAGCGTGCTGGGTGCCTCCTTCCTCCCGGCTGGGAGCAAAGCCTGTCCCCCCGTGGAGGGGAAGGCATCTCAGCAAGAGCCGGGCGGTCTGCGGCTGCGTGAGTGGGCACCCGTGGCGCTGCCTGTAGCCGGCAGCCCTCCTGCCAAGGTAAACTAGCCAAATAACCCAGACAGGTGGCCAAGGGAGCGTGGGCGGTAGCCCCGTGGGCGATTTCCCAGTTGAGGGTGAGCTCCTCTACCTCTGCTGCGGGGTTTGGGGTGGGAAAAGCACTGCTCCTGACCCCGGGGGTCTGTAAGAGGCCCCCTAAGGCTGTGCCCCGAGCAGCGAGCGCTGTGCCCGCACCCAGAGCATGTGCCCAGCATGCGGTGTGCCCGGCCTGCCTGCCCCCCGCCAGACCCCACGGCACGTGGCCATGCAGCAGGGCTGGTTACCGGTAATTGGAAGGTCTGGCTTTTTTCTTTTCCCTCCTGCCTCCATATCCTTAGTTTCTCCTTTTCTTCCCAGTGTAGGATATGTTTTGTTGTTTTGTTGTTGTTCCTTGATAGACATCCAGTGCCTCAGCGGGCAGGGCTGGGGGAAGATGAGGAAGAGGAGAAAGGAAAGCAAACACGAGGTGCTCTGCTTGAGTGTCCTCGGCAGTGCTGGTGGCTTGGGGGAGCACAAAGGAGGAGAAGAGCTGCGAAGCCTTGCAGGTGGAGGGTGCAGGGAGCACCGTGATGGACAATTCGGTTGTTCCAGCAAGGGCAGAAACAGCAGGGCAGCAGCAGCAGGGAGGAGGCTGAGGAGCTCTGCGGCCCTCCGCCCCAGCTCTGCCCTGTTAAGGGTGCTGGATAGGGCAGGCTGTGTCTAGTGGCCCTTCAGGGGGGGCTGCGTTTACAGGGGGCACCCTGGTGGCAGGGGGGGCCCGTTCCTGCCCTGAGCTCTTCCAGCTCCCCGTATGGGAGGAGTTGGCTCACAGGCTGCAAACATCTGGCTCTTAAAACATCTGGCTCTTTCTTCTTTTGCCAGCACCATTAACTGTCGAGCTGAAGGGAAGCGCAATCCATCACCTTCCTTGTGGGCTGCCACTCAGCCGAGAGTAACAGAGATCAGCCTTCAATCACACGGGGGCCGGAGCTGAAGGAAACCTTCTGGAGGACACAGTGGAGAAATATTTTCATTAGCGGAGGAGGACCTGACAGAGATGAAGTGTCCCTTCACCTCGCCTGCCGGACCTCTGCCCTGCCTGGCGCTAACAGGACGAGCGAACACCGACCCAGCAGCTGGTGCCAGCTGCCAAGTTTTAAGGGCTGGCTGCATCCAGATGTGTGAAACAGCTGTGACACGGAGAACAGGGCTTCAATAGCCTGGGGGATGGCTTTGCTTTTCTCCTGCCTACCTACAAGTGAATGGGCGCCCCAGCACAGGCCAGAAGAAGTTGTCCTTGGGTGGTAAGGTCCCGGACTGCAGGAGATATTGTGGGCTCTGCCTCCTGCAGCGTGTTTGTAAATGTAAGAGGATTGCCTTTGGGGTGGGGGGTTTCTCTGCTTCTCTCCAAGGAAAGCCATTTTGCAGCCTGCTGTTGCAGTTACCTTCTCTTAGTCTGCATCCCCCTGTGGCAGTGGAGATGCCCAGGACTCACTTGTGCTATTTGTGTCGGTTGTGCCAGGGAAACGCACGCAGCACCGTGGCTGGGAGCCTGGCACAGGCAGGGTCTGGTCCTCCACTCACAGCTAAGGATGCCTCACCTGTCTTGCAGGTTGAAGGGAAATTGTTTTAATTTGCGTGACATGTTCCTTTGTGGGAAAAAGAAGGGGAAAAAAACAGAGACAACAAACTCTGGCCGTTCGGGATATTTTTAGTTCTTTCCAAAGGACCATTAACATCTCTCTTTAACTCCCTGAAGACTGTTCTTACTCTGCAGTTGCCTGTGATGCTGCGCTCACACCAGCACAGCCCTGCCACGGAGGCAACGCAGCGCCCCATAGACAGCAGCTCGCAGGGGGCCTCGCCTCCGCTGCCTCTTCTGCAGGTGCCCACCATGGCATGGCCTTCGAGAGGCTTGGACATTCACTTCTTCTGCGATGTTCTTTTTTTTTGAGTAGCAATCTGGTTTGAGCTTCCTCAGCCCGGCAGCTGGGGCGTTGACCGACACAAAATCAGCTGGCTTCACCTTTGGCTGTGCTGCTCACTGGCTGTGCAAATTCCCTCGTGCCTCGTGCCTCAGTTTCCTCTTCTGTGAACTAGAGGCGGAGGAGAGAAGCTCCCGAATGCCTCCCCTGAGCTGCACCAAGCTCTCCCTTCCCTCGAGGGGTGCTCAGGGGCCAGCTGCACGCTCGGGCGTCCGTGCTGCTTTTTTGCAGGGAGAGCGTTCCCATACTGAGGCATCTCTTGTTCTCTTTTCCTCCCTTTCTGAACTGAGAGCAGACAAAATTAGAGGAAACCTTGGCTTCTGAGCTTTTTTCCCCTGCCCCCTTCACCTGGCTTGTTTTTCTTTTCTTTTTTTCTTTTTTTTTCTTTTTTTTTTTTTTTCCTCCCACGGTCTCAGCTGGCTGAGTTTCAGCGCCAGCCTATTGCAAGGAAGGGCACGTGCTAGCTTACAGAGGGAGAAGAGACCCGAGGAAGGATAAATCTGGAGGCAATGAGGTCGGGGGGAGGCAAGTCAGCTGCTCTGACACTTTTATTATGGAGCGAGGCTGCTTGGGAGTGAATCTTGCTCGAAGCATATGTGGTAGGATGACATTTCCACCAGGGCCCGGCAGTAACCTTCCCAGCCCTACGCTCGCCTGTTCCCGGGGCGGCGGGACTGAATGTCAGCTGGAAATGCCACAGGCAGCAGCAGGGGTGAGTCCCTGCCATGCGCTGGCCTTGGCCACCATTCCCCTTCCCTCCTGGCTCTGTTGGGCTCTGACTTGAGGCAGAGCTGTTGGTACAGGGATGGGCCGTCTCAGACGGGTCTGCCTTTGTAGCCAGAAACCTTTGGTGACTTCAGCTTATGAACACGGGGGGTGTCTGGAAAGGGAGGCGTTGACTTCTCTGTGCTTCACATTTTAGAAACGAAGAGGATGCAGCAGAGATCACAATGAAATCCTCCTCGGGGTTGCCCAGACGGATCGGGAGCTTCAAGGCAAGCTTACCCCCGAGAAGGAAGATCTGCTCGCTCAACGAAGTGGTGAGGCGTTGCTGGCCGCGCT
The DNA here is from genome assembly GCA_011075105.1 of Heteronetta atricapilla. Lineage (NCBI taxonomy): Eukaryota > Metazoa > Chordata > Aves > Anseriformes > Anatidae > Heteronetta > Heteronetta atricapilla. Next base: position 11,809,602 of record CM021738.1, read on the forward strand.
GTGCGGGGGCTGGAGGCCAGGAGAGGCTTTGATACTTTGCAGTATCACTGTCAGCTTCGATTGCACAGGGAGGAGGTGATGCTGTGGCTGGCGGTGGCTAACTGAACATCACTGGAGGAGGTGACATTTTCCCCCGTGAGGGTACAACTTCCTTGCCTCTCCCTTTGGCTCACATCAAGAGCTGCTTGCTCCCAGCGCTAGGTGGGACGCACGTGTGCGATGCCCGAGGGATGGCGTGCGGCGCTGAGCACCGCTTCTCGCTGTGCCAGGAGGCAGCTCTGTGGCGCTGGTAGCGCTCCATCACTAGGGGCTGCTGGGCAGCTGACCAGAGGGCAGAGACCTCTCCCTGTCTGAGACAAACCAGGGCCGCTGGGAGCTGCTGTTTGCCACCCCGGGGAGCAGTGCACAGATGGAGCCCTTGCCAGGCTGGCAGCCTCCGACCAGCAGGAGGTCTGCCAGGGATGTCCCCTCAGAGCCACAGGAACTCAGACCTGAGAGAAATCAGGGTCTGAGGGACAGACAAATGTGTTTTAATGGCTAATGTTCCCCCAGGCTTGCTTTTGCCTCCTCTAAACGGGAGCTAATCTGGTAGAAGAGTGCCCGTGCCCACACCGCTCCAGCGGCCCCTTTGCCAGCCTGCCGTCCTCAAGGGCGATTTCAGCAAAGCCCGAGTGCTGCTCTGGGGCCAGCTTTCATCTTCCAGCTGGTTACGGAGGAAAGAATGGCGGTGGTTGCTGCTGCCAGGCTGTGCTAGAAAACAGGCAGGGGACAGGCCTTTTTGTGCACTTCAAGATCCAAGAGTTTAATCTGATTCTGCTTCTCTATTAGCCCTGATCCTGTCTTGCATCTTTTCCAGCTGCTGCCTGAGCCTATCTTTGTTTTGTTTTCCTTTCTCCCCTTTTCCCTCACCTTATGAAAAATGGCCTTGCCATCTGCATCTGTCAGGAGTCCGCAGAGCGGGGTGTACGGCTCAGTGAATATACAAATGTGCGGTTGGATTGTGGCCCCTTCCAGCAGACCAGAGCTGAATACCAACGTGCAGGAGGGTGAGTGCCTTCCCTTCTGCTGCTGGTGCCTCCGATGGTTGTTGTTTTTTTTTTTTTTTTTTTATCCTGAGGAGGTGTGAGCATCGCCTTTGGGAGCAATGCTTCCTTCTGCTCTTGTTCCACCTTGCCAAGGTTCAGCTCTCTGCCATCCATCATCGGATGAGTCCTCTCCTCGCTCCTGCATCTGAGCGGCTGGTGGGAATGCTGGGGAAACTGTTTCACCCTGCTTTTCCTACCGACCTTTCCCCTCTCGTTTTGCATCTCACCTCCCAGGCTCGTTAAAGGGCAGCAGGCAGGCTGGGGTTTGAGGACACTTGCCTTTGCTTGCTGTGATGCCAAGTGGTTTTGGATAGAAGCGAGGATGAGGCAGAGGGAGGAGACTGTCCAACCCTGCACACGTGGCTAAAAAATGTGATTTTAGAACAGAAGCTTTCAGCAGAGGACTCCTTGGGTGCTTTCAACACATCTTACACGTGCTCCCACGTGTCTTGGCCTCGGTGTGTCCCCTGTCGCTGTGAGGAGGCTGTGCGGGGAGGGACGCACCCCGCTGGGAGACGCTCAGGTGCGGTAACTCCGCAGGTCACCCAGGTGTCCACGGGGAGGTGACACCCTGCCTTGGCACTGCTGGGTGTGCTTGCCTCCCTCCTAACTCTTGGTTTCTTGCAGCCTGGTGTGAGCTGCTTCCAAAATCTGGCTTTACTGAAATTCTTCAAGCCAGGTGGGCTCGGAGGAGCAGGCAGAAAACAAAATGAGTGCCTCCACACTCCTGCCACAGCTATCTGGTCAAGGGGGGGAATTTTCTGGGAGGGCAGCCCCCCGCTTTGGCAGGAGGAGAGAGCTGGCAGCTTGAGCCGAGCTGTTTTTTTGACAAGCAGATGGATGTTCAGCAGGGGCCCTAGAAAACCTTCTAGCTCCAGGCTAGTTGCGAACCCTCCAAACCATCGCGTTGTGCTGACGCAAAGAAAGCCTCGCTCCGTTGGTTCTGGGTCTGAATTACCTCTTCTGGGTGCCTGGCTCGGGGGGCAGCGCCTGTCCCCTCCTGCCACCAGCTCCCCGGAGGTGCCGGCTGCCTGCTGCTGGCTGGGCAGGGATGCGGCAGCAGCCACCACGCTGCAAACCACCACGCGAGGAGGGAGGAAGGCGAGCGATGGCAGGTTCCTCCGGCGTCTCCACGCCGTGGGGCTCTTGGCGAGCAGGCGCCAGCCTGCTTTGAAAGCTCTTCGTGCTCCCGCAGGTGGGAGCCAATTTGTCTGCTTTCCTGCCCAGGTGCCATCTGCCGCAGGATCGCCCGCGTTACGGATGAACGCGGCGGGGATGGCGAAGGGGAGGTGGGGGAGACGAGCCTCAAACTTTCCTGGGTAACTTCAGCGCTCCTTGCAGCTCCCTCTCCCTGCGTCGCGGTGGGGAAATCACAGCCTGTCATTTGTCGTTCCTGGAGCGTGATAGGGAGCCCAGGCGCTGCTAATAGCAAGCTATCATTTTAATGCTAATTTCCCACCATTAGATCAGGCTGGGGGAGGCACAGCCTCCGAGGAGGGAAGTCATTAGCAGATGGAGGTGGGGGGGAGAACGTGTGTGAGGCTTGTTCTGCACCCCGAGAAGGGACTTCCAGGGGGGCAGATGATTAACAACCACTGGGGAAATAGGGAGCAGATGCTGGGGTCAGTCTCTGGTGGCCGTGGGAGGGGGGGGAGATGGATGCTTTGTTCCAAGTCTCCTTCCTGCATGGCTTTCTCAAGTGCCTCAGGCTTTTGGGTTGAATTTGGTGTTTGCTGTTTGTTGCCAGCCCCTAGCGCTTGGTGGCTGCGGGTGTGCTCGGAGCAGTAGCAGAGCTGTGCTGGTGGCTGGGTCATCCTGTTTAGGAAGGAGCCAGGTCCCATTAGGGTTGGGTTTCGTGACCATCCCCACTTGAGGACCCTGGATATCCCTGGGTGGTGGGTTTCAGGGAAACTTGCAACCTGCTTGGCTGGCTGGTGCAAAATGGGGGTGCTGCCCCCAGCCTGGCTCTGCTGCCCAAGGTCACTGATGGCCTTGTGCCATCTACCTGAAAGCAGAAATGAAAACTATTTTCCAAAAAAAAACAAGCTCAACCACCCCAAGCTGGTGAGCTGGCAGGAGTTGGGAGTCATGAAGGAAAGCCAGCTGTTTCCCTGCCCTTTCCAGCGGTGGGGATCTCACATCCCACCTCGTGCTCCGTCAGCCGCGCTTACCGAGTGGCAAAGCCCCTGGTTCTCCTCAGCCTCCCGTAGTTGCTCCTGGGAAGGTGGAAGGGAGGCGACTGGTCGTGCTGGGAGCTCTTTGGGACTGTTGGTGGTCGGAGCGGGTCCTCTGCCACTTCTGGACATGCTTGGAGATCTTGGGGCTAGGGGGAAATGAGCTCAGCTGCTGTGCCTGGCTGGGAGGAAGCTGGTTAGCTCTTGCTGAGGGCTGGCATTGATTTAAAGCAAGGGCCTGGCTGTCTCGCTCAGTGGGACGCGTCTCCTGCAGATCCGCCAGCCTGTGCTGGTGTGCAGGCCATTAGAGTTATTTCGTATGGAAGCACACATGGGTTTTCCAAGACCTTTTACGAAACATTTTGGTGTCTAGCAGAGGCAATGGAGAACAAATCCAGCCATGGTGAAGGGCAAGAAAACCAGCAACTGGTTAAGAGAGAAAGCCAGGAGGGGACCATCCTGCAGGAGGACACCAGCACGAGGTTACATCAGCTCAGCAGCACTGCTCAGCGTGGTTCCCAGCTATCAGATCTGCCCCAGGGTAGATCACAAGTCACTGGCTTTAGGGAGCAATTTCCAGCCAAAAAGTGGCTCCTGTCTTGGCTAGAGCCTCTTCTGCACCTTGGGCAAGGAGACAATTTTTTTTAAAAAGTGATGGGCTGTTTTTTTTTCCTAGCTGAGGAAAAGCAAACAAGTGGTAAGTGAGGAAATCAACGCCTCATGCGTGTCCAAGAATAATATAATCAAGTAATTTTTTTTGGAAAAAGAAAATAAGCAGTAGTGTTGCTTTTCCCAGTTGAGCACTCTGAATGATGAGCCTACAAGCTGGAGGGGGAGCTCCCGGGAGAGGCGCCCGCGTGCGGGAGACAGACAACGAGTGTCTCGGATGGGCCCGTGTCTGCAGCACGCTCTAATTTTCTACATCAGTGAGAGCTCGGCGCAGCACCATCCATCATAGTCAAAGCCACCTCGGCGAGCCCCCTCCCCGCAGGGGGACACCCCCCTGCCCCGGCATGGGGCTGCGGGTGCTCGGCGCGCAGCCGGCTCGTGCCGCTCCATCTCTCCTTGTGTTAGACCGGGTGTTCTTGCTTGAACTGTGGAGGCTCTTGACTTTAACCAAAGCCAGGCTAGCTGATGCCAGCTGTCATGGTGTAGAAGTGTTCGCAGTGCCTTTTCAGGCTCTGGGGGCTCAGGCACCAGCGAGAACCGAGGAGCGTGCCGCTTGCTTGAGCGCAGCTCCAGACAGAAGCATCTTCTGAATAAACCACTGCAAATAAACCGCTGCAGTTGCCACCTGCCTCTCAGCCTCTGGCTTCTCAGAGCAGTCAAAGAGCCCTGACCTCTCTCTCAGGCATGGTGTTCTGCTTGTTTCAACCCTGCCCCGGCATTGTGGAGCTGTTGCTGGCTTCTGTAATAGCTGCTTTGTTTACTTCCCCAATGCCTGCCCTTTTGGTAATGAGCTATAATTCATTCTGTTTTATACAGTGCTCAGAGATACCTGGAGCAAGGAAGGTGTGCCATTAAAAACACCTTATAGCCTGCTCTCTGGAGCAGGGGTTGCTGATCTCCTGGAGATGTAGAATGGGGGGGGGGGGCAAGGGGGAGGAGATGGAAAAGGGGAATAATTGCCTCCCAGGGTAAAAGGGGCTGGCTGGGTTCAAAACTGCTGGGGGCTGACATGCAGGTGCAGATGAAAGGCTGTGACAGGCAGACAGGGCGGAGAGATGAAAGACATTTTTTTAAAAGCATCTGCTTTCCTCGCTTTCCCTGCTTTATAACCTGTTTTTATAGAGACTGCATGAGGAACACATTTTTTTATTAGCAGCTTGGGAGTGGAGAGTAATAAAGATTAATTTTTTAAATAATTCCTTGCATTATCTTTTAATTTCCTGTGGCAGCGTTTGACTTTTAAATCTGCAAATGGAGTTAACCGCTGATGTGCTCCTCAGTTTGGAAGCGCCAGCCGAAGGAGCTGCAGGACGTGGGGATGCTGGTGTGGTCCCAGGGCCAAGCCTGGAGCCTCAGCCCCTCCCGGGGAGGCCTGCCTGTCCTCGGCTGCAAGGATCCGCTCAGGTTTGTAGCGCTGGGTGCATCGTTTCTGCTCCAGGAAGACTCTGATGTAAGCCGTCCTGCAGCTCACAGTGTCCTCTCTGCTTCCTTCCACTGAGGGTGATTACGGAGCTCCCTTTGCTGCTGCTGAGGAAGGAGGAAACCCAGTGGCGCTGCGGGATGGGGAGGAGATGTTGGGAAGAAGCAATGGGGGTTGGAGAAGAGGGGGGCAGGGTGGGAGAGGTGATGCAGACCTGAAGCCTGAGGCTCTGCTGGGCTTTAACCTGCCGGGGAGACTGGCCGAGAGCTCATGTGCCATGCGTGTGCTCCTGCAGGCACTGAAGCTGGGCAGAAGTGATGCTCAGCACGCAGAGACCCCGGCTTCCTTTGGCCACTCGCCTTCTTTCCATGACCCGTGCTCCGTCAGCCTGGCTGCTGGCTGCCAGACTTGGCTCTGAGCCTCTCCTCTCGCTGCAGAGCGAGCGGTGGAGGTGAGGGGAGGTTGGTACGGGGAACCAGGCGGCGTGGGCACCAGCCCTTTGGCTCACGTGGGGACGAAGCCAGCTGCCACCCGCAGGCGCTGTGCACGCCTGGCTGGCTGCGTGCCTTGGCAGCCCGCGGGTGGCTGGCTGTGCTGACCCAGCATGGGAGGGCTGCGCTCTCCCCGATCTCAGAGCTGCTCCTCCTGCTTTGGGGACCTGCTCTGCACCGCAGCAGGACGCTCTGCCAGCCCCACTGCCGCCCCCACGCCTCCCTCACCCCCAGCAGGAGAACAAACAGCCCAGCCCGTCCCCGCGGGTGAAGGTCGGTCGTGCCCAGGTGTTGGTGTCTGCTGGCGTCTGGCTGGCAGAGTACCACGTGGGAGGACGTGGGTCGGTCTGCTGTTGGACGCAGCGACTGCCTGGCACCAGGCAGCCCGCTCGCAGCGCTAAACGCGGCTGTGCTCTGCTGTTGTGCTTTGGCAGCAGGCTGAGATCTCGTCCTGCTGGCCGGGCTTCAGCCCGCTGGGTCCTCGGGTGTCCAAGGGAGCCGTAAAAAGCTTTGGTACGCGTGGCTCGGGCATGGCTTTGGTGGGAAAAGGCTCTCCTCATCCCTTTGTTTGGATTCTCCGTTTATTCATGTCTTTGTACAGAAAAGGGCCCTGTGCTCTGCCAGCAGGAGAAGACAGAAGTGCCTTATGGATGCTCCTCGGGAAGGAGGAGCTCACAGACCTCCATCCTCACCGGGATCTGAGGTGTCCCACGGCAGCGCCGATGCCAGCACGGAACCCTGGCTCTTTCTTGGGACAGCTGCTTTTGTGTTTGGTGGGTGCTCCGCAGGGAGATCTTGGACAAAAAGGCAGAAAAGGGGTGGCCTTTCAGAGGGGGAAACTGAGGCACAAAAACGTGGCTTGATGGGCTGTGCAGGGCTTGTGCACCTCCATCCCCGTGTACGGGGTGTCAGGAAAAGTGGAGGGCAGTTCCCAGCTCTCAGTGTCTGTCCAAAAGCAGAAACTTCTCGTAGCTTTTTTTTTTTTTTCTTCTTCTTCTTCTTCTTCTGAAGTCACAGAGAGAAAAATGGAAATAAAGAGCAGCAGGGAGAGAGCTGTTAAAAAGCTTAAAGCTGTCACAAGGCATTGGTTAGTTTATGTGCAGTGAAGTATACAAACAAGTTTTCAGCTTGTTGGTTGGAGCCAAAGAGCTTTTTCTGTGTGTGTGTGTGAGAGAGAGATAAATATGTTTTATGGGTCTTTTATGGGATTTTTTTTTTAAATGGCTGTCCCAATAAATTATTTACCAGGGTAATAAAAGATCAAGGAAATTGTTCCAACCGTATCGCCGAGCATCTAAATCCTGGAGCTTTGCTGGGGTGCGAGGACCCCCTGAATTCCCCTGGCCTTCCAAAAGCTGGCTCGGGCGTGCTGCTTTTTGCAGCGTGCAGCTGGAGGCCGGGTCCCCAGCCAGCGCCGGCACTGCGAGCATCTCCCCGAGCTCCTGGGCAGCCCGTGACACTTCCCAGCCTCCGGCAGCTGCTCCTGGAGGCTGGTGGTGCCTCCTTCCACCGCTGGATCTTGTGGACGTAGATCCCTTGTTGCTCTCTGGCTCCTTATTGAAGTTTCCAGCAGGTGTTAGTGGTCCTTGCTGGTAGGGAATGGGAGGCAGAAATCATTTGTGAAGTGGCGAGGGTTTGGGATCCCACCCAGGGTTCCTGTGGATGCTTTGGCCGCATCCCAGACCTGCTGTAGTGAGAGGGATCAGCGTTAGCCCCCGGTAGGGTTTGCGGGACATTGATTAAGGCAGTGGCCTTGGTAAAGACTCTGGTAGAGCAAGATGCATCCCCGCCTGGTAAGCTGGTTGTAAGAAAATGTATTCTGGGTTTTAGAAGCAATTTCTGAGGCTTGAAAGAGGTGATGCTGGAGGGGCCTTAAAAAGGGACCGTGGGTGGGAAGGGCCGTCTGCTGTTTCAAGGTAATTCTCAATATTCATAGGAAGGATTATCCATTTGGCCTTCCCAGGCAGGAGAGTCCTGGGCACCTGGTGTGTTGAAAGCGAGACTGGACTGATCTTTGCTCATGCTGTCTTTGTCTTGTGCTAATCCTGTGCCTTAGGGCACCTGCTGTCCTCCATGTGGTGCAGGGGAAGTCCTCGTCCCCGCTGATGCCTGGTTTGGCTCCAGGGCTTGGTTGTGTTCTTCTCTCTGAGGTGCTGGAGCCTTGTCTGGGGAACAGGGAGAGATTTCCTGAAATTCAGGGAGATTTCTGAAGCTGTTTTAATGGTGATACCTGCTGGGTTCAAGGCTGCGTGGGCTGGCTTTACGCTGGCAGCTGGGGACTTGGTTTCAGAGCAGGCTTCCCGCTGGGGGGGCAGCGGCTGGTGCCACCTGTGACGTCTGCCTTTGAAGAAAAGAAAAAAGGGCACGTTTCCCCACATCCTTCTTACTAATCGTGAGCGTGTCCTGCCAGGCTGGCAGTGGCTGCCATAAACTGAAGTTAGAGCATGGGTTGAATCGGGAACAACTGGACGTGCCCGCTGCTTCCAAGGGGGACTCCCTCATGCCATGCAGTTTTAAATAATAATAATAATAATAATAACTGGGGTTGGTTTGGGCTGTGGGTTTGGGGGGCGCTGATTTTATGGAAGGAGGAATCCTGGAGGGTGGGTGGTTCAGATCGGGGCTGGATGCTGACATCCAGGCCCTCCAAGGTGCGATGGGGAGCGCGTCTCGGAGGGGCTGTGTGCCAGGGCTGGGGAGGGCTGCTTCCCCCAGGGGCCAGGCAGAACGCAGCACGGCAGTGGTTGGGAAGAAAAGTTACTGTTCTCCCAGCCAGAAACAAGGATGATTTTCAAGAAGCAAATTTCTCTAGTGTTCGTGCAGGTCAGCCTCCTGTGCAGGTCACCAGCGTGCCGTTACTTACATCCAAGGGGGCACCGCCCCGGCAAGGGAATGAAAAGGAAGATGAGAAATCCCATCTGTGCCACTTGAAACACCTCTGTTCGGTTGGGCTGTGGTCCAGGAAAGCACTTAAGTGTGGGCAGCGCCCCTGAGGCAGTGGGTGGCTGAGGGGACCTTGCTCTTGAGCCCTGGCCACCACCAGGTCCGGGGTCCCACCTCGAGCCGCTGGCTGCCCCTTCATCGGCATGCAGCGGTGCGTTTGCTGCCGTACAAACCTTGGCTGTGTCATTAACAGAGGAAGGAAATAAAAAAGCAAGGGCTCCAAATGGATCCCAAAGGGATTCCCTGTAGCAATTAGGTTTATACTTGAAAACATATTTCCAATCTTTACTGCCTGCTCTCTGTATTTGAAATAATTTTCTACCCAATAAACCTTAGTAGCCCCCAAACATAATTTCAGCGATGCATTAATTAACAACAGGCGACCTGCTGGTTCAAAAGCTGAGCGAAAACCAATGCATATATTAGGCAGAAGCAGTATTTCTGAGACACTCAGCGTGCAGATGCAAGTGCTTTATATAGGACATTACCCAATGCCGGGGAGCACGGGGCAGCCTGGCGCCTTACTTGCTGACTGGCACCTTCTGCACGGGGTGAGCACGCGGGAGCTAGAAAGGAGGCATTTCTCTCTCCTGATTTTTCATCATTATAATGAAAAATTTTGGATGTGTTGGGTGTAGAAAGGTCTCGGGATGTGGAAAACCACTTGCTTGGTGGCAGGGAGTTTGCTCCTGGGGGCATGGGCTCTGCTACTTTCCAGGTCCCCGTAATACAGCCCTGGGACCTTCTCCAGGTCCCGTACCTCCAGGTCCCATACGGTCTCTGTCTGTTGTATCAGGGGAACCCAGATCTTCTCCATGGGGTCTACAGAAGCAGGTCAGGAGCCTGCTGGAGAACCGGCGTGATGCCTTCAGCAGGTCCCTGCTGGGGATGGGGAAGGGACACCAGGGCTTGGGGACCTCCTGCCAAGGAGGTGACCAGAGCCCCGTCAGCCTGGTCTCAGCGGGTGGGGGGAGCCCGAAATCTGCTGCTGAGCAGTGGCTGGGAGGCAGCGTTAGGGGCTGCTGCTGCTCTCAGCTGTGGTGGGCTCATCCTGCTTTATCTGCGGCGTGTGAAATATCCCATGTAAAGCTAAGCAAAGCTACTGTAATCCTTCCTAAAGCCACACTGCCCCTCAGTGCGAATATTGTACTAGATGATATGCTTATTAAACTTGTTCAACACAAGTTTTACTTCCAGCTGGCGCCGATAGCCTTGAGATGCCATTAAGGTAATAATTGCGTCAAGTCACCCTTGATCCGGATTCCAGGCAGTTGCTGTTCACACGTGCAAGGCAAGGGAGAAGGCACAGGGCCAGAGGTGGGACCTGGAGAGCCTCTGGCACTCGTTGTCCCCACCTTCGTGGAGCACCTTAGGTGCTTATGGCAAATGAGTGGTGGAAGCTTCTTGCTCAGAAGAGGACGAAGGGAAAGGAAAGGAGATCATTGTGGTTTGTTCTTACCCATGGTTGCAGGTCTGTGGAGAGCAGCTGGGTGGCCAGACCCTGTGCTGGGGGTAAGAGAGCATCATGGATGGTGTTTTGTCCCCTGTGAAGGCCTTGGATCCTCCACGCAAGTGTCAAGCTCAATTAACTTCAGTCAATTACACAGAGCTTACAGGCTACAGGCAGCTCAGTCCTAGGACTTCTGCTTGGGAGGGGAAGGGGTGTGTGATTTTAAATTCAGCATGATTGCAAGAGGGGGCTGTGTAATGAGTCAGGGGAGCTCAGCGCCGCCTGCACGGCTTGCAGCAGCCCATCAGACCCCCGAAGGACAGCAGGGCGCTGCCTGGTCGCACCCCGTGCTGCTCGCGGGGGGACACATTTGGGAAGGGGGGGTCCCAGGAGACCCAGGCAGTCCGAGGCCGTGTGCCCTGCCTTCCAGGGTGAGGTTTGGCTTCTCCCAGCAGCAGCGGTGGGCTTGCAGGACTGAGTCTTGCTCCTGGGAGTCACGGTCCACGTGCGGACACCATCCCAGTGGCCACCAAGGCGAGGAGGATTTTGTCTTCGCTCTGGTCCTGGTGGCTGTGCAGCAGGTAAGGGTCTCTAAGCCCCCAGTGGGAATGGGGCATCGCATCCCACGCCCTCCTCTGTCCCCTGCCTTCAGCCTCCCCCCCCGAGCCTCCAGGGACAGGCGGCTGCCATCAGTCAGAGGCGATCGGCTCTGTCAGCGTGACACTGATGTAAATTTAAACCCTTCTGCTCTCTCCACCAGCAGCCCTTTATTTTCAGGAAGAAAGAGAATGGGAAACAACTTTTTTAATGAAGTACGGCATTTAAATTCTCTTTATATTTAGCCCTATCTGGAGCTCTTTGCCCAAATGAAGCAGAAAGCGTTTACAGCTGTATTTTCCATCACACCAACCAAGGAATATATTCATTTGCGGTAACATGACACTCAATGAAGTGGAAAATAAGCTCCCCAAATTGCGCTCGCTACGAAACCGTCTCAATAACGAGGAAAAGCCTGGTTGGAGACCACTGACCGGTCACTTCGGTTATGATAAAAATTAATCTGGTCGAGCACCTGCACTGCGGCCGGCGCTGGGCCCGGGGTGGCTCTGCTCGTGGAGCAGCTCGGGGTGCTGGAGCGATGGGCGATTAAACCCGGACCGGGGGCTGATCCTGCCCAACCTCGGTGCTGTGGCCGCAGGAGGGGACAGCCTGTGGACGAGGCTGGGTTCTCCTTCCCCCCGCAGCAGCCCGAGGAGGACGTGAGCAGGGTGCTGAGCAGGCGGCGGCGTAGCGGCGCGGAGGGCTTGCTAATTGCTTCTGATGTCTCGTCCAACTCCGCTGGCGCGAGCAACAATTGCTACTGGAAGCGCAATTAATAATTAAGCGCCCGCTGCTGGCAGGTGTCTGCAGGAATCTGCCGGGCTGGCGTTCCCCGCGCTGACACCTGCACCTGCAGCACTGAGCAGGATGAGGCCCCGCGCCGCCTGGGCTGGTGCTCGGCGGGCTGCGGATCCCTGCCTTGGGGGAGCAACGTGCTGCTGGCAGCCCACGTGTCGGCTGTTTCACCACCACCGTCTGCTGGAGCAGAAGGACTCTGGGGTGCTGAGGACCATCAGCATCCCACCCGGGGCTGGCACGACCCCTGTGCATGCTGCGGGCCCTCGCCAGCTGGCACGTCCCCATTCCTGCTGGGGACGGTGGCACACGGGGCAGCAGCTGGCAGAGAGCAGCGGTGCTCCACAGAGCCCTCCCTGCTGCACCCCTCGGACACCTGGGGACCCCTGGGGACCCCTCTGCTCTGCCCCCTGCCAGGCCAGGCAGCCCCTCCTCCTGCAGCCCTCACTGCTGCATGGGATGACTTACGGCGTTCCTCAGCCTGGCTTTTATTTTTAATTACATTTTGCCTCTGAAGATGTGCTGATCTGCCATTTTATTTTATTTTATTTTTTTTCCCCTGCTCTTTCTTTTTTCCATTTTATGAGTCGCTGGGCTTTAGGCCCCTCAAGAAACAGCCCCAGCTTTTAGGGAGGTGCGGAGCTTTTTCCCCGAGCAGCAAAGTGCTGATTGCCAGCCACAGGGCTGACTGATGGTGATTCCCTTATTAAATTGCACTTAGAGGCAGCGACTGTCAGGCAGGAACGGAGAGCCTCTCCGATAAGTTGGAGCTATTCATTATTAAATTATCTTCATTCACTCGAACAGCTCATTTTCATTGAATTAGATGAAAAGTGCTCAAAGCCAGCTGCCGTGGCGGCTCGCGGGCTGCCAGGAGCGTGGTGCGGACGTCACCACTGGCCTTTCCTCCCGCCTCCAGCCTTCCTGGGGGATGGAAACCCAAACCCCACGGCGGCTGGGAGCAGCCGGGGAGGTGCTTTGGCTGCTGGCCCACCCTCGGGGGCCTCAAAGCAGCAGTGGAGACCCCTTTGGCTCGCTGCTCCGGGTGCTGCGGGGTCCTTTGTGCCTCCCACCCGCTCGCTGCAGTGGCCTCTCTCTTTTTTTTTTTTTTCCCCACCAGCATCCACAGAGGTGTTCCCGGACTGGCTCGGCACCAACTGTTGCTGTTCCTCGCCAGCGAATCTCACCGGGAGCCACGGCTTTGATCAGCGCGCTCGGATGTCAGGCCTCAGCCTTGATCAAGGCAAGGGGAGGGACGAGCGCGCGGACTCTTCTGGGACGGTCCAGAAAAAGCAGCTCCGAGAAAAACCTGCTTCAAAGGAGGAGGCGGTGCTGCCAGGGGGAGAGCGAGGAGGAGGAAGGGGGGCTCCAGGGGCTCCCCGTGGGCACGGTGAGGTGTGGGCCCAGCAGGGCCCGTGGCAGCGGCGTCCGTGGGGCTGGAGCCGCTGCTGGCCCAGGGGATGGTGCGGGTCTGGTGGAGGGGCCACCAGCCAACCTTCTGCAGCTCCTGGTCCCCATCTCAGGTGTGCACACACACAACACACACACACACACACACACACACACACACACACAGGCGTGTGCTCCCCTTCCCTTCGCGCCGCAGATGGCAGGCAGAGGAGCCAGCCAGCCAGATGTGTTTTTCATAGCTCCCAAGCCGGGCATAACTAAACATTTACATTTATTACCAATTAGAGGGGAAACAGACTGTGGTTTTATGGACTGCGTGTGGCTGGGGGTGTTTCTCTTCGTGACCTTACCCCCAGCAACCAGCGATCAGTTTCAGGGGGGTTTCACCCTTGGGGACACCTCCCTGCGGCCGGGGGACCGCCGCCCTGGTGGCACGGGGTGCGGGATCCCCAGCTCTGCGTGCACGGTTCCCCTCTCGCTCCGCTGACGAGCTGGGTGGAAAATTGAATTTATTTTTACTTTTTTTTTTTTTTTCCTTTCTCCCTCAACCTTGCTGGAGTGTGACAGAGGTGGGAGCTCTTGGCAGCTGGGATGTTAAATGTTTTTCCACATGGTCTCTTGGTTATTAATGGATTTTAGCACTTGACAAAGTAGAAATTAGGAGATAAAAGCTATTAGAAACTAATTTGGGTAATCACCGCGTCTTTTCCCCCAGGAGCCTTCCTGAGAGCACCGCTCCCGATGCTACCACCTCTTGGGAGAGAGGGGACCCCCCGTGGGACAGGGTCAGGATGTGGCCCAGGAGCAGGTCAGGTCCGGGCACCTCTTCCCTCCCAGCAGCCGCCGGGGATTTATCGCGTTCCCCATGGTCTATGTGCTGTGATTTGGGGCTGTTCTGGCAGCGAGGCAGGGAAACTAGTTTGGAAAAGCAACGTGCGTGCATCACAGTGGCTCTGTGGCGCAGGAGCAGAGCCGAGAGCTCACGGAAGGTCCCCTGGTGCAGGGCTGGTGGCTTTCAAAGTGAGGGATCAGGGAGGAAAACCACTGGAAAGGGGAGAAAACAGCCTGAAGGAGAGAAATGGAAAATGTGCTGAAGCAGCTGATGACAACCCGAACAGCAGGGGAAGGCTCCTGCCTGCCAATTAACGAGGCTCTGGTGCTAATTTGCCACCTCGGTTGCACTTCTGAGCTTGTCAGAAGACGGGGAAATAACAGACAAGGCTGAAAGAGGAGCGGCAAGGCTTCGTCTCGCCTCTCGGCTATGCGGGTGCTGCTGGGCCGTGGGGCGGTGTGGGCACACCGCTGGGTGCTGGAGCACAGAGTGTTTGTGCGGGTGGGGAAACTGAGGCACGGCACACCGCCGAGCCCTGCAGACAGCAGAGTGGTGTTGGCTGAGCAGCTGGAGGCGAAAAGGCCTCAGGGTGCCCAGTTTGTGCCCTTGGGGCCGTAGGGATTGCATCCTGTGGTCTGCTTTGCTGGTTGGGTGCGTACGTGGAGATCCCGTGTGTGCTGAGGGGCATCTCTGCCATGCACCCGGCCCACGTTAGGAGGAGGGTGGTGAGGGAGGGCGGCTCCTCAAGGGGCAGCCTGGTTTCTCCCCATGCTCCAAGCATGTTCCCTGGTGTCACCTGCTCGGGCAGGGGGTACTGCCACTACCGCATCCCCCAGGTCACTGCCTTCCTGCTCGGCTGTGACCCGTCCTGTCCCCCCCTAGCACACCCAGGGCTGCCTCTCCCTCCCCTTGGGGGCAGATGTCCCTGGGGAACTGCCCTGAGCCTCGCCGAGACGATGGCTTTGACTCCCCCTTTCCTCCCTGTGCGATTCATTGCCTGACTTTTCTCATTTTAGGACCGGGAGACACAGGCAAAGGAAGGCAGCTGTAGAGAGAGCAGAAGTCCAGGTGACAGCTTGAGGGATGCTGTAAACACAATAGGCTGCCTGATGGATTGATGGATCAGACAGGGAATACAGTTTATCTACTCCGCTTTTATTTTCCTCCCGCTTATCTCTTTATCTGTATCGCCCAAGGATGGAGGAGAGGGGGAGCAGCAGGAGAGATGAATTCAGGTTGCTGTGGCTCTTCCAGCAGTCACACAGACGAGTTTTGGCAGCCAGGGAGGATTTGGCAGAGCTGTGAAGATCGCCCCGAGCAGTGGGGCTGCTGCTCTTCTCCAGCCCCGGGGGAGGAAGCAGGGTAGGAACGGGGCTTTCCCACTCCTGGCTTCCCTCCGTGGGGCTGGGGGTGATGTCTTTGGAAGACCCCGTGGTGTGGGAAGCAGCAGTGCCCTTGATGCCTGCGCTGGGTTTAGCTGATGGGGAGCTGAGGCAGCTTTGGGGTGCCCAGGATGGGCTGCACCTGGCTTTGTGCCCATTCTAGGGGACAACGAATGAGGAGGGCAACGAGCACACCACAGGTATGGAGCAACCTCCCTACACAGCCCAGGTAAGGGAGCCCTGGCAGAGTGCTGACCATCATCCATGCGACTGAGTGCCCAGAAAAGGTGGCTGAGGTCGGTCAGTGCCCCTCTCCTTCCACACCACGTCTCCGGGGCACCACGTGAGGCTCCCAAGGGGCGCGTCTGGCGTGCCCGAGGAGGTGCTACGTGCCACAGTGAGCACATCCGACAGTCATAACGAGCCGCCTCGGAGCCCCTGGCACACCCAGCAGCTAACAAAGCCCTTGGTGGGAGGCAGATGGCCAGCCAGCACGGGCTGAGCTCCCAGCCTCTGCCCCAGGGCACAGAGAAACGTGGGGGACACAGCACGGGGGTCACCTCGCCACCCCCCTGCAGCACAGCAATGGAGAAGCCAGGGCCAGAGATGACAGTAAGTGTTCTTTTTTTTTTTTCTTTTTTTTTTTTTTCTTTTCCTCGGTTGTTTTTGGTTGCTCTTTTGCTCAGAAAAAGGCATTTTTTTAAAAAATATATTAAACAGATACATTTTACTAAGATGTCCCTTGGCTGGAGCCACCGACAAGAAATAACCCTCCCCAAATAAATAGGCTTAAAAAACTCCCTCCCAAACCAACCAAATAAATAAATACATAAATAAAACATTTTTTTTTTCCTTTCTCTTTCCTTCTCTTGCTCTTGTTTCGCTGTAAGAAGTGGCCAAGAGGTCTCTGTCGACATCCACAACAGCAGTGCCCGTGGGGCAGACGCCAGGTCCCTGCCCGCGTGCGGGGTGGTGGTGCCTCGGCTCTGCCCGTCACATCTTGGTCCCCCCTGTGCCACGTGCGAGGACATGGCCGTAGAAGGCTGGGATGTGAGAGCATCGGCAGAAAGGCATTTTAGAAAGCCTACGAAGCCGGGGCAGCATGGAGATTGTTGCTAGAGGAACCGATGGTTGGGGTCTTGGAGGGTTCGCTGTGGTGAGGCCAGCAGCTGCCTCCAGCTGAGCTGTGTCCCCCAGCCAGCAGCACATCCCCTTGGCCACCGGAGTGGTGTGCTCGAGCAGAAGCAATGTCCCCATGCTGGGATCCCACCAGAGTCACCCTGTGCCCAAGGTCCTGCTGCCTTCCTCCGCTTCAGCCCTGCGTCCCTTCGGCCGGTGGCTGGCTGTACCGTGGAAGCACGCGCTTGGCACTAAGGTAAGGCCTTGATTTGATCTGCCGGGGGTGCTTTTCCTCTCTCCCGTCCCCGTCGCGCTGCCGTCTGAGCAGCCCTGGCCGTTAGCTGCACAGCTTGCCCGTCTCCTGCTCCACCGCGTTGGGCAGCTTGGCGCTGAAGGCGCGCAGGGAGGACTGGATCCTGGCCACCTCGTTGTTGGCCAGCTTGAGCCGGTGGCGCAGCAGGCAGGTGAAGAGGTCGAGGCGGGTTTTGCCGGGGGGCGACAGCCTGTTCACCCGGTCCCTGATCTCCACCAGCTGCAGCATGGCCGAGTCCTGGGAGCCCTGCGTGTAGGGGTAGTCCAGCTGCAGGATCAGGTCGCGTATGGCGTCCGGCTCGAAGGGCAGGCTGTAGCCGAAGACCTGCAGACTGTTGATTTTCATGTACCCCAGGTTCTTGGAGGGGTCGGCCATCTCCAAGGGCTCGTAGTAGATCGTCTCGTTGGAGCTGTCATCCAGAGACTTGATGCGGCTCCGCAGGTAGACGTGGACTGTCTCAAAGAAGGTCTTCCACTTGTTGCCCAAGGTGAGCGTCCAGTTTTGGCACTGGGCAGAGGCATCCACGTTAGTCCTTTCCCAGTCTGGGAAGCTGCCCTCGTTGACGGGCATGAACCAGCTCTCCGAGTGGCTCCCCCCGAAGGGGTTGACGTAGATGGCCATGACGGGCTCCAAAGTGCTGTTCTTGGTGAGGCAGATCTGCAGGGAGAGGGCCAGCATGACGTGCACCAGCCCGGGCTTGTACTTGTTGCTCTTCAGGGTCAGGAGCATGCGCTTCCTCCAGGAGGGGTCGAACCAGCTGCCCAGGCGCATGTCGTTGCTGATGAAGATGGAGTGCACCTCGATGCGGCTGTCCCGCTTCTGCAGGAGGTACTTGAGCTCCAAGTCCTGCAGGTCTGTCTCCAGCCCCAGGTAGTGCTCCAGTGAGTCAGCCACCTCGGGGCGGCACGAGCCCTGGGCCAGCACGTAGCCCTGGTTGCAGGCCCCGCAGCGGGTGCTGTTGTCCTCGGCGCAGCTGGCGCAGGCTGGCCCCTCGCCCAAGGCACACGGGATGGGCCCCTGGCAGGACGGCTGCTCCGAGGGGCACGTGCAGCTGTGGCTTTCCTCCAGGAAGGTCCCGGGCACGGCGGTCTCGCTGCAGTAGAGGAGGGACTGCGCGCGGCTCCACCAGTAAGGAAGCGACCTAGTGGAGAAGGGCCGGGAGAGGACAGGTGCTCAGGGGGGCTCTGAAGGGCCACCCGCCTTCTGTTTGCTTTTTGGGGGCAACACAACTGAATCAAGCCTGGTTTTCCACCTTGAGCCCAACCTCCAAGGACCACATCCCCAGGTGGTGAAGCTGCCTCTGCTGCCCGCCCACTCCCAGGCTTTCCCCCAGTGAGGTGGGAGCTCCTCCGGTCCCAGCCGTGGCGCTGAGCCCCACTCGGAGCCCCACGGTGTCCCCACGGGGGACGGGGACCGTGGCAGCCTACCTCTCCTTGGGCAGTTTGAAGCGAGGCTGCCGGTGGCAGCGTTTGCTGAGGTTGAAGAGCCTGCGGATGATGCGGTGGGTTTTCCTGGAGAGCAGCTTCAGGCTGGTGCCCAGCTGCTGGTAGCGGTGCTGGACGTCCAGGTCCATGGCCCAGAAGTGGGAGATGGCCGTCCTGTTGAGGAAACGGTCCCCTGGGAGCCTCTTCACCAGGGCCTGGAACTCCTCTGTGAGAAGAGAGGCTGAGTCAGCAAGCCCAGGGGGGCGAGCAGCGAGAGAAGAAAGCAAAGGTAAAGCAGGAGCCAACCTCCCTCCAGCCAGGGTCCTTCCTCCAGGCACCCCTCCTGCCTAAATGTTGGTGGGGATGGGTGTGAGGGAAGGTCTTCTCCTTCCATGTGCCCCCTTCCCCAAGCTCTGAGGGTTGCTGGGACAGTGGTGGCCCACCACGCAGCACTGCCCTGCAGCACTCCGGGCTGGCTCTCAGGGGGCTGCTGTGACCGGACCCTGTCCTTGGTGGCACCAGAGGTTGTCACTTCCCATTAAAAAATGCCCACAGGCTCCTCATTCTTCATGGCAAGACCCATCCTACATGCTAAACACGGACCCTCTGGTGCCCCTGCAGCACCCCCCGCCCATCCTGAGCCCCCACAGGGGCTCCCCACATGCATTTGCCACCCACCACTGCTGCAGGACTGGGGCCAGCCAGTGGCCTCCAGGCACGGAGCTGCTTTGGGGTCTGGGTCCCATCCCCTGGGGAGCTTTCCCCTGCCCTTACCTGACTCCTCGAACTGGCCGTGGTGGCTCTCCCAGGCGTGCTGGAGCTGGGCCAGGCTGCCTTCCAGCGCCTGCACGTCGGCCTCGGGGCAGTTGCAGTGGGGGAAGGCGGGCTGGCACTGGCAGTGGCAGTCGCTCCGGCGGCACAGCAGCTCCCCGGCCGAGCCGCAGGCGATGTAGCTCAGGGCAGCCGCCACAAAACGCTCCCGCAGGTGCGGGGGGAGCACCGTCTGCAGCCCTGCGGGCAGGAGGGAGCCCCCGGGGAGGTCAGGGCACCCGGCACGCCCAGCCTGGACCCCATCCAAACCCGTGTCCCTCCTGCGCCGTCCCTGGGTGCCCACAACCATTCAGAGTGGAGCCACTTGTCTGGGCTCTCCATCGATCGCGGCTCCTCTTGGCAGAGGAGCAGCGGCCCCTTCCTGGCCAGCTTTGATTTATTTTTAGTGTTTTTTTTTTTCTTTTTTTTTTTCCTTAAAGCAGCAGCCTGATGCCGCACCCTGCCCGCCCCCCTGCACCCCTCGTTGGTACTCGCGCCATCCCCGCGGCACGGGCCCTACCTTGCAGCTGCACCTTGTTCTCCGGGCTCTGCACCAGCACCGAGCTCACCGAGTCCAGGTTGTCGTAGTTGCTGCAGCCGAGCGGCCCCGTCCGCGTCTCTGTCACCTAGGTGGGACCCGCGGGGGCTAAGGGACGGGGCAGGGGGCCAGGGCCACGTGCTGCCATGCGGCACCGTGCACGGAGGGGGCTGCGGACAGCCCGTGGCCGTGCCTCAGCTCTCAAGGCGCTGCCGCAGCAGCACGGAGAGGAGAAATAATTGCCTGCTAATTGCCTTGTTGACAGCTGGCAGCCCGGCCTCCAGCCGCTGAAAAATGCACCTTCATTAGCGCTCCCGATTTCCCATAAATAAAGCCGGGGCTCGCGCTGCCCCCCCGGCCGCCGTCCCCCCGCCCGCCGTCCCCTCCCCGCGCCCTCGCCCACCTTGATGGCGGCGGTGGCGATCTGGATGTGGTGTAGCCGGCGCAGCGTGCTCTCCCGGTCGATGAAGTAGGAGGCCGCCAGCTGGTGCAGCGTCTCCAGCGACACCGCCGAGCTGTTCCCGGCCCCCGCGGGCTCTGCCCTGCGGCTCAGCTTGCGCTTGTCCACAAAAATGGTCAGCGACTCCTCTCCTGCGGGGACGCGCCATGCTCCGGGGGGCTGCCGGGCTCCCCCAGGCCCCGCCGGTGCTCGCTGCCCTCCCGTTCCCCTTCCCTGTGCTCGGGGGCGGCTGCCGGCGCGGGCAGCTCCCCTCCCAGCTCACCTCCCAGCGTGGCGGCGAGCAAGAAGTGCGTGCCGTACTTCTTGATGATGCTGTCGGTGACCTGCTGCAGGCTGGGCCTGCGCCCCAGCAGGCGGACGTTGCGGATGAATTCGGGGGCAAGGGGCAGCGGCAAGCTGAAGAAGTCCTTCCTCTCCAGGGCCAGGTTGTTCACCTTCCAGCGGGCGAACTCCCTGCGGGAGCAAGGCGAGGAGAGCGGCGGTGAGAGCCGCGGAGGTGGGTGGGGAAAGGGATGCCCGGGTGCAAGGCTCCATCCCTCCGCGAGCCGCTGGTGGGAGGCATCAGGGCCGTGCACGTGACATTGGTGTCACCTCCGCTGGGAAACTGTCACCACTCCGCTGCCTGTGCCAGCCTGCTGGGCCAGGCCCCATCCTGCCGGCCTCATCCAACCTCCGTCCTCATCCCCAGGGATCCGGGTGGAAAGCCAAGGTCTGGTGTCTCTGGATAACGGCAGCGCTCTCTGTGAAGCTGGAGGTGCCGGGACGAGGCAGTGGATGGGGTGAGGATGCTGGGGGCGGTGGGCACGGTGACGGCAGGATGTGGGACACTGCTGCTGGTCCCTGCTGAAAGCTTGGGTTGCTCGGAGCAGGGCAGGATCTGGCCTTTCCCCTCCACCAGCAGGCTCTTGTAGGGGCAGAGGGTTGACCGTGCACCTTGAGCAGACCCGAAGCTTGGTGGGATGGCAGCGGGGAAGGAGGAGGGCAGGATGGGCTGGCGCTGGGTGACAGCTCTGTGCCCACCCGGAGTCCCCAGCAGCGCGGGAGGTGCCAGCCTGCTGCTGCCTCAACCAGCGGCCCTGGCAACACCCAGAGGCCAGCTTCAGCCTAATCTTCAGCGTTTTGCTCTAATTAAAACCAGGCGGTGTCTTTCCAACAGTTTGATTAGAGCTGATTGGGAGAGAAAGAGGAGGAGGAAGAGGGAGGAAAGATGGGCACGAAGCAGCTGAGGGACTTGGCAGGCACTGCCCTGTCTCCCATGGTGACTTTTGGGCTCAAAAAGCATGATGCTGGGGTGAGGGGTGTGATGCTCCCTCTCCTGGGTGCAGTGGGGTGTGTGGGGATGGAGGCCACCAGCACTGCACCGGGTCCCCCTTGGTCCCATCCCATGGGCGAAGTGAGGCTGCCTGCAGGTTATCTTCCTCCTCCTCCTCAGTGCAAGCCGGCTGCTGTCCCAGCGGATGCTCCTTCCTGTCCCACCTCCGTCACCAGCAGCATCCCCGGAGGATGGCAGCGTGCAGGGAAGGGGAGAGGGGGAAATGAGCTCCCTGGGGGTGCTGGGCTTCATAACAACGCAGCCGTCCCTGCACTGACGTCAGGTCTCCAGGTAGGATGCAGCAGGGCTTGCTCTGGTGCCACAAACACCTCCTGGGCTGCAGGGGGCTTTGCGAGGACCCCCAGCTCCTGTAGCATCCTAGCTGCGTGCTTGCATCTCACCCTGCACTGCAAACTGCTGCAGGTTTGGGGAAGCACCTGCCTGGGGACGCGTCCTGGCCAGCCCAGCACAGGGTGGGGATGGGCTGAAAAGACCCCGCCAGGCTCCGCAGCTGAACGTGCGGGGGGTGGGGACCGGCTGCTCCCTTGCTGGGGGGAGACCCGGAGCCCGGAGCACCCACGGGGATCAAACCCCCTCCCCATGACCCCACCGCCCTTGGCGCTGCCTCTCACCTGTAGATCCTGTACCTGGTGGTGAAACCCTGCCGGTAGCGCTCCGTGAAGTCCACGTACTCCTGGGCTCGGTAGAAGGGACCCCGGTCGGTGAGGAGCCAGTCGAGGGGTGCTCGGCCGGGGGAGGATGAGGATGGGGACGAAGGGGACGCGGCGCCGGAGGCATGCTGCTCGGGCACCGCGCCGCCCGCCCCGCAGCGGCAGCACGCGCTCAGGGCCAGCAGGGCCAGTGGCCACGGGAGCATCGGCGGGGGCCCGTCAGCGCGCCGCAGGTCCTGCCGCCCCATGCTGCTGCCGCCCGGCTGGCTTCTTCATTCTCTCGCCCCGCCGCGCTCCTCGGGGACGGGCCCTGCCCTGCAACGGCACCACGCAGGGGATGGGTTGTGAGGATGGGGCAACATCATCCTGGGCCTGCTGGCCAGGTGGGGACAATCATCCCCCCTCCCCCCCCCCAGTGGCATGGAGCATCTGGGGGGTGCACCCCAAGGATGTGCAGGTCACCTGGGATGGGTGGATGGCTGCACAAGCTTCTCATCTACCCTGCCTGGGCTGACTACGTCGGTGTCTTGAGGCCAACCAGCCTTTATCGTGAGCTGAGACCCTCCTCCTGGAGCACCTTAAACCTGGGAGCAGCAGTCTGGGGTCAGAGCCCAGCTTTGCCATGTGCTCGCTGGAGCCGCCAGGCTCCCAGCTGGCCAGGCTGGGGCAGGGAGCGGTTTCCTGCCTCGTGCCGCGAGGGCTGGCTGCCTGAACACCCGCTTCAAACAGAGCCGAGTTCAAAGTCAGCGCAGGAACGTCAGAACCCACTTGTTCTTCATTAGCCCATGTAAATGCCGGGTGTAAAAATATGGAACTGGGCCAGGGCGGGGAGAGCCGCTGCCCATTCCGGAGCCGGGGATGGATGCAGGGAGGGCTCCCGGGCTTATCTCTGGAGCCCAGCAAAGGCTCCAGACTTCAAACAGCCAGATCCGGGGCTTACCCTGCCTGCCTGGCAGCTTTGTGCTCCATCCCTGGGCTCTGCTGTGAGTTAAAACCTAGGACAAGCCCCCAGCAGCAGGCTAGCTCCGAGATGGGACAAGGTTTTGGGGACCCTGCGGCCCCCTTGCTTTTATTCCCCATAGCAGGAACCACCAAACACTCGCCAGCCCCACGCTCTCCCGAACAGGGGCTGCAGCGGATGAATCACCGGCATTGAACACGTATTATTACTATTATTTTTTTTCCCCACCTCTTCTATTTTTAAACCCGTTAGGGTGCGTGCTGATGACGCGCTCTCAGCTGGATCCCTGGCACTTGTGAACCAAGCAGAGGGGCTCGCGGGGGCGCCGGGGCACCGCCTGCCCGCAGCCCGGCGGCGATACCGCGGGCGGAGGCGTGCGTTGGGTGCTGTGTGCGTGAGCATCGCTGCTGACATCCGGCTGGATGGGAAGCCACCGGGGGTGGCTATCCCGCACCACTGTTACCAGGTGGGTTGCTTTGCCTGTGCTGGTGGTGGGTTAAGTGAAACCAGTACGGACGTACAACTGGGGACGTGCAGGAGCAGGGGACAGCAAAGCTCTTTGGTAGCAAGTGACCTCCTTGACCTCACTACTGGAGCTGGAAATAACTTTAATCACTTGTCCTTGATCCAAAAGAATGGAGATTTGATGAGAAGCATCTGACTACCCTTTTTTTTTTTTTTTTTTTGATTTAGGGTTTGCATCACAAAAGCTGGAAAACTTCCAGCTTGCTAATTATTTTTTTTCCCTTCCCCTTTTTCTATAAAAACCTTAAAGTGAAGGAAGAGGCAGGCCAATGCAAATATTCTTGACAGATCCGCCCAGGACCACAGCCTGCTTCCTGGCCAGCCCTGCCCCGTCTCCTTGCAGCCCCCCCCATGTCCTCGCTGCCCGCAGGAGGAAGCCCGGGGACCCTTTGGTGATGTCCCACGCCTGGCCCCCACACCACCGGTTGTCACGAGCTGCATCTCAAAAATAACTTGCTGTCAGTTCCCACCTCTGGAGGCTCCCTCCTACCCCTCGGGTGCCTGCGAGCAGTGGAGCTGAGCCGCAGGAGCCCCGGTGCCAGCAGCAGCACCCTGCCGCCTCGGGCCGCGTCCCGCTCGCCTCGATGCCCGTGGCGAAGCGGCTCTGGAGCCACGCACTCCACCGCTAATCAAGCGGAGTTCGATAATTAAGACATTAGCTAATTGTCAGGGACATTAACATTGATTTCTGCCCTTTCACGCTGCAGACACTGATCTGGCCACGTAGGCGCCGCACGAGGCGTGTGCAGGGGAGAGGCTGGGCTGGCTCAGGGCGCATCGAGCACCCCACGAGCAGCCCTGGTGCAGGTGTCCCGGCACCCCTGGGACAGGGCCGGCCACGAAGCAGTGACGGGGGAGCACTGAGCTCCGCAGGGATGGTTTTAGTGGGAAGGCAACCCAAACCGAGTCACCTTCCTATTAAATGCGGGGATGGTTTATCAAATTAAGGCCGACTAAAAGAGGCTGGGCAGAGGCTAAGTGCAGTTCAGTGCCTGGAGTGGGCTGACTTGGCCGTGTGTGCCGGCGCAAGCTGAGCCACCAGCCCAGCTCCGTGCCCACCCAGGGCCACGCAGGACCCAGCCCTGCCTCTTCCCACCCGTGTCTGCATCGCGTCCCAAGGAAGCGCCGGGGCCGCATCGATCTGCCAGGGGAAGGACGGGCGCGAGCCAGGCACCGGCGGCGGCGTGGTAATGGGCAGCAAAGCGGGCACGGCAGGGCGCTGGCAGTGGGCCCGCAGCTCCCGAGCACGGGGACAGCCACCTCCCAGCCTGCTGTCCTCGCCTGAGCAGCGGCGTTGGACACCCCAGCCACGGCTCTGAGCCCATCCCTGCTCTTTGCTATCGCAAAGGGTTTTTGGTAAGTCACTGCCTTGCCCCCTCCCAGCCCAGCAGGCTGGTTAAAAAACCTGCGAGACTCTATGAATTGGGCTCCTTTTATTAGCTTTCCTTAGAGCGAGGAACTTTGAGGTGAGAGCAAAGGAAAATGTCAGAAAATCCCCGGACTCGGGGAGCTCAGGATTTGCATAAGCCATCAAATGAGATGAAGCCTGGGCTGCGGCGGAGGGAGGTGGCAGCTGGGCGCCCCGTGCCCCACGGGTGCTGTGTGCCGTGCCCTCTGGCTTCGCTCACTGGAGACTTTCACGCCCGCAGGCAGGAGCCCTCCGAGCAGGGCGATGAACACGGCTCCCCCCAGCGCAGGGGCAGCTCCTCCAGCCTCAGGCCGAGCTCCCAGCCCCAGGCATCCCCCCAGCCCCCTCCCCGCTGCCAGGGTGGGCACCGGTGCGAGGCGAGGCCCGCTCCCACCCACCCTGCTCCCTGCAGAGGTGTCACCAGCGCGGCTCCGGGGTGTCACGGCGGGCAGCGAGGCATGGCAGCAGCCCAGGGACCACGGGGCTGGTGCTGGGATGAGATGCGGGGTGTCAGCGGGGCCACCCCAGCTCCCCCCAGCCCTGCTCTCATGCCGGGCTCAGCCCGCTGCTCCCGGGGAGCAAAAGCGCCCCTGGATCCCCCCCAAACCTAGCCTGGGGTGAGCGCAGGGGGGGGTCCTCGGCACCGACCCTCCCGGCTGCAGACGGAGGGGGGACACTGACACCTGCCGGCAGGTCCCGCAGCGCCCGGCCCGGCCCCGGGACCACCGAGGGGGGTTTGGGGGCACCCCAGGACCCCCCGCCCGTGCCCCACGTAGGGGTGGGGGGGGGGGGGGGGGGGCGGCACAGCGCGGGGCTCCCCGGAAAAGGGGAGGCAGAGCTCTCAGAGTTTGGGTTCCTCCCGAAATTAAAGACCCGGGGGGAGCAGGAGGAGAGCCGATCCCCCGCTCCCGGCCCCACACTGGCATCCCGCACCCTCCCGCCCTCGCCCCGGGGACCGTGCGGCGGCAGCGGGGCCGGGAGCCCCCCCCCCGGCCCCCCGCAGCTCCCAGGGGCCAGCTGTTGATCCGTGCGTGCCCGGCGGGGTGGGGACGCGTTTGGGCATTTTAGAGGGCACCTTCCCCGCTGCTGCCGTCCCGGGGCTCCCCCGACCCCGGCGCGGCTCGCAGCCCCCCGGTGCCCCTCAGCCCCCCACGGGGGCAGCTCCGCGCTCCATCCCGGGACAAACCCGGCCGCAGGGGCTCGTTCCCCCCCGGGACAAGGTCACCGAGCGGCGGCAGCGCATCCCTAGCGGGCTGCCCGCGGGGAGCGGGGGGGAGGTGACAAGGGCAGTGGGGGGCTCCCACCGCCCTGCCCCAGCATCCCGATAATCGCGGCATCATCCCCATCCTGAGCTCCGGCCGCCCCCCGGAGATGCTCCGCGGTCCCGAGGGCTTACCCCAGGCTCCGGGGTTCTCCGTCCCGTCCTGCCCCGTCCCCTCCTGCTCCGTGTCAGCCCCCCCGGGCCCGGCCCCGCCGCCCCATGGCGCGGAGCCCCCCGGCGGGCAGCGGCCACCCGGGTCCCGCCGCGCTCCGCGGCCGCCGCCGCCGCCTCCACGCTCGCCCTCGGCCGCCTCCTGATATATGCACGGCTGGCAGCCAATCAGCGGCGCCGCCTGCCTCCCCGGGCCCTCCCATTGGTGCTCCCGCGGCCGCTCGCCTCGTGGGGGCGCGGGGGGCGCGGACACGCGTGGGGGGCGCGGGACGCTCCGGGCGGCTGCGGCGGGGAGAGCGCGGGGCCGGCTCTGCCTGGGGGGAGCCCCAACAAGCGGCATACCCCCGCCTCCAGCCCGCTGGCTGCGTGTCCCCTGAAAGGGGAGGGGGTCCCCCAAAAGGTGGGGGTCTCCCAAAAGGGGAGAGGGTCCCCCCCCAAAAGGGTTTCCCCCAGGAAAGGGCTCCCCACGCAGCCCTGCGCTCCTCCTGGGTCCTATGCCTGGGTATTGCAGAGCTCAGTTTGGGGATGAGGCGGGCAGTGTTTGGGGGGAGTGGGCCAGGCGTGGGGGGCTCCCTCGTGTCATTTCCCACGGTCATTTTCTCTGCTTGTGCCCTTTCCCATGGCCTATCCCTCCGCTTGTGTCATTTTCCATGGCCAGTTCTGCTTGTGTCCTTTCCCATGGCCAATTCCTCCACTTGTGTCTTTACCCACGTCCTGTCCCTCTGCTCGTGCCCCTTCCCACGCGTTATTTTCCTCCCATGGCGGGGGATGTTCGTGGGCAGCAGCCCCCCCCCCCCCCCAAGCAGGGACCCTGGGGGTCCCCTCGGCCTCCCCCTGGTCGGGGCAGGGCTTTGGGGTCGCTTTCTGGGCCCTGCTGAGCGGAGAGCCATGGCCAGGGGGCTTCTGCCCCCAGAGAGGCCAGGCCCCATCTTACAAAACACTGCTGTGGGTTTGTACTATACTTTTACGGATTTTTTTCCCCTTATCTTACTTTATATAGCCTTCATATTGTCTTTGTATTTTTCCTTATTATTTCTTTATATTTTTCCTTATGTTTTCCTCATATTTTCCCCTACTTTCCCCATATCTTTTTCTCATATTATCCCGTATTTTCCCTTTCGTTTTCCCATATTTCCCCCTCTATTATCTTACATTTTCCCTTACGTTCTCCCATATTTTCCCCATATTCTTTCCTTATATTTTATTTCCCCCCCTTTCCATTTCCTCCACACCTCCCTTGCCCCCCTTTATCCTCCCTTACGTTTCCCCATGGGTGCCGGCGGCAGCTCGGTACCGGGCTGTGTGTGTGCAGTGTCCCCCCCCCCCCATCCTTTCCCAACTCCGAAGCACCCTCCCCATTCAACGGGGCTGAGATTGAGAACGGGGCGGGGGGGAGGATTTAATTTCCGGCGAGCCGTGCGGAACCGAGCCGGGCCGGGTCGAGCCGGGCGGGTCGAGCCGTGCGGAACCAAGCCGTGCCGTGCCGAGCCGTGCTGAGCCGTGCCGTGCCGTGCCGTGCCGTGCCGTGCCGTGCTGAGCCGTGCCGTGCCGTGCCGTGCCGTGCCGTGCCGAGCCGTGCCGTGCCGAGCCGTGCCGTGCCGAGCCGTGCCGTGCCGCACGGGGAGGCGCCGTGCCCCGCGTCCCCGCCCCTCGCCGCCGCCGCCCGGCCGGGGCTGGGAGCGGCGGGGCTGCGGGATGGCTTGGGCCGGGCTGTGCGCCCTGCTGGCCGGGTGCTGCCTGGCGGCGGGCAGCGGCCCCGCCGAGGCGGCGGCGGAGGCGGCGGCCAAGGAGCTGGAGTGCAAGCTGAAGAGCATCACGGTGTCGGCGCTGCCCTTCCTGCGGGAGAACGACCTGAGCATCATGCACGGCCCGTCGGCCGCTGAGCCCAAGCTGCTCTTCTCCGTGCGCAACGACTTCCCCGGCGAGATGGTGGTGGTGGACGACCTGGAGAACACCGAGCTGCCCTACTTCGTGCTGGGTGAGCCGAGCCTCCCGAGCATCCCCGGCGTCCCCGCCCGGGGGGCTCCTCCCTGCGGCATCCCCGCCCCGGCCGCCCCGCCGCAGCGTGCGCCCCCGGGGTCGGGGCCGGGGAAGGGGTTTTGGGGGTGCTCCCTGCGCCCCTCCCGGGGCGGCTTCCCGGGGGGCCGCCGCCCTGGGGCTCGCCCTGGCGGGGGGCCCGCAACCCGAGGCCGGGGGGAGGCTGCCGGAGCCCCCCCGACGGAGGCCGAGGGGGAAAATGTCCCCGGCGGTCCCCACGCGCCTCCTGCGTGGGCCCTGACACAGCCCCCCGGGTCCCCACGCCGCGGCCTGCTCGCGTGGGCCAGGCTGTGCACACCCCCCATGGCCGGGTACCTGCCCGCACTGCCTGGGCGCCGCTTCCTCAAATCTGCTGGCCTCATTCTGCTGTGTGTGGTTTATATACATATGTATATACACACATATATGTATTTTCTCACCAAAAAGCCGTCCGCTTGCTGCTTTGTTTGTGCTGGGATCAGAGCAAGGCCTCTGCCACCCATATGCAGGCACCCGCTCCCCTTGGCGCCAGCCGGGCTGTGGCGGCCGCTGCAATTTTTAATTTTTAGTGACATTTGTGCCGAATACCAATTTCCTCCCAAAGCCCCGGGTGGGCTCTGCCGCTGCGCCCCCATCGTGTCTGTGCGTGCCTCCTGTGCACCCCGCCAGCACCCTTGGGTGCCCCGTGACATGCCTAAAACGCCCCCCTTGCTTGCGTGCCGTCCCCAAAATAATGTGCTGGCGTGTGGCTTTGCAAGCTGATGCCCTCCTCCTGTGGTGGTCCCTCTCTGGGTTGTGTCCCTGGTGCTTTGTCACCCTCCCGTCCCCCCAGACCTCTCCGCCTGCAGAAAACCCGCGGTCCTGGCTCGCAGCAGCGCTGGCTGCTGGGCATCCCCCTGCTCCCCGGGACCAGCAGAGGAGGGCGTGGGGCAGGAGGTGCCGTGGGGGGGGAGGTTGTGGGGACACCCCTGGGTCTGTGCCTGGGGACTGGGGACGGCTGGAGGTGGCTGTGGGCTGCAATGTCCCCATCCGTGGCACAGCCCCTCGGTGTGATGCTGCGGCGGAGGCCAGGGAGTGTTGCTCTGGCAACGGGGCCGCAGCGCAGCGGATGCTGCGGGGCCGCGCACGCGTGGCGTTGACGCCCCAAAAGCAACACGGGCTCTCGTCCCCTCCTTGGACCCGCTCCTGAGGAGCCGGACACCCATGGCTGCGGGGCATGGGATGCTCCTGCCCTTCGGATCCGGGGTTGGGATGCGTGGTGCTGCATGGGGAGGGGTCCCAGGGCATGTCGCGGTGGGCTCTGCTGTGACATCGGTCTCCTGCGAGCCTGCAGGTGCCAGGGGCTGTGGCCGGGTGTGGGGGTGCTGGAGCAGCAGGATGGGCACCCCGTGGGCTCACTGTCCCCGCGGATTTGCCTGGGTGACTCCTTGCTACGTCTCCCAGCAGGGGATGCGCCAGCTTGGCATGGCCGCCTTGCACAGTGCTGTTACTGCTATTACTATTATTGCTGATGTTATTATTAGTATTGTTGTTGTTGTTATCATTATTATCATCATCACTGTCGTCATCATCCTGGGTGCTGTGTGGGCCCTGGGGAAGCCCTGCAGTGCACAGAGGTCTCACAGGACCCAGCCTCGGGGGCCATGCCCCCTGCCCCGGGATAGCCCCCAGCCCAAGGAGCCCCTGGGGCAGAGGAGCATCCCCGGCTGGTGCCAAGCGCTCTCATTCACTTTGTGCCAAAGCTAACGTGGATTTACCCGAGGGCAGACGTGGGCATAACCACGTGACTCTGTGAGCTTGCCCCAGTTTCTTTACAACCCTCTTGGGTGCCCCTGTCCTCCCTGGAGTCTTCCCAGGGGTTCAAAAAAGTTGTTTAGGGGAGTCCGTGAGCTCCGTGAGCTCGCTGGTCCCCGCTCCGAGTTCCTCCCAAGGCAGAGGGCTGGCAGCTTGTTTGTGGGGTTTTACTGCCCCCGTTTATTGATGGGGGGGCACTGGGCAGGGACTGCAGCCGCTCAGGGGCTTGGTGCCCCGCGTTCGCAGGGCAGCGTCCCAGACACGTGCACAGCCCCTCCCGGGCTCGCTGGGCGGTGGGGAGGGAGCAGCGCCCTGCTGCATCCTTATTGAAATCGGGGGAGCCTCAGTCGCTGCCTTTCATCTCACTTGGTGCTCGTTGCATTAGTTATGGCTTTTCCTGGAGGAAGGCTGCCTCTCACCGCTCGGTGGCCATTAAGAAATGCTAATTTTCAGCTCAATATTCCCTTTCTGCCAACCTTCGCAACCCCTTCTTCCTGGCCCGTTGGCTCGGCGGCATCAATCCGCATTTGATATGTCATTAGCTGGCTGCGCGCTCGGGCGGGCTGCTGACTTCTTTGGTCCCTTCCCTCTCAGGTTATAAACGGCGAGCGGGGTATTTCCGAGCAGCCCGGCTTCCCGCGGCCAGGCGGGCTCGGAGGACATTTGCAATGCAATTAAAAATGCACAAAAGGCAGCATCCCTGCCTCCTTTCCCTTCTCAACCACGTACCGGGGGTGCGGAAAGAGGAGTCGCGACATGTGTCTGGTGCACAAAACGGGCTCGAAGCACGGGAACGCTGGGGAGCTGAGCCGGTGGGTTCAAGGTGCCAAAATGTCCTGATCTCCTTGGGTTTGGATGAGACAAACGAGCTTTTTTTTTTTTGCCTGCCCAGTTTGCAGCCACACTGAGCTGCTCTGGGGCGGTGGCACCGTGTCCCCTCGTGTCCCCAGAAGCGT
Source organism: Heteronetta atricapilla (assembly GCA_011075105.1). Lineage (NCBI taxonomy): Eukaryota > Metazoa > Chordata > Aves > Anseriformes > Anatidae > Heteronetta > Heteronetta atricapilla. Next base: position 11,840,592 of record CM021738.1, read on the forward strand.
CCCCTGCTTGGCTGGCCGCTTCACCTGCTCAGCAGACAGGCGCTCCCAGCCCCAGTGCCTCTCATAGATTATCATAAACTCGGGCCTTAATACAAGCTGTCACAATTTCAAATTATCTTACTTTCAAATTAAATAGATTAATTTTTAAATACAAAATCAATTCTAATTTTTTAGAGGGGTGAGATCTTTCAAAGGCACTGATGAGCTGGGCATATTTAACCGCTGCAGGTTATCTCCCCGAAATACCCAAGCATTTCTTGCCCTTTTAATTAATTAAATATTTTTTTTTCTATTATTTTTTTTTCTCTGCTATGCTCTTGGCTCTGCTGGAGGATGCTCGGGGGCTGCTCTGGGCATTGAGGTCGGGGTGGCAGCGGGACGGACCCCCAAGGGGCACAGGGTACCTGTTGCTTTGGCCACCCAAAGCACCTCCTTCCTATGGCAAAGCCACGGGGAGCCCTTAAACCTCCCAAAGCCCAACGCTGCCTGTGCCCACGGGGAGCAGAGCTTCTCCCCACCGCTTACCTGCCATGTGTGTCACACTGAAGGGGATGGTCCTTGATGGTCACATCCTCCCTCCACCCTGAAATGAACTCAGGGGGAGCTCTTTGCACACTGAGGCGATCCCCGTGCCCAAACCATGGCTCGGCTTCGTTTCTGGGGAGGTGAGGACACCCCACCTCTGCCGGTGGAGCTCCCCTTCCCCACCCCCATCGCATGTCCCCCGAGACCAGGGCACGGTGGTGGGGTGCAGTGGGGCTGCTCCACCCTGCCGTGGGACCCACAGCATCGCCTCGGTGCTAACCTTGCACCTGAGAATAGGTGTAATGGTGAAATAATGGAGCAAATATTAAGAAATTCTTAAGTACCCAGAGAATAACCGAGTTAAATTATACCAGAGGAGCTCAATTGCCTTGCTTAGATTGATTGAATTACTAAATGAGCCTGACTAATGGAATGGAGTGGATATATCGGACTTTTACTCAAGATCCTGAAATAATTTCTCTAATAAGATTGTGAGCCATTAATTGAACTTGGCTTTGATCCTGGACACTGTCGCATGCACCGAGACCCACCGCGATGATCTATGCTCCCGCGTCCCCGCTGGTGGCGGGATGATGTCCCTGGCGCCCTAGTGCTGTGCGGTGCAGGGTGCTTCCATCCGTGCCGCTGTTTGCCACCTCCTCTTTTCTCCAGCAAGCATCTGCCGGTCATCGCTGAGACCTCAGTGCTGCAAAATCTCCCCTCCCTGCTCCTTCGGCACCTGATTTTCATGCTGAAGACACCCCCACAGCCCCCCACAGCCCCCCTGGCCAGGAGCGAGCGTTTTGGTGGCACACCGGCTATGGAGGGCTGCTGTATATTTCATTTTATTTCTTTTCCTGGAGAAAAAAAAATAAAAAAAAAAACTGGGATTTTGTCTCTGGGAACCCGTTGCCACAGCAACCGTGCATCCAGCCGGCTCCAGCGGCAGCGGGGCTGGGGCATCTCCCTGACCCAGAAAGCGGCGGGGGGAGCCCGCGGCGGGGCTTGTGCTGCTGCTCGGGGGCTCCGTGGGCGTCTGGCTGTGGGGCAGGGTGGCTGCGGGGGGCTGGTTCCCCCCCTTTGGGCTGCTGGGTGTGCAGAGCGATGCTCCCATCTCACAGAACTCACAGCCTTATTCCTCGCCCCCGTCCCCGCAGAGCCCTGTCCCTCGTGGATGCAGTGCAGGGGGGCACGCTGCCCCCCTGGGTGCTTCCAAAAGCTCCCCGAAGCTTTGCCGCTCTGCCACCTGCCTCCCTCTGCCCTGCTGTCCCGAAGCCAGCAGGTTTTGCTCCTGGGCCCCATCCCATTTTCCACCTTCTGATTAATTTTTTTAGGACTGCTCAAGCTAAACGGGGCACGGGGCAGTCATTGCCCTCGGCATCTCGCTGCGGAGGAGCCCTTGGGATGAAGGAGTTTTTACCTCCCAGGACTCAGGAGGTACCCGGGTGGTGACAGCTCTGTCACTCTGTTACCGGCACGTTGCTGGGGCTCGCTCCCAGCAGTGGTACTCGGGTCGGGAGGATTTTCCTTAAAAAAGGGAGGAGTTTGACTGCTGGTTGCAGGCTGCTCGGTGCCGAGAAGGGCTGGTCACTAGCTGGTGGTGGCACTTCGGCCCCAGGAGCCCGGCTATGTGACCGTGGTGCAGGAGGAGGCACAGCCCCTTTGCTGGCTGGCTCGGAGGCATTTCAGTAATTAGTATGACTAATGAGCATAGCAGAGCAAGCAGATATCGGGGATGTAGAGAGCTGGCTCTGCTCCTGCGGGAACCCATCCAGCTGAAAACTGACCTGGTAGGGGAAGGAAATGGAGAAGGGTTGGAGAAGGTGGCAGGAGGTGTTACAGACAGCCCACCCGGGCCTTTGCAGGGAGATCCTGGGTGGTATTTGGTGGTGTGTGAGCAGGGGGGAGCCTGGAAGGGTCTTCTCAGCCCTGGGGTGGCCATGCAGAGCTTGGTTTTCCCCCAAAGCCGCCCTGCTCCAAAGGGTGGCCTCATGACCATGTGTCCTCTGGTCCTGCCTCTGCTCGTCCAGGGCCGGCAGTGGCACCTGGAGCTGCGGGCACCGAAAAACCGGACCGAGATGTCACCGTCACAACACAGTGGCTGCCTGGGAAGGCAGATATTAGCATCCCCGAAATATCCCGGGGACAGGCTCTTGTGTGATGGGAGACAGTTACCATGGAAACCTCCTTCAAATGAAAAAAAAAAAAAGAGAGAGAGAGAGAGAAAAAATCCCGAAATTTAAAGCAGCCCTTGTAGCTCAGAGGAACTGTAGCCCTTATTATGGGTTTTGGCACCCCCCCCTTTCCCTTTTATTTGTTCCAGCTAACAGCTCCAGGAGACAAGCCAATTAATTTGAACATCCCGAGGGGAGCGAGAGGGCGAGGGCACGGCGCTGGCAACGCGCCGCCGGGGCTCAGAGCCACCCTCCTCACTCCGCACCAGGGGGACGAATCAGCCCGGCGGGCTCTGCTGGGGCAGGAGGACATGTGGGGAGGGAGACGTGGTGGTCCCAAGTCTTCTTGCCAGGGTCTGCTTGGCAGCCGTGCTCCCACGGGGGGCTAAGCCCGGCTCAGCGCAGGCTCTGGAGCCGCGCGGCGCTCCCATGGCGCCCGGTCCCCTAATGATGTCCCCAGCGTCCCCAGCCACGGGGAAGCCTCCTGGAGATGCTGGCAGTGCGCAGGGAGCCCACGTGCCGCAAAGCCTCCCCGGAGCCTGCCTCCCCGCGGCGCTCGTGCTGGTGGGGAGCTGTTGTCCCACCTGTGGGAGGGCGGTGGCGTTTCGCAGCAGGGCGCGGGTGGCTCCTGGCAGCACACCTGGACACAGCTCCCCGGGCTTTTCCCCGGCGCTCAGCGCAGAAACAGACGGGGTTGGTGCCGGAGAAGCGGGAGCGCCGGGTTTTTTTGGCACAGGTTGGTGGTGAAGTTTCTGCAGGTCTCTGAGGTGCGTGGTCCGGCGAGCACGGCAGCAATCGCAGCTTTGTTTCAGGGAAAAAAAAAAAAAAAGAGCAACCTGACATTTCTGTGTTATTTTTTTTAAGTCTTTTTAGAGGGAGATGCTCTCTCCCTGGGTGTACATCACGCCTTGGCCACTTAGACCCGGAGTCCGCAGCCCTGATGGGTGGATGATGGAGATGCTGGTGGGTCTGGGAGAGGAACATTGCTTGAGTCCATTTGCTCAAACCCTGGCCAGGCCTGGCTGTAAAAGCTTTTCCTTATTACTTTTCCCTCTTTCCTTGCTCAGAGTAAGGTCCATGGCCGGTTAGCAGCCAGAGGACTCAGCCTCTTCAGAAGGACAAAAAATCATTAAAATATTTTCAATTAGGTTTCAAACACGAGGAACATCCTTTGGGTCGGAGGAGGCGGTGGGCGAGGGTGGATCTGGCCCCGAGCATCCCTCCCGTGTCCCTACGCCCCCCCAGTGCCAGCTGCAAGGGGGAGAAGGGAGCCCTGGGGATAAAGCAGAGCTGTGTCTGGCAGCGCAGGAGCCTGCAGTTCGCCACAGCCCGGAGTCTGGCAGGGCTCTCCGCTCTCCAGATGCCTGAGACGCAGCTTGCTCCTCGCCTGGATTTAATTGCGCTTGTTTACAGAAATGCTGCATGTTTGCTGAAGCGGGGCGCAGCTTCCTTTCAGCCCCGCTCTCAGACCCCCCCGAGCACCCCAGCTCCGTCCCCTTCTCCATGCCTGGTGGCACGCTGGGGTCGCAGCATTGCCCTAACAAAGCCAGGACACTTTCCTCCTTATTTCCCCCCGGTTTTCTCCCCACGGCCTCGCTCCCTGCCTGAAGAGCCCGGCAGGTAAACACGGCGCTGCCCTGACGCACAGCCACGTTCCAGCCGAGGCGTGCTGGAGATGAAGAGCCCTGTTACATAACTCGGACTGCAATGCAGAACCCTCTTTATATGTTTAATTATCCCCTTTCTCCCCCTGCTACGTAGCAGAGGGGCCAGCGTGGGGGCACAGGGTCCCGGCGGGTGAGGATGACGCAGGAAAGCCTTCCTCTGCCACCCCATCCCTCGGTCATTGCTCTGCTGCTGCTCTCAGCCAGCTGGAAGGGACTGGGCCCATGGTCTCCACCCCTGAGCTGGTGGGGGAAAGGGTCTAAAAACGTGGGGAGAAGGGGTGCGGGTCTCCAGGGGTCTGCGAGGGCAGGGCTCTGCTGCGGGTTGCCTGCCTTGTGTCCCCCCCTTGCGAGCCCCCGCTCTGCGCTTTGTGTCCTGCTGACAGAGGCAGCTGGCTCTGAGCAGCTTAGGCTTCAAAGTTCCCAAAATAACAAAGGTTAAAATAAATTAAATAGAGGCGAAAAAAAAATCAAAAGTTGCTACAAGATCAAGTCAGTGCCCTGCTTGCACCCGGGCTCGGAGCTTCAAAGAGGCTGCGAGGAGCCCCCGTAGCATCCACTTTCTGCGAGCAGCAGCTTGAAGCTGACGTCTTCATCCTCCTGAACCCCTCCTCTTCCTCATGCCTTCATCCTCCTGGAGCCTTCACCCTCTTGGACTCCTCATCCTCCTGGGGTCTGCATCCTCCTGGTGTCAGGCATTCCCTGGAGATCAGCCCACGGAGAAGGGAAGGGAGGCTCGAGGGGCAGGTGACACAGGTGTCCCCTCACCCCGTGCCCACCCACCCATTGCCCCTTGAGATGCCGGTGGGCAGAAAACTCCTTGTGGGGAGGCTCCGTGCTCAACTTGGTGCTTGGTGCCTCTGCTGGCCCCGCTGATTTATATAGATCATCAATATGACAATTATATACACCTGCAGATTTAATTACCTCCATTTTCGTCAGGCAGTGACAGATTTATACCTCTATTCAGTTCCTGTAAATCTGAAACAAGCTTGACTAGACCCAAAAGTCCTCACATTGATCACCGCGCGCTGGCTGGTCTCTGGCCCTCTTGACAAGCTTCTCTCTCAAGAGTGATAAATTCAAGATGCGCAGACAACTTTTTCCCCTTCTACATCTTTCTTCCCTGATTTTTTTTTTCTTGTCTCCTCCTGTTTTATCTGCAAGCCTCTCCACAAACTTGAAAGCGGAGCTTGAAATTGGTAAGTGCTCCTAAAGGCTGAGGGGCTCATGGCACTAGGCTGCAGCTGGCTCTAGCCCATATAGCACCTTCTCCATCCCCCGGGACCGGTATCAGAGGAGATGGGAGGAAGAGGAGACCCACCTCTTGGAGAAACTCTTGGCACAGGAGTGTGCAGGGTTATTTTGGTCCCATTAGCCCCCTCCTGTGCCCCATCAGACAGGCAGGTCCCCATGGCAGATGCTCAGTGAGCGGCCGCGCTCGTTTCCTGTGCCGAGGACGCCAAAGTAACGTCTAATTCTCCCGACCTCTTGGCCTCAGTGTAACGAGCACTTAAACAAATTAGTCTGCGGGAGCGGGCTGGATTTACCCTTGAAGTGAGGTCCGTGTCGTCGCTGTAATGCATCCCCCTGCCTCCCCCGCCTGCCCCACCACACGGCCCCGGCCGTGCGCTGCAGGAGTTCCTCCAGCTGGGATTTGCCTCTGGGCTGCTGGCCTCGATCGCTGCTGGTGTATCTGTCTTCCCCGAAATTGGTTCCTTTCTCAGTGCTTTCATGCTTTATGGTGGATGAAACATAGCCCTTTGTTAGTTTTTCCATTCCTAATTCTTGCAAAGTGAGAAATAGTGAATAATCATTGCCGTTTCCACTGCTCCACTGGCTTTATGATTTTATAGGCTTTTATCATCGCCCTGCTCAGTTGTTTGTTTTCCTTACCGAGGAGCTGTAGCACAGTCGGTTTCTCCTCTCCACAAACCACCTCTGACATCTCCTCTTCCTTGTCCCCCCACCCCGAGCCCCCTTTGCTGCCTCTGTTACGAGATGCCTGACCTGAATCCCGCTGGCAGCTTTCGAGAGCAGCGTGCTGTCACCAAACTTGCATTTCACCTGCCCACTTCCTTGCCCACTTTTCCTCTAGCATTTCACAGCTTTGGCTTCAAGGAGCCTAAATTTAGCACTGGTGACCAACTTTGTCATTCACCTCCTCTTCCAGCATGTTCCTGATCAGCCGAGGTCCTGATGAAGACTCCGTGGGGCGCCTTGGTAACCTCCTTTCTTCTTAATGAGTAACCTCTTACCTTCTCTGCCTGGTGGGCTTTGAGGGGACTTTCCTTCTTGTAATGTCCCTACCTGGGTTCTCTGGAAAGATGTGAGGGCTGATTTTGACAAGAGCTCTTTGAAACAAGTCCATCAAACTGCATCACCCCTATCTGCTGGCTCACCGTGCTGCGCGACCCACATTCACCCACGCACCTACTGGTTCCTCTAACAGACTGTGCCGGGCAGAACTAGGATTTACTGGTCTGTAATTTCCATGATGCACAGGAGCTTTTTTAAAAGATTGGGGTCTTTTCCATCAAGTGTTGTACCTGCAGTTGCTTGTTCTTTCTGAGCAGTAAGTGGTTTGTCAGTTGTCCTCTCCGGTGCTCATAAGTGAGCATCAACGAGGATGAGCAGTTCATGCTCTACTTCTGTCCCTTTGCTCTAAAACCTCCTTGCCCTAAAACTTCCTCCACGAGTGCTGCCATTGAGCCAGCTCTGCTGCCGTGTCCATGGGGAGCGCAAAGCTGGGCAATGGGAAATCCCCTGTGCTCCTCCGATTGATGCAGGGAACCCCCTGGCCACATCTCCTCTGGGTGTTCCTCCCCTGTAAATCTTCCTGATGCGGGCTGTTTCCATGCTGTTTGCTGAAAAAGGTTGCCTTTTTCCCAGTACTTTGCTCTTCGGCCACGATGCTTCCTAATTTCAAGTGTTAGAGAGCCCAGCAGAGGCAGTGGGAGAGCTGTGGGGCTCTCCAGGCCGGTAGACAAGAGCAGAGCGGGATCTGGAGGATGCTGATTCCAGTTTCCTAAAGCTGAGTCTGCCCTGGTACTTGCTGGGAGGCCAGGGCAGCAGTTTTCTGTGGCTAACTGGGAACTTTGACATCATTTGGGCTCTTTCTGTGGAGATCCGTGCTTCCCTCAGGAGGAGGTGATGTGGTGGCATTGCAGGGTGTTGGGCTGGGATATCCACTGCCAGGGTGGGCCTTTCTGGGATTTAAACATCAATTTTGCATCTCTTCAGTTGCTGGCATGTGTCCTACATGTCATATATTCACGTGCAGTCACGGTGTGGGGCTCTGTGTGGTTTTCGCGTGACCGTGTCTCCCACGTGTTGGTCCAGGACCTGGGTTTATTCTCTTCCCACAGCCCCTCTGTGTTTGCTGGTTGAGGTAAATGGGACCGAACTAACAGAACAGGAGTGAGAACCCACCACCAACACGTCTCAGCCTGCTTATCTCAGCCATGCACCTCAGCCAAGATTTTCCCAGCTTTTGGCCAAGATTGACAGAACTGGTGGAAAATGGCTTTACAGGGGATGTTGCACAGTCGTGGTGGGACATGTCCGTGGGTCTGCGGAGAGAGGAGCAATGGGACACGGCAGGTTGTAGGGCCAGCAGCTGTGGAGTAAAAACTGGTTGACTTGAACCAGTTACTGATGAATCAGGGTTCTTTGCTGTGGAAACATGGCACAAAGTCACTCCGAGAGCGATGGAAGGGGTTGCTGTCAAAGACACAGATGCATTAGGGCCATGGCATACTTGGGATAAAAACCCCAGTTTGAGGGTAGAGTGTGACTACAGCTTTGAACAGGAACTCCCTGATGACCTTCCCAAAAGCAAAGGCACCCTACCTTTCAAGGAGAAACCTGGTTAGCTGTCAGCCTGGCTACAGCAGCCGAGGGCTCCACGTGCGCCAGCCCCAGGTGCAGGCGCCGCGGCAGGGTGCCATCCCCGACCTCTCCAGAGGACACTCCGGGGGGAGCTGGTGCCTTTTCCTCGAGACTCCAGGTTGTCCCATGCCTGTGGGTCTTCTGGAAATTTTGCCCCAAAATGCCATCCCCTGGTAGGTAACATGAGGTTTGTGCTTGCTGGTTCACAAAAGCTGGGTTGCCTTGAAAAGGCAGAGTGACCTCCAGAGTGAGCTGGTGTTCCTGACTGAGGGTGGGGAGGGGAAAAAGAATGCAAAAAAAATACGGATAGTCAGTGATGAATGTGATTTTGTTTAAACAGGCCCATAAAGACATGAATATCACCCCATGAAAGATGTGTCAGTAAAACCTCAGAAGTAAAACCTGCTCCGATGTCAGGGTATGGGTTCTGACACCTGAACTGCTGAGGTCCCCGCGCAGCGCGAGGGCTCGCCGTGGGGAGGGCTCCTGAGCCCCTGGGGGCCGGGGCTAGCTTCAGCCGGGACAGAGCCTTTCAAAGGACCTGCAAGGTTCGGGCATGGAGCAAATGGGGAACTTAAATAAAAGCACAGTTGGGTTCCAGATGGAAAATAAGCCAGGTTTAAATGTTAATGAGGAAATATAAGTCCAAGTCAAAAGCTGCGCTCTGCAGAGACTGACATTATGGCAGAGTTCATTTGACTAATCAGAGGCATCTATTAGTGCAAAACACTTCCAAATGGAAAGGAAAATTGTTTTGCCTTTTTTTTTTCATAAAAAATGTTGGCTTGCATTTGTTTTTGAGGAGAGTTACTCATTTTGTGTGTTTTTCCTTCCCGAGGCATTGCGGGGTCTTGGTGGGGGGAAGAGGCCGGGGAATGGCTCCGTGTTGGTGCTGGGACCCTGCTTTTGATGTTTCCTGGGCTTGGGCACGGTGTCTCTGTGTGCACACACAACCTGGCCTTGCTCCAAAGGAACGAAGGCCAGGGCTTGCTGCAGCTCTCCCCAGGAAAACGGGTTTATTGGGGCGATGGATAACGAAGCAGGTATAACTCCGCCGCCTCCAGCAACTTCATCCAGGCTTCCCTGCTCTCCTCTCCTTGCCTCGCTCCTCCCCAGCCTCCCCTCGCAGGTGGTGAGGGAGGGGAGCAGCCCCAGCCCTGGTGTTGGAGGCACCAGATGGGGAATTTGGGGGCTGCTGCTCCTGTGGACGTGAAGAACCCGGGCTGCCTTCAGTACCAGGTGAGTGTGGCACAGCGTAATTAGTGGTCTCCTGCTGTTATTAACCCCTGACTCGGGCAGGCTATTTTTTAACAGAGGTGCAAGAAGTTAATACTCGCGTTAATGGCTTCCCATCCAAGGCCTTAATGAAAGGCAGGCGGGGACCAGGCCTCTCATCAATATCTTTCAGACTTTGAACTTGAAATTATCCTCCTCCCTTCGCCCTTGGTTGGCTTTCTGCCGGCTTTCCTCACCTCCTCTGGGATCTGCAGGGCCCATGGCACCAGGCTGGCACCCAGCAGCTCCAGTGAAGAGCTGAGACCCCCCTGGCACCCAGATAGATGGCCCCAGTGGGCGCTGGGGGGCACGGTAGCATCTCTCACCAGCTGATGAGATGTCTGCTTGGAGAGCAAGACAAAGATGAAGGTGGAGCACGCTGGAGTGGGAGACGGGAGAGCAAAGATATATGAGGTGGCTCCGTGTTGGTCTTGGTCCTCGGCTTGGTCTTGCTCTTGCTTGAGCCAAACTCCAGGAACTCTTCAAGGGGACAGGAAAGCATGGATAAAGCCGCTTTTGAACAAAAATAGAGCGTAATGGGGCAGCCAGAGAGCTGCCAAGACCCTTGGGGAGAGGAGGAGGAGGTCTGAGGATGAAGCTCTCCAACCTGGTTCTGCAGGAGCAGAAGTGGTGGAGCAGCCTTGCCCCATGGGGTGATGCCATGGTGGTGGTAGCCTGCCCGTTTGGGGCGGTGGGGCTGATTCCTGGGGTGCTTTCCTGCTCCCAGCACCTCTGACTTGCGGCCGATGCGGCTGCAGGAGGGAGCGCAGCGGGCTCCAGGGGATTACGCGTGTGAGCTCCGCAGCTGGGTGGTGCTCTTTTAAATCTTTTACATCCATTTTTTATCGAAATACATTTTTCTTTTTAAAAATAAGCCCGTTTAAATAAATTTGAAATTATGACAACCTATTTTAAGACCTAAATTTACTATAATCTATTAATCATTTAAATAACTTCCATCAAGGAGTCCTCCTCAAATATTAATGAGCTGAAGGGTGCTGCTTTTTCAATGATATGTCAGATCAGGGGAAAACATCTTTAACTCCTGCTTTCTAAATGTCACAATGTCATATACTTAGTATCTATTATTTCCAGTCTTCACAATGGGGGAAATGCTGGTATTTACATTTTTCCAAATGTCAGTACGTTGAGTTCCTGTTGTGCATAAAAGCCCTTGCCTTAATTACTCCTAATTTCACGTTAGCAAGCAGGTGCAGGGAGAATATTTTCTTCAATTTGAAATAGTTCATTTGAAGTTGGGGAAGCCGTGGGGAGCTGAGGAGGCAGGGAAGCTTGTTTTCCCCTTCCAGCCCATGAATAAAGACCAGGTGGGAGAGGAGGAGATGGGCTCTTTCAAACCCTGGTGGCTCCCGGGACCAGATTTTCAAAGGGGATCCGTGTGCTGAAACACACGGCTTGGCGCTTAGAGGGAATTTCAAAAGTGCTTCTGGCTGCAGAGGTGCTCTCGCTGCTCTCGGCTTTGCTGCTCGAGGAGAGCTCAGCATCTCTCTGCTCGGGACACTGGAAGCGTGCTGATTGCTGCCAGAAGCAGAGCCCGTGCTGAGCAGGAACACCCTGCCAACTCGCTCGCTGCGGCTAATGTTTCTTTTGATTAATCAGATCGCTCTGGAAGGGCTGAACCTGGTTTCTGATGCAGCCCCCCCACCCCAGTAGTTAGCTCACTTAAGGCAGCTTAATGAAATTAATTAATGGTAAATTTAAATTTTTTTTTTTTTTTTTTTTTTTTTTTTTTTTGTCCCTGTAATTTAATTCCAGTTTTAATTTGAAGGCAGCTTGAGGAAAGCCAAGTAAAGGTGACAGTCAGGTGACAGTCTGCAGCACGAGCCTGGGTGGGCTCCCGCCAGCACCACAGCAGCACGGATGGGGCAGTGCAGGGCAGAAGGGATGCTCCTCGGGATGCTCCTCGGGATGCTCCTCAGGATGCAAACGTGAACAGAGCTTGCCTTTTCAGGGGAAATAACTCAAGTGCTCTGCCCGTCCATCCCAGTGCCCCTGGACCCTGAAGCCAAAGGGTCAGGGAGCTTGGGCAGAAGGTGCAGGTGCTGCTGCAGGTCTCGGGGCTGTGTCCCATGGGGGGAGCTGCAAAATGGGGTTGGAAACCTCTGAATGCATCTCAGCGAGAGCCGGACCTGCAGGTGTGATGGCAGCCATGTGCACCTTTCCCCATTCATGGCATTCGTTTGCAGTAATTAGCAGCACGGCCCCCTCGATCCCATCACTGCCCGGAGAGGTTGTTCTGTATCCTCCGCTGCCTGCAGCCGGGGCTGTGTTCAGCATGAAGCTTACGGGCCAAAACCATGCTGCCGGGTATCTGTGGCCACATACCATCCCCTGGCTGCTCCCTCCACCAATTTTTGGGGAAGAAGTGGACACACCCCTGGTGTCCCTCTGCTCCACGTTCCCTTTGTGACGCCTTTGCTTTTTTGCAGAGATTTCAGGCAACACGGACGACATCCCGCTGGTGCGCTGGCGGCAGCAGTGGCTGGAGAATGGCACGCTGCTCTTCCACATCCACCACCAGGACGGGGCCCCCAACCTGCCCGGCTTCGAGCCCACCGAAGAGCCCCAGACTGAGTCGGCAGAGGAGGAGCTGAGGATCCTCCACATCTCCGTCATGGTAGGTGCAGGTTCAGGGGGTCTGCTCCCCCTGAGCCGAGCCTCGGGGTGGGCTGAACGCACCCCTCCGGCTGGTGCACGCAGAGACGCCTGTTTTGGAGGCGGGGGCTGTGTTTTTATTTCTTCCTTGTCTTGGAAAAAATCTGAAGGGCCGACAATTTTTGAGCTGCTGGAAGATAATTAGCTGGAGACAATGTGCTGCCGAGGCTGCAAACAGGCTGTTTAATGGTGCCTACCCTAATGAGAGCGTCGGTAGCTCTTCCAGATTGCAGCCCGGGGCCAGGTTTCTCCTCCATCATTTGCGCTTGATTAGTCTCGAGGAAAAAAAAAATAAAAAAAAAAAAGTTCTGGCAAAGCCAACCCCAAACCCATTTTGGTCCCTTTCCTTATTTTGGTCCCATCCTGGCTGTTCCCACGACCGTGCATCGCCCGGGGGATGCTTGCCCTGCTCTGCCGCTGTTGTTTTGGTGCTTTTGGGCACCACGGAGGACCCAGACCCAGGCAGGAGAGCATGAAATAAAGTTATCAAACTGATGGAAATTATGCCCGCAGCTCCTGTACCAAAACGTGTAAGTGCAGGGTGAATCTTCCCTCTCCCCCTCTTCTCCATCACTCCCATCTCTGCTCTGGCAGCATCCTGACAAATAGAGCTTGGCTTCTGTGCCCAGCGTCAGTCATGTGCAATGTTCAAGGCGGATCTTTCTTTCCCCTTCGGAGAAGTGTCAGCGAGGGGCTGTGTTCATCACGGCAGGGCTTGGCACCTGGGCCCTGCATGCAGCTGTGCAGCGCCGGGCCCCTCGGAGGCTTTGCCCAAGCGCCCGGTGGGAGGGGATGGGGGATTGCTGTGCTCCCGTGGGGAGGAGCTGGGGCTGAGGTGGTGCCCTGGCCCCTTCAGCTAGGCGGGGGGCTCCACCACTTGTTTTTTTACTCCTGGAGTAAAACTCTTGTAATACCTTGAAACCTCAAGTGGCCACCGTCTGCTTTTCCTCATGGGCTCTCGGGCTACCAGGGCAGAAAAAACACAGTTTTAGTTAAATAACAGGGCTTTTATAGACATCTGCAGCCAAGGGGCTCCCACTTGTTCCCCTCGTTTGCCAGACGCCCAGCTCCGTCAGCAGGCAGAGCTGCCTGCTCCTCGGGGTGAGACCTGCGTGCAGAGGGCAGCCGAGGAACGGCAGGAGTGTCCCCGTGTCACCCCCACCCATGGATGAACACTTCCAGGGGGGCTGGGAGCCGTGACGTGGGAGCCATCTCCGGGGGGCACAGGGGATAGGATCCATGTTGGGGAATCAGAGGAACCCAAAGGGATTTAAACCCCATGGAGAACTGGGCCCTGGCTGCCTGTCTCCTCCATCGCTGGATTCTCCTCCTTTGTCTTTTTCTTTATTTTTTTTTTTAAAGAAATTTTGTAAGGAGGGCTGGGAGGGTACATTGCATCTCCATTATCCCGGGAATGGAAGGGGGCCAAGCCGTAATGGCCGTTATGGCTCCTTTTCCACCGCCTCTCCTGCTTCTCATTCCATAATTTCCTTAATGTTTTGTCCTAATGGAGCAGATTGTTACTCGTGTTTTATTTTATCAAGATTGCCAGCTTAAAAAAGAGGAGGGGGCTGGAGCTGCAGGTGACCAGGGAGCTCTTAGCTGGGACTATTATTATTATTATTATTGTTATTATTATTATTGTTGTTATTATTATTATTATGCAGACCAGGCACAGGGGGCCAGTGTGAGCTTTCATCTCACCGCCTCCATCCGCGCTGTGGCGGTGACATCTCCATGGGGGTGGCCCTGGGGACAGCGGGGTGGTGGCAGGGCCGGGTGTGCTTTTGGCCATCTCCGGCACCGCAGGGCCGGAGCTTCTCCAGCCGCGTGCCCCCGAGCCTTCGTCTCCTCCCGCATGCTGAAATTTCCGCAGGATGCCCTGCGAAAATCTCCCAAGATTAAGAGCGACAGCACTGAAAGCGGCTGGAAATGGGTCAGAAGAAGTTGCCCCTAGGAGTGTTTGCCTACAATAAACCCGGCCTCCGCTTTCAAAGCCGTCAAACAAAACACGCTCTACTTTAAACGTTGCTTTTTTACGCCTCGGTGGTGACTTCAAAGCCGGTGCAGCTCGAGGCAGGCTTCACCCCCCGGTGCCAGAACGCTCTTATCGGCGCGGCCGGGCTTCTCCCAGCCCGCCCCGCTCCCAGCGCCCCGGGGGTGTTTGCCGGACCCCCCCCGAGCCCCGCTCGCCCTTGTGCCCGCAGGGAGGGATGATCGCGCTGCTGCTCTCCATCCTCTGCCTGGTGATGATCCTCTACACCCGCCGGCGGTGGTGCAAGCGGCGCCGCGTGCCGCAGCCCCAGAAGAGCGCCAGCGCCGAGGCGGCCAACGAGATCCACTACATCCCCTCGGTGCTGATCGGGGGCCACGGGCGGGAGAGCCTGCGCAACGCCCGCGTGCAGGGCCACAACTCCAGCGGCACCCTCAGCATCCGCGAGACCCCCATCCTGGACGGCTACGAGTACGACATCACCGACCTGCGGCACCACCTCCAGCGCGAGTGCATGAACGGCGGCGAGGACTTCGCCAGCCAGGTCACCCGCACCCTGGACTCGCTGCAGGGCTGCAACGAGAAGTCCAGCATGGACCTCACGCCAGGTTGGGCAGCGATGGGGCCGAAACGGGCCCTTTCTGCCTCGTCTTCCTCGCGTGTGTGCGTTTTCCCTCCGGGGTTTTGCCCGTTTCTCTGGGTCTCCCTCGCATGCGGGATGTTAGTGGGGTTTTTGCTGCTAGTTGAGGGTGGTCCCCATTGAGTGGCACACGGCTGGGGCAAGGCAAGGTGGAGCTTTGGGGGGAAGGACTGTGGTTCCTGTGGCCTGGCTGAGGACCCAGATGGTGTTTCCTCCAAGCTCCCCCATGGTGACCTCCCCAAGTACCTTTTTCCATCCCAGAACTCCTGGTGTCTGCACCAGCTGAGGTTTTTAATATCAAAATTACCTTGCCATCAGTATGATTCAGAGTTAACGCTCTTCTAATCACCAACAGAGATTATTTGAGGCTCGTAGCACACTTGCTTGTTGGCCATGCAGCCGACTGAGCCGTACAAGGGAAACCCTCTTAGCCGAGGCACAGTTCGGGAAGGCCATGCTGTGGTTCCCAGAGCTCTCCAGGGATCTTCTTTGCAGACCTGGATACGCAAAAGTGCCCTGAGAGGGGGAATGCTGAACCTCAGCATTTTTCTGGGCTTGGTGGACGGGGCAGCCTGGTCCACCAGCCACAGTCACCTTGCACAGATGCTGGGGATACACCCAAGGAAATCTCTTTCTCGCCTCCCTTCTTTTCTTCTTTTTTCGGTCTTTATCCCTGAAAGATGTTGCCTTCGATTCTTCCCGCCTAGGGAGCGACAACGCCAAGCTGTCCCTGATGAACAAGTACAAGGACAACATCATCGCCACCAGCCCCGTGGACGCCAACCACCAGCAGGCCACGCTGCTCTCCCACACCTCCAGCAGCCAGCGCAAGCGCATCAACAACAAGGCGCGAGGTGCGGGGCGGATGGGGACGTGCCAGCCCCCCGGCAGCCCCCCAGCATCGCCCAGACCCTCGGGGGCGGTGGGGCCAGAGCGGTGCTGCCGGATGGAAACGGGGGCTGGGGATCTGGGGCTGGGAGCAGGGGGTTGGCAAGGCTGCAGAGGAGGTTGCTTGGGTCGCTTGCAAAGATATGAAGGATGCTGGCCGTGGCGGTGGTTTAAGGCATCGTGAGTGGCGGGGGGGGAAGTCGCAAGGCAACGGGGGCCGTGGTGGGGAGGGAGAAGATCTGTGTCCAGCTTCGGCCTCCAGGGCTGCAGCAGCAGAGGGTGGTGGAGGATGAGGTGTGTGTGCAGTCACCCCGCCGTGACTGCGCTCGGTGTCCCCCGCAGCTGGCTCGGCGTTCCTTAACCCCGAGGGGGACTCGGGGACGGAGGCGGACACCGATCCCCAGCTGACCTTCTACACGGACCCCTCGCGGAGCCGGAGGCGCAGCCGAGGTGGGTGCAGGCAGGCTGCGAGCGGCTCCCCGAACCCCCACGTCCCCCTGCCCTGCTGCTCACCAGGCTTTCCCTGTGGGCTTGCCCCACAGCATGGGGGGGCAAGGAAGGGGATGCAGAGCCCAGGCCCCTCCGAGCACGTTCCCGGGTGGCTGGATCTTGGGTCTGAGAGTGTTTTCGTGCCTCGCAGTGGGGTCCCCCCGCAGTCCCGTGAACAAGACCACGCTGACCCTCATCAGCGTGACGAGCTGCGTCATCAGCCTGGTGTGCTCCTCACACATGAGCTGCCCCCTCGTCGTCAAGATCACCCTCCACGTCCCCGAGCACCTCATCGCCGATGGTGAGTGCCCCGTGGGCCTACTGCCCCCAGTGCTGGGAGCTGCAATGGAGGGGAGGGGGCAATGACGGAGGGGATGGGTGTGGGGTGGGCGCAGGATGGAGGGGACGGGTTTGGGGTGGAGGACACCAGCGTGGGGCAGGGGGGATGGGGATGGGATGGGCGGGATGCACATAACGCGAAGGTGGCTGCTGCAAGGTGGAGGGGATGGGCAAGGGATGCAAGAGATGGATGTGGGGTGGAGGGGACTGTTATGGGATGGAGGGGACCGTCACGGGATGGACGACACTGCCATGGGATAGAGGACACTGTCATCAGATGGATGGCACTGTCACGGGCTGGAGGGCACTGTCACGGGACGGAGAGCTGAGAGTTGAGCCGCTGATTGCCCCCTGGGCGGCAGGGAGCCGGTTTATCTTGCTGGAGGGCAGCCAGCTGGACGCCAGCGACTGGCTGAACCCGGCGCAGGTCGTCCTCTTCTCCCAGCAAAACTCCAGCGGGCCCTGGGCCCTGGACCTCTGCGCCCGCCGCCTCCTCGACCCCTGCGAGCACCAGTGCGACCCCGAAACCGGTAAGCCGGGGGCAGTGGGGGTGCTGCGGGGCTCTCCGTCCCTGATGCCCCCCTCTCCCCGTAGGTGAGTGTCTCTGCTACGAGGGCTACATGAAGGACCCCGTCCATAAGCACCTCTGCATCCGCAATGAGTGGGGGACCAACCAGGGGTGAGTGTGCCCCCCGCGCCATGCCCAGGCTCAGGCGGCGGTGCCGTGTGGCAGGGCTGTGGGAAATCCTCTTTGGTGAGGGAGTTAAAAGCACCTCGGTGAACCGCGAGGTGTGGGCTCTGCAGGGGCTCCGCGGGAGGGAGGTGAGGATTTTTGTTGTCTGAAATCATCAGAGCTGAGGAGCGCTGGCACAGATGTTGCCGTTATTAGGTTTCAGAGTGAACACTCCCCACAGAGCACCGGGGCTGTTCCTCTTCCCCTTCTGGGTGCTCTCCTTTGGCAGCCAGCACCAGGAGGCGTCTGCTCGACATCATCACACCCCCAGAGGCACAAGAGCAAAATTTCCTGGTGTTTTGGTAGCATGCAGAAAGCCCAGACACAGCAAAAAAAAAGGGGGACAAGCGTCCGGCAGGGATGTCCCCAGCTCTCCATGGCTCCCCCTGTCCCCTCTTAATGGACGGGGGTGTAGGGATGGGGTCTTCCCCTTTCCCCCGTTGCCCAGGACGCGCTGGGTGTCTCACGTTGGGCTGGAGGAGCCCACGGCCAGCATGCACGGGGCAAGGGAGAGGGTGACTTTGTGCTGTAACACACAGCCACGAGTGCTGGCTTCCTGCTGCTCTGCTTCTTGGCGGTGGGACTGCAGCGTCGCTCTGAGCACCTGAGCTAGCTCCTTGCTGACCTAGCTGCTCCATCTAAAGGGAGAGGGGAGAAAAGGCCGGTTATTAGG
Source organism: Heteronetta atricapilla (assembly GCA_011075105.1). NCBI lineage: Eukaryota > Metazoa > Chordata > Aves > Anseriformes > Anatidae > Heteronetta > Heteronetta atricapilla. The sequence goes on from CM021738.1 coordinate 11,858,552, forward strand.
AAAAAATATGGATGGCAGCACGCGGGAGGGAAGCCAAGGGCAGGAAGGACAAATCCTCTCCTGCCCTTTAATAAGGAGTTGTTTGCTCAGCGTAATTCAAAGGGGTCTTTGGCATCGTCCCCGGGATAAATAGGACCAGGGAGCTTGTTTTTTTCCATGTGCGGTTTTGGCATTATCGGACTGTGCTGTGTGTGTGCTCTGCTCGTGCCTGGCCAGGACGGGACCATCACAAGCCCCCGGCCTTTCCCTGGGTCCCTGGGGGGCTCCGATGGGGCTCTCTCATCGCGGCTCCTCCAGTTTGCCCAGTTCCCTGCAGAACTTGCAACTAAATCCGGGATTTATGGTGTTTTTTGGGGGGACAGGGCACAAAAGCAGGACCGGGGGTGGGGGCTGTGCTTTTGCCAGCCCCTTCGTCGTGCTGGGAGCACTGCTGGGATGCCTGGGCACGGTCTCTCGGCGCTGGGAGAGCAGCGCTTTTATCTGAGAGCTCACTGCGAGGCTCCGGATGCGTTTCCGATTGGTTTGTTTTTATTTACAGCGATTATCATTTGAGTCAGTGTCTGTGCACTCAGCAGCATCTAATTTTGCTCGTGACGGCGAGCTCATCTTTGAACTTTATTTGCAGTGGCTTTGTGTGCCGCGTGTATTTTGGGTACCACACCGAGAGCCGCGCCATCACCACGCATCCCTTACCGAACGCATCCGGCCCCTAAATCAGCACCAGTTTTTGGAAAACGGGAACTTTTTGATCATGTGCAGCAGATATATTTTGATCGTCTGCTTTTGTGCGTTGCTCTTCAGCTGTTTTAAACAAATCTGCCGTGCGTTGCCTGTTTGTGAGCCGCCTGCCTCCCGACTTTGATGTGCATTTTTAATTAGCTGCCCCGCGGCTTTGTCTCCAACATTTCTCAGGTAGCTTTCCAGCAATCCGGCCAACCTGGCTGATTGATCCGGATTCCCAGGGTGGCACCGTGGTGGGGCTCTCCTGGAAGTCACATCGGCGAGCTGTGCACTCGGTTAGCCTGCCCACCTCCCAAATTTCTTGACCCCTTGCATCTTCAATGCGGTGGCTGATGGCTGTCCCCTCGCCGGGTGTCTCCTTCCCTGGGGGTACCTCAGACACCCCCAGTCACGTCCAACACCTTTGGCATTTAAGGGCCTCAACGTGCATTTTCCTCTGTTTTTGCTCTTCACCACGGCAAGGGGAGGTTTGGGGCCAGTTTGAGGTGATTTGGTCAATGTGGCTGGCTGTGTGCTGTTAATGCTCTGCTAGCGTGGGCAAAAATATGGGATGGGGAAAGCAGCGGGGACAGCCCCCTGGTTGTAGGGTGGGCTGGATTTGTCCACCGCTTTCCAGGTGAGACCCCCCTGCTTGGTAGGATCGGCGCCAAGGTGGGCCCAGGGGGCTGCTATAGGGCAGATGATTCCCTTTCAACATTTTGAGCCCCTCTGAGGTGGTAATTGCTTTTTCTGGGTACAGGTGGGGATGGCTCCTGCTGTGGGGGTCTGTCTCCTGCTGTGGGCATCTCCTGCCCTGGCTCTTCCCAGGGAAATCCCCCCTGAAGTCGGCAGTGGGATCCTTGTACTCACCCCTGGTTTGCACTGGGAGCATCCAACTGCAGAGAGGATTTGCCGGGGGTCCCCAGCCCCAAATGCTTCTTACTTCTGGGGGCACAGCAAAATCCCACAGCCGAATTGGGCCACCCCAGCAGGGCAGGGCACCCCTTTGTCCCTGCCTTGCACCCCACAGAGCAGCCAGGGACACGGCGAAGTGACAAGGACAGCACTTTCCCTGCTTAGGCTCTTTTCTTCCTCTCCCTTTTTATTTTTCCACCCGTTTTTCTGCCTATGTTTTTTTTTTTTTTTTTTTTTTTTTTTTTTTTTCCTTTCTCCTCTGCCTCTTTCTATCCCCCGCTGTGCGCCTCGGCTTTGCGAGCTGGAAGGACGGCCAGATAAAAAGCTCCTCTTTCTTTCAGATCCTTTCACCAAACCGCCCCTCCGCCTCCTCCTCCCCGCCCCGTTCTCCTGGCAGATTTACGGGCAGCCCAGCAGAAAGTGCCGGCATTAGCATTTTTAATAAAGAGCCGCTTGGAAGGGGCGGCAGCGGGCGGGGAGGTGGGCACGGGGACAGCAGCCGGAGCCTGGCGAGACCCTGGCCAGGCAGAGCCTCGGTGCGGCTGGCACTGGGTGGAAACCCCAAAAAGCATCAAGGGGCTGGGGCCCGGACCTATTTTAAGCCCATAACCACCAACCACCCTGTTCTCTGGTGGCATCGCAGCCGTGCTCACGTGCAGCAGCTTCTCAGCACCTTCGGCTCTCCTGGCCAGTTCCCTTGCAGCAGCCCCAGGTTAGCTCATCGCTGCCATGACCCACGGGCTCCAGGCTTTGGTTCCTCCTCCAGCAGAGGCAGAAGAGCCCCATGGGGAACGAGGATGGTTCCCAAGGCTGGAGGTCAGTCTGGCCTTGTCCCCGTGGGGCTGCAAGGCAGGTACAGCTCCGGGGTGCAGGGGAGGTAGATCAGAGCATCGCCAACAGCAGCAGGTCCCGAGGGCTTGGCTGGCACATCAGGAGCTTCCACTCGAGCCTGGGTCTGGAGCAGAGCATGGATGAGAGTCCAGCTGGAAGAAGCCGAGAGGCCTGAAGACCGTCCTGGGGATGCGTTGGCAGAGCCTTGGCCGTAGGCACTCGCTCACGGTGCTTGGTGAGCTTTCTGGCTGTCGGCTGCCCGGCAGACCCCCCCCCGTTTTGTTGTTTCAGATGCCAAGGCTTGCAGGGAGCCAAGGGCTGTCATTTCTGGCCCATTTAATCCAATCTGATCAGATGCAGAGCTGCTTCTGATCCGTCTCCGTGCCCTTTGTGAGCTTGGAAGGCCACGCAGCCAAAATACCTGCCAAGAGCAAGGCAAGCAGAGCAGCGAGGCGCCTGCGGATCACAGGAGGTGGGGAGGCAGGCAGCTGCACGGGCACGGGGGAGGAAAGAGGGGATGAAACAGCACCAGATCCACGGGGGGGGGGGGGGGGGGGAAATGCCAGCGATGGAGGGGGCGAGGTGTGCGAGGGGGAGGACTTCTCCCCCCATCCTCTGCAGCAGGAGGCACAAGTAGGCGAGGAGGGGATTTTTGTCTGCATGGGAGGAACAGTCAGTGCAGAGCTCCTGGAGAGCCAGGCTCAGAGCCTTCATCGCCCAAAACGTTAGGCACATTTGGAAGTCGGACACCTGGGGGCATAACGTGGCCTGGGTGCTGATTTGCACCTGGCAGGCAGCCCGGGGGCTGCGTGGCGCGGCGGTGCTGCCTCCCGGGGCTCCCAGGGCACCGCCGTGTTCGGGGCTGAGCACCGGGGCACGCGGAGCGCGGCTCTCCACCACGGTTTTCCCACCCGATCCGAGGAACAATACCGTGCTCTGCCTTTGTTCCCAGCCCGGCACGCTCCGGAGAAGCAAGAATAAAGCCCGTCTATCTGCAGGGAGGCGGGGATGTGCAGCATTCAAGGCGCTGGCGAGGCGCAAGGAGCAAGCGGGCCTTATCCGGGGCGAGGCGCTGCGTGTAATCCCCCGCGCCCAGCCGGCCACAGCAGGGCCATTGTGTCCCGGGCAGGAAATGAGCAGCGTGCTCTAATCCTGCAATCAGGGCTTCTTTTAATTTTTTTGTCCTTGCTGAAATAACTTCAGATTAGAAATTGAAGTGCTTATGCAGGAGAGCTGTAATTGCCTCGAGAGCAAATCCCCAGGCTTGCTGGGGCAAGGTGCTCGCGGTGCCCCTTGCGGGAGGCAAGCTCTCACCGGGTCTCTTAAAGGTGGCAGCGTGGAATAATCTCTTTCTCTTCCCGGCTCTGAGCTTGCCTTGCAAATGGGATTTGGTTGGGTCTGCTTGTGATTCCCCTTGTCTGGTCTCCTGCATTTTTTTTTTTTTAAATTTTTTTTTTTTTGCTGGTCTCTGACTTGCCGGTCTCTCTGCAACAGATGCTGTGCAAGAGATGCAGAAAATGCTCCACAAAAGATGCCGTGCAAATGATGCTAAAAGCTGTAATTTTTTCAGGTTAAAGGAAATAAAAGCTTTGGCTGGTTTTGGGTTAGCACCCACCCCACTTGAAACTATGAAACTGAAGGGGGATTAGGCAAGGTGGTGAAACTGCCCCAGGGCTTCCCTCCAGAAGGCTCGCAGAGGAGGGTTTCAGATGTGTTTTGGGTTGCTTTTTGCAGTTCCATGGATGTGATGCAAATCTCCACCGTGGGACCGTGTGGGTGGTACCCGAGGGTACAGGGGCGTGAGGCTCACAGATGCTCTGCAGTGGTGGGAAGGGGGGGCTGGAGCCGAACATACCCCGAAATAAAGGGTGAGGTATGCCACTGACTGGGGTCACCAGTCATATAGGAATCCCTAAATCCTAAAAATTGGGGAAAAAAAATAAAAGGCCAAACACCTTGGGTGCAGGGCTATTTTCCTGCCTTGTCCTGGCTCAGTTTGAGCTGTTGGATCCCCAGACCTGTCCTGTCCTTGCACCCACGTGCGTGTGCCACAGGTGCAGTGGCTCTTGCTGCAGCACACAGCTGGGGAAATATCTGGGGATGCCAGCGTGGTGTCCTTGTGCTTCTCCTCCAGACCTTGGCCGTACACCATATTCCAGCGTGGCTTCGACCTGGTGCTGGGCGAGCAGCCATCCGACAAGATCTTTCGGTAAGCCTTGTTTCAGCCTCACCCCCACCCCTCGGACCTCCCCGCTGGTTTGGACGCTGCCCGGTGCTGGTCCTGGGGACTTGTGAGCACGGCTGGCGTGGTCCTACTACAGCAGCCACGTGGGTTTCACGGGATGCTGGATGCCCAGCGGCCAGTTCCTCCTCCCCATCCACAAGGAGAGCAAGATGTAGGTTCTGAAGGGGGATTTCTACCAAAAGGAGAAGTGCTTCCCTTTGTCCTGGACACCTCAGAGAGGAGGAATACATGAATAATCCCTCGTCACCCCTCCTCCTGCTCCCCAGCAGCATGCTCCCGGCGGATGGGTGCTGGAGATACCTGCTTCCAGCTGGGGGTGGGTTTGGGACCACCCTGTCCCTTTTTGCAGGGAGAGGGACGGGTTCAAGGGCTGGGTTTCGGTGGAGGTGGACATCTGCATGGTGTCCCCGCATCCACGTGACACAAGGGCGTCCCTCCGGGCACGGTGCCCCCCTGTGTGCCTGCTCCCCCGCCAGGTTCACCTACACCCTGGGGGAAGGCATGTGGCTGCCGCTGAGCAAGAGCTTCGTCATCCCGCCGGCCGAGCTGGCCATCAACCCCTCGGCCAAGTGCAAGACCGACATGACGGTGATGGAGGACGCGGTGGAGGTCAGGTGGGTGAGACTGCAGGGGACGAGGGTCTGTAACAGGTTGGTGTGGCTCTGCAGCGAGGGGGACAACCCAAAGGACGTGGGGGTGGTGAGAGCTTGGGGGCTGGTACGTCTGCTGCCAACCAGAGCAGTGCCAGCCAGAGCAGTGAAACACCTCCTCCTCCTCCTCGCAGGGAAGAGCTGATGACTTCCTCCTCCTTCGACAGCCTGGAGGTCCTCCTCGACTCCTTCGGCCCCGTCCGGGACTGCACCAGGGACAATGGGGGCTGCAGCAAGAATTTCCGCTGCATCGCCGACCGCAAGCTGGACTCGACGGGCTGCGTGGTGCGTGGGGGGACAGGGCGGAGGAGACAAAGGTGCCTCCTCCCGCTCTCCTCATTACCTCGGGGTGAATTTTTTGTGTGTTTTGGGGGCACCTGGTGGCTCTTTCAGGTGTCCCTCTGAGCTGTAGCATGCTCTGTGCTGGTGGAGGGGCGTCAGGGAGCAGCGCTTTAGCACCCACCACCTCCACAGCCTCCTCTCTGTCCCAGCCCAGCTGGGATTTCCTCCTGGGAGCCACTTTTTGTCTGGCTGGGCCCCCCTCATCTCTCGCTTTCCCCTCCACCAGTGCCCGGCGGGACTGAGCCCCATGAAGGATGGCACGGGCTGCTACGACCGCCACGTCGGTGTTGACTGCTCCGACGGCTTCAACGGGGGCTGCGAGCAGCTGTGCCTGCAGCAGATGGTGCCCCTGCCCGACGACCCCCTGCTCTACAACATCCTCATGTTCTGCGGGTGAGCCCCCCAGCGCCGTCCCCAGCACGGGGACCTCCTTGTCCCCGCGAGCAGGAGACCCCTCCTCGCTCTGTGTGGCACGCAGGTGGCCTTGGCCAACTGAAATGGGAGCGCTGCTCGCACGTGGGGGTTTCTGCACCACCACCTCTTCCCGAGCAAAATGCAAATGGCTTCGAGGGTGTCCCCACGGCTGGGTGTCCCATCTGGGGTGGCTCGGGCCTCGCTGGTGGGGCTGCAGGTGATGTGGGCCCCACTGCTGGCTTCCCAGGTGCATCGAGGACTACAAGCTGGGCACGGACGGGCGGTCGTGCCAGCTCATCTCGGAGTCGTGCCCCGAGGCGGGGGACTGCGGCGAGCCCCGCGAGCTGCCCATGAACCAGACGCTCTTCGGGGAGATCTTCTATGGCTACAACAACCACTCCAAGGAGGTGGCCCCGGGGCAGGTGCTCAAAGGGACCTTTAGGTAAGGGGGGACGCAGGGAGGGGGCCGCTGGCGGGGTTTCCAAGAGCATAGTGCTTGGTTCAGCCACGTCTGGCCAAGCTTTGCAGGGGACAGAGGGGCTGGCAGCACGGGCACATCTGAAGCCACATCTGTCTTCATAACCCATGCCCTGGTGCTGGGTTTTTGGGGTGGCTCGCCGGCCAGGTGTTGCCATCACTTGTCCCCCCACCCCATCCTCCTCCTTCCCCAATTAACTTCCAGGCAGAACAACTTTGCCCGGGGCCTGGAGCAGCAGCTGCCGGACGGGCTGGTGGTGGCCACCGTGCCCCTGGAGAACCAGTGCCAGGAGGAGCTCTCAGACCCCACGCCCGACCCCGAGTTCCTCACCGGTGAGTGAGCCCAGCCAGACCTGCACCCTCCGGGGGATGCTGTGGGACGTATCCTGCCTGGCCGCAGCATCCCGTGCCCAGCCCCGTGAGGGGAAGGCGGCACGTTTCCCGATTTTATTTCAGCCACCTGCAAACCGGGGCAGTCGGTGGCATCGCCGCGGCAGGCTGCCTGCTGCCAGGCTGCCCGTTTGCAGGGCACAGGCCGTGAATTAATTGTGTGGCTAACAGCTCAAGTGCCCACCGGAGAGCTGGGGGGTTTTCAAGAAGATTTTTCTTATTCCAGGCAAAAATGTTTTCCAAATACCATTTATTTGATTTCCAAACCAGAAATCGGTGTAAAGAAGCATTCGAAACCACAATATTTTGGTTCGTCCTGACGGACCGTTGACCGTGAGCACCAAGGTCACGGTGGGCTCCCAGCCCGGAGTGTGCCACGGAGGTGACAAAGGCAGTGCCACCACGGCCATGGCATCACAGAGGGGAGGGGGGCCGGGAACTTTACTGGCAATGATGCCGGGGAGGCAGAAGCCAGCAAATTGCTGTATTCATTTCCCACTGCTCTGCTGGCTCTTTGTGGCTGATTAGGAGGGAAAAAAAGAAAAAGGAGTGAAATCTTCTGTGCTTGTCAGTAGGCAGATCTGGGCATCGCTGTGAATACACGAGAGGCAGAGCTGCTGAGTAAGGAAGGGCTGTTTTTGCATAAACACTTCGCGGGGACGAGCGAGGCTTTGAAGCTGTTGGCAGCAGCCAGCGCCGAAGGAAGCGGCACTGGGAGGCAGAGGACAGCATCCTCCTTATCCTCCGCCTCTCCTCCTCGCTGCGGACGGGGGAGGCACGGTGTCGTCCTCCCCGAGCCCTGCTGCGTGGCTGTTCAGCCGCAGAGCTTGCTGCTTGGCGAGCGGAGGTGTGCTGCGCTGGAGGTGTGCAGCCAGCTCTGGCCACCAGCATCAGAGCCGTGAGCGGCCTCCGTGCCCTTTCTGGGGCTTTGTCCCAGGATCTGGCTCTCGGGAGCTGGGTCTGTCCCTGGGCTGACCACCCTCATCCTCGTCCAGGCCATCCTGGGAGGGTTTCTGGTCTTGCTCAGCCCCGGCATTGCCACGGTGCCCAAGGGGCCGTGAGCACAGGAAGGCCATCTCCCCGCGCACACATCGGCTCTGTCCCCTGGGCCTCCGTGTTGGCCGCAGCTGTGGCGTGACGGTGACCGTTCCCGGGCCTGCCAACAGCTCATTAAAAAGCGCAACTCTCATTAGCGAAGTAATTAGCACACCTGGGCATGTCTGGGGAGCGGCCGCTGAGAGGGAGGCAGGAGGAGGCTCGTTATCTTCCGCCACAGAGCCCCGGACGGCAGGATGAAACGAGGCCATCATTTTTCCTTCAAAGCCGTGATTTTAATTGCCGCGGAGCAGCCGATGGCGGGGACGTGATGAGTGCTGGTCCTTGCCAGGCCTCCCTCCCACCCCGCCGGGCGCAAGGCGCTGCGCCCACCGCGGTGTCCCCACGCCTGGCAGTGGTGCTGAGCGGTGCTGAGCGCCGTGTCCTCTCTCTGGCAGGGATGGTGAACTTCAGCGAGGTGTCCGGGTACCCGCTCCTGCAGCACTGGAAGGTGCAGTCCGTCATGTACCACGTCCGGCTCAACCAGCTCACCATCTCCCAGTGTAAGCGGGGCCAAAAGGGGTGCTGAGAGGACACAGCACCTTCTGGTGGGTGGTGGGCTCAGGGCTTGGCTGCTCCGGAGGGCCCAAGGGGCTCAGGGTCCACAGGGATCTGGGCATCTCCCCCCATCTCCCCCCAGCCTTCAGCAACGCGCTCCACTCTCTGGACGGGGCCACCTCCCGCGGGGACTTTGTGGCGCTGCTGGACCAGTTTGGCAACCACTACATCCAGGAGGCCGTGTACGGCTTCGAGGAGTCCTGCTCCATCTGGTACCCCAACAGGCAGGTCCAGCGGCAGCTCTGGCTGGAGTACGAGGACATCAGCAAAGGTAGGAGCCCCGGGACAGGACCCCAAAGCCACCCCACTGCCAGGAGCTGGGTTTGCCCTCTGCGCAGCAGGGAGAACGCCCAGCCCTTGCAGAAGCTGCATCCCACCTCATTTTCTTATTTCCACCCTGCTGCTGTGGTCGAAGGACCCCCGTGGACTGCAGCCGGCGTCAGCCCGGGCCAGCAAGGCGTATAAATACCCACACCCCTGGGGAGATGAAAGATGAATGCGTTAATCCCACCAAGCCGTCCTGTCTGATTCTGGACTTAGCTGCTATTTGTCTTTAATCCCGTCCCTTCGCTCCCTTTGTCTCCTCCGTATCTGCTCTCTTCCACTCGCATCCCGGGGCCAGGCTTTCCTCCTGCTAATGCTCTCTCCTCCCCGCGGGTGCCAGTGCTGTGCTTCACCGTCTGCAGCCCAGTGACGAACTGGTCACCGGGCTCTGGGAAAGGGGGGGAGCCTGCGGGAGCCCAGTCCTGGCTCTGCCTTCAGTACAGAGAAGGAAGCATCTGCAGACTGCATTAGAAACAGCAGGAAAGCTCAAAATCCTGGGTGCGGGTGACCCCTCGGGTGGAAAACATTCATTACAGAGCCTGGAAGCTGCAGGCTGAGGCCTCCTGGAGCCTGGACGCTTCCCGAGCCCACCTGCAAGAGTCCCGACCTGCTGCTGTTTTGCTGAGGGCTGTTTCCAGATGTAGCATCTTTTGATTGCGAGTCCTTTTTTTTTTTTTTTTTTTTTTTTTTTCCCTCCTGCAATTTCCTCCTCTTTGATTTTCCTGCTTGGAGGCTTTTCAGGTCTGGCAGTCTCTTTCCACCCACAGTATCACATTTCGGTTTCGCTCTGGCACCTGCCACTTTCCCTCCTTTCCTTTTTGTTTGCAAACGTCAGGAGCTGGATATCGACTGAGAAATTGCAAGAGACAACTCGTTCTCTGGCTCCTCTGCTTTCCCCCTGTGCCTGTGAAGCTGCAATTCACAGCTAGCCCAAAGTGATCCATTTCCAGCTCGATGGGGTAGCCGAGCAATGCTCTCGTACCCAGGTTTTTGTCTAACAGCCCTGTTTTCCTCGTAGGGGTCTCGGAGATTGGCTTGGCAGAGCCTTGCAATAGGAAGACCTCCCCACAGCATCCCGCAGTGGCCTCAGCCTCCCTAGCTTCTTCCCACCCCACCAACCTGCCTTGTCCTTGTCAACACCAGACCCTTTTTCACAAGGACACCACGGGGACGTGGTGGCACTGGGGCGTTGGGCGCCTTTGCAAGGAGCTTGGAAAAGCCCCATCGCAGCCCTGTTGGGGGCTGCAGTGGTGATGAACCTGTAGGGCTGCCTCCATCTCACCGTTTTCTTCTGCCTCGTGCCCATGCTTTGAAAGCCAAACCTGGGAAAGAGACCCCATTCCACAGCTGGGCTGCAACCTTGCCCACCTCCATCACGCCCGTCGTGGTCTTTGGTGACTGCGGGGGTGATGGCATGGGCTTCTGCCACGCTGAAACGGGGGGTATTTGGGGCTGGTGGTGCTGGAGGGAGAGGCTTTCCCAAGCCCTCTGGCCACCTGTCCTGTCTGAAAGCCCTTTTCCAGTGCAGGACACGTGCTCCCTCCAGCCCTCCCCCTGCATTTCTTGGGGGAAAAGGTGGACAGATGCAAAGAGCCAGCCCTGAAGCAGATCCCAAAAGGGAAGCGCTCCTCATCTCCCTTCCCCACAGAGGAAACCGAGCACAGGTGCGGTGGATGGACCAGAGGAAGTCTTGGTGGGTGGCTTTGTAGCCATCTCAGGAACTTCCTGGGCATCTGGAAGCTCTGACATATCTTTTCTGCTTATCCTGAGCTCTTCCGATCTGCATCCCTTGCTTTTGGTTTGTCTGCCTCTAGAAGGGATTGGCAGGCTGAGCTGTTCGCCTCTGCAGAGAGAGACGCGAAAATGCCAAGTAAAATTAAAAAAAAAAAAAAAAGAAAAGAGGAAAAAAATCCAAAAAGCCCATGTGCAGGCACACACGGCAGCGTGAGGCACGGCTGCCTCAGCGCGGGGTAGGAAGGCAGGTCGGGGGCCTGCTGGCTGCCCCACCAGCTCCAGCACTGGCTGCAGCTTTCAGAGCCAGGACTGGGAGGACTGAGGGCAGCTCGGGGCACTTTGCAGCCCGCACTCCTGAGGGTGCTGCTACGGGCAGGCGTTTTGGAGGTGGGAGTCCACATGGCTGCTGTGCACCTGTCCCTGTGGGTGTGCAGCGCGCTCTGGTGCCCCGGTGCCTGCGGGCTGCAGGTCTTGGTGGGGGCTTGTGAGAATCAGGGGAGTGGAGAGAAGCAATCAGCAGCGGGCTGGTTTCTGGGGTTGTTCCTCATGAGCCTCCAGCTGCAAGGAGGAGGGACCTGCTGCAAGGGCTGGGGAAACTGAGGCACTAGGAGACAAAAGGCCAGGGTGGATTTTCCCGTCCTGATGCCTGCTCTCGAGGCCAGTGAGTGTTTCGTCCCTTCCGAGCAGCCCTTACAGACACAGGGGGTCCCCTGGGCACTGCCTGCCCTGAAGCCTTCTCTCCTGGGACCGTCCCCTGACCGGTGGCTTGGAGCCCACCCCCGTGCCCCTCTTTTCCCCTTTCCCCAGGCAACTCCCCCTCGGACGAGTCGGAGGAGCGTGAGCGGGACCCCAAGGTGCTCACCTTCCCCGAGTACATCGCCAGCCTCTCCGAGTCGGGCACCAAGCGCATGGCGGCCGGCGTGCGGATGGAGTGCCAGAGCCGCGGGCGCTGCCCCTCGTCCTGCCCCCTCTGCCACGTCGCCTCCGGCCCCGACGCGCCGGCCGAGCCCATCCTGCTCGAGGTCACCAAGGCGGCCCCCATCTACGAGCTGGTCACCAACAACCAGACCCAGCGGGTGAGGAGCTGGGGGGTGGCATCAGGGTGGCGTTGGTGGCCTTTGCCCATTGCCAAGACCTCATCCCCAGGGTGGATGGGCCACGCTGAACCGTTTTGGCCTCGCCCATGGGGAACGGATGAGCACAGGCTCTGGTGGTGGGATGCCCACCCGGGGCTCACCCCCTTCTCCCTCCCAGCTCTTGCAGGAGGCCACCATGAGCTCGCTGTGGTGCTCAGGCAGCGGGGACGTCATCGAGGACTGGTGCCGCTGCGACTCGAGTGCCTTCGGGGCCGACGGGCTGCCCACCTGTGCGCCTCTTCCCCACCCCATGTAGGTCCCCATGCCTGGACCCACGGTGGTCCTGCGAGGGGGTGGCGATGGCCCCACAGTGGTGGGCCTGGGGTGGCTTTGTGGGGCAGGTGTGCGAGCAGATGGGGGACGTGGCGATCAGGCAGAGGGCACAGAGATATAACACCTTTACTAAATTCAGCTGGGCCTTGGGGATGGGGTTTTGGATCCATCCTGGTAGAGCAACCTCAAGGAAGGAGCCCTGGGGAGCAGCGTGCCCACAGCCAGGAGGGGTCAGAGAAGGGGGGTCACCTCTGTCCAGGTGGGCGGCAGGGCTGCTGGTGGACCTGGCCCTCTGGGGACACTGACGGGCCGGCATTGCCCCGCAGCCTGCGGCTCTCCACCGTGCACGAGCCCAGCAGCACACTGGTGGTGCTGGAGTGGGGGCACTCGGAGCCCCCCATCGGGGTGCAGATCGTCGACTACCTGCTCCGCCAGGAGAAAGTCACCGACAGGATGGACCACTCCAAGGTGGAGACCGGTGAGTGGGGGCTCCCTCCGCGTGGTGGGTGGGATGGAGGCGTTGGAGCAGAGCCCCTGCCTCCCTCTTTGCAAGGGGAGGCTGCTAAATGCACCTTATCCTGCGGAAAAGAAAGCAGCCCCTCCCTGCCTGCCGTGCCACAGAGGTGCCAGCCCTGGGGACACCGGTGCCGTCACCCACGGTGCGTCCTTCTCTGTCCCCTAGAGATGGTGCTGAGCTTCGTGGACGACATCATCTCTGGTGCCAAGTCTCCCTGCGCCATGCCAGCCCAGGTGCCCGACAGGCTCTCCTCCACCATCTCCCTCATCATCCGCTGCCTGGAGCCCGACACCACCTACATGTGAGTCACCTCTGCCCGTGGGACGCCGCTCGGGTGGGCGTGGGGGCTCGGGAGCCTTCACCGCTGTCCTCCTCGGCCAGGTTCACCCTCTGGGGTGTCGACAACACGGGGAGACGCTCCAGGTCCAGTGATGTGACGGTGAAGACACCCTGCCCCGTGGTAGATGATGTGAAAGCTCAAGGTGAGAGGGAGGTGGTGCTGGCCTGACGCTTTGCATGTACAACTGGGAGCGCTGGAAAGCAGCGTTGTTGTGCAAGACGTGGAGACCTGGCTGGGGCTCGGGCAGGGCTTGGAAAGGGGGGTCAAAACCACCCCAAGTCTGTGCGTCTGTGGTCACAGGGTGAGCACACCCAGGAGGATATTTGGGACCAGTGACGGGGTGTTCCCCCACTGACTGTCCCCAGGTGCTGGCACGGAGGGCAGCAGGAGGAACCCATTCCCCCACACACAAGCACAGAAGCACTCTGTGCTGGTGCTAAGACAGGTGGAGGGGTAGGCACTGCGGACGTGTTGGGCATGGGTGGAGGAGTAGCTGAGAAGGCCTGCCCTGTCCTGCCCAAGTGACCGATAGCATAGGTGGTACCCAAAGAGATCCCAGTTGTGTTCCTTCTGATAAATAAATGGTATTTCACCCCAGTACCTGATGACACCACCCGTTTCTCCTCCTAATTGGATCAGTCCTAAATCGGACTGATTAGTCCAGCTGAGTCTGGGTGATGCCATCCTCTCTGTTGTTCCTCCATTGCCTTGATACGACATTAATCATACCCCGGGGGACAAATCTTGGCTCCAGTAAAGACCGTGGAAGACGTGCCTCATGGTTCCACCAGAGCCAAGCATTGTCCTGGTGGGCTTTGTTCTTTGTGCTCATTTCTTGCACCCCGCTGACGAGCCCTTGTCCTCCTGCCCAGAAATTGCCGACAAGATCTACAACCTCTTCAACGGCTACACCAGTGGCAAGGAGCAGCAGACAGCCTACAACACCCTGCTGGACCTGGGCTCCCCCAGCCTGCACCGCGTGCTCTACCACTACAACCAGCACTATGAGAGCTTTGGGGAGTTCACCTGGCGCTGCGAAGACGAGCTGGGGCCCAGGTAGGCTCGGGGGCCGGGTGGGCTTGTTGTGTGTGTCAACACATGCACGTGTACGTGTCTGTTCTCCTTGTCCCGGGCTTTGGCTTGACTTGCCTGCCCCTCTGCATGCTGCCTCCTGGGTGCCTCCTGCCCCGTGCTTGTGGAGGCGGCCAGATGTCCCCTTCTGCCCGTCTCCGCCCGTGTCTGCCCGTCTGAGTGGTTTCCCAGTAACGTGGATGTTTCCAGGCGGTTTAGCAAGCCAGGATGAGAAATTATGTGGGCTGCAGTGGTGTTTCCTAGCAGCTGGCCTCCACAGAACTGGAGTCTTGAGCCTGTCCAGTATTCAGGATTTCTTCAGATGTACGTCAGCAACAGATCCCATCTGGGAAACGCACGGTCCCCCTGCTCGACACCTCCTCTCATCAGTCTCACCTCTGGCTCCCTTCCAGCCCTGCTTCTCCTGGTGATCACTGTGGATTTCTAGCAGAGGATCAGAGATCACACGTACCTTTTCTGCCCTCCAAGTCTCCACTAGGGCGGCAGGAAGTCTCAGCAGATACCTGGTGGCCATCCTGCTTGTAGCATCCCTTCACATGCCTCCTAGCTCAAGCTCAGCTTTGCTGGGAAACCCTGCAGTGATCCTCAGCTTCCTGGGGCAAAGCTGGGTTTTCTCCTCTTTCCCCTTTTTCCATTTATTTTCTAAGAACCTTGAAGTCTCTAGGGCAGAGCTTCAAAACCTGGGAGCTGCCTCCCAGTGTAAAGAGACTTCTGGTTATGGCTTCATTCCCAGGACGTGAGCAGGACCATCTCAGCTACCACGCGCCAAATCCAGCCCCGGTTTGCACGGCCCGTCTGACATCTGCTGCGGTGGTTTGTGTGAGGAGCAAGTAAAGTCCCCGGAGTGACACACCGGGTTGTCACACAGTCACTGCCACTGCCCAGGGCAAATTGCCATCAGTGCTCGTGGTGCCAGTGAGGAGAGCACGGCACCACCAGGATGTGGGGTGGAAGCTGTCTGCCCAAGCCCCACAGGGCAGAGTGATGTTGGCACAGGGTGACCAGAAATGCCACTGGATGGCCCAAATGTTGCTGTTTGCTGCAAGTCAGAGGGTTAATTCCACCCGCTGGAAATGCTGGAGAGCTTAGGGTGGGGTGACGCAAGTTGCTGATGAAGTGCTCGCAGCTCGCGCTGCTTGGAAGGAGGGGTTGAGGCAGCTGCAGCGAGATCTGGTGATGACAAATCTTGGAAAGCAAGCCTCCTGTTTGATCGTCTGCGAGGGCGAAGCATCCAGACTGGTGGTGACAGGACAAATCACTCACAGATGACATTGTTTAGCCAGCAGACAGAGGATTTGTGTGGCTGCTGCTGATGCTCCTTTGAAGTGCTGGACGCGGACCCACGCGAGCGACTCGGCGATGCTCCCCCAGCTCCGCGCTGCCGTGCCGCGCTCGTCCTCCTGCTCACCAGGGCTGGCTGCTGGGCTGGGGAACCAAGTATTGCGTGCAGATAGCCCGGTCGGGGTTGCCGAAGCAAGACGGTCCCTCCCAGTCTAGGAAAGGCTGCAGAGAGCCCTGGACTTTGCATAAGAAGACATGGAGAGGAAGGCGGGTTGTTTTCCAGCAAGCCACAAGTGAAAGAGGCTTTGGTGCAGATCCTGGTGGAGCTCGCTGGTGTCTGCTGCCTCCCTTCGGGTGGCAGACCTGGCCAGCTTGGAGCTGCAGCCACCCGGAGACAGCAAGGGGAGAGCTGTGGCTCGCAGCCCCTCTTCATCCAAGCAAGAGTGTGACGTTTTTGTCCCCAGCATCACCAACTGCGTCTCTGCTGCCTGCCCCGTGCCGAGTTACTGCAACCACGGGGACGTGTCTCTTCTTCCTTGTCTGTGCCAGCCCACTGAGTGACCTTGAAGCTGGCTAGGAAACTTGTTCCAGCCCTTGGGACAATGACGGTTTTGTCTGGGTTTCCAGGCACAGGTAATACTTGCAAGACACTTCATTTGGATCCATTACCTACACATTTGCCAGATTCCCCCGAGATCACCCGAAGTGCTAGACAAGTTTAAAACGAACATAATGCGTTTTATCTGAACAAAGTGTTGCTCTCGATAAGAGCATTAGAAGTGCAACTTTCAGAGAAAAAAAAGCCTGAAGAGAAAAAGAGGCAATTTGGCTCATATTTGGCCAGGATTGCCTGTGCTCCTCCAGTACCTAACCCAACACGAGGGGCTGGTGAGTTAGCACCTCCTCATTATCAGCACAAGCCGGTGCTGCTCTGGGGGTGCAGCAGGGGGTGGCTCGTGCCCAGCCCTCCTCTCCCCCTGCCTCTCGACCCCTTCCCCTGGCTTTCTTGGCTGGGTCGTGGGCTGCCTGACGGCTCCTTACCAACCCCTGCTGCTCGTTTCCTTCCCTGCAGCCAGAAGACATGGGAAGCACACCTTCACGAGAGAGGGGGGTTTCTCTGCCAGAGCTTTTCTGGGTTAAGCGGATGTTGTATGCGTTGATGTATTCCTTCTAGCTTGCACGCTGTCCTGTGGGACACATTTCCTGAACTGTTATTAAGCATTATAAGTCATATGTCAGGAGTGTCATTGCCTGTACTTACATTTTATGACAGCGCATCTTATGGGGCTCATAACAAAACCCCACAAGCCAGCCTAATACAGATGACAGGCGTGATGTTTTGAGTGTGGTTTTGTCGTTTTTTTTTTTTTTTTTTTTTTTTCCCCTACATCTCCTTCCTGCTCAGTGACATCCCAGCAGGCCGGTTCCCAGCGCTGTGCATTCCTCCTCCACCACGTCCCCCTCAGTGGTGGCGAGGGGGCGATGCTCCCCGCGTGTGCCGGGCGGCTCCTGGCATGTCTCCCACCCTGTGATGCGGGGTCCCGGGGCTGCAGCGGTGGCGGGTGATGCCTCTCGAGACACTCCTGGGGCTCGGGCACCCTTTAACCGCCTTTACTTTTCTCTCCCCATGCTCTCGTCCCGCCCTCCCCGTGGTGTTTCCGTCGCCCCCGGCGCAGGAAGGCTGGCCTCATCCTCTCGCAGCTGGCAGACCTCAGCAGCTGGTGCCACGGCCTCCTGCAGGAGCCCAAGATCAGCCTCCAGCGCTCGTCCCTCAAGTACCTCGCCTGCCGCTACAGCGAGATCAAACCCTACGGGCTCGACTGGTCGGAGCTCAGCCGGGACCTCAAGAAGACGTGCGAGGAGCAGACGCTGAGCGTCCTCTACAACGACTACGGGGACAAGGACTACTGAGGGACGCAGGCACCCGCCTGCACGCCGGCCCTCCTGGGGCGGCGGGGAGGGTTTTATATACGGACCCACAGCGGGGAGGGTGGGGGGGTGTCTCTGGAGACAAAAATTGGGACCCGGGAGCGAAATGGCTGCTCTGCGCAGTTCTGCCTCAGTATTACTTTCTTCTTTGGCTTGGCCAAAAGTCTTTCTAGTTAGGAGTCTTGTGGGTCCCTGTTTTCTTGGTTTGTTCTGTTCATGTTGCCAAGAGGTTCCGTGTGGTGGGCGCGGGGGCGTGGAGGCGGCAGGCTGGGGGCACGGCCCTCTGCACCACCCCGTGTCCCTGCCCCGGCCACGAGGGGCCACTGGGTGCCGGAGAAGCCCGGTGACACGGGGGGAGGGAGAGCTGGTGGCACGGGGACGGGGCACGCAGCTCGGGCTGAGACGCCAATGGCCATCGCTGAGCAAAACGGCCACCAGGCAGCCAAGAGGGTGTCTGGGGTGTGGGACACAACGTTTGTGTGTTTTTACAATTGTAAAGCGTGAGGGCTGGAGGAGACGTGGCTCAGCTGTGGTGTCATCGGCCCAGGTGAGGGGAGGAGACGCGGCGGTGAGCCCACCTCCTCGGGGCTCCTCTGCCTCCTGATCCCTGTTGGCTCCGGGTGCGCCGGGGCGCGGGCAGCCTGCCCGCAGGGCCAGCCGTCAGCTGGACATTGCCATCTTTTTTCTCGTGGGACCAAACTCCTAGGAAGTCAACTCAGAAGTCCCTTCCTCTTTTTTAATTGTTTGTTTATTTTTTAACCCACCGTAATAAAGGCTTAGAAGCAACGACAAACTAGCGTTTGTCAAACATTAAAAAATGGAGGCTGGGCTCCCTTCAGAGCAAACCGTTCCCCAAAACCCTGTTACCACTGATGCAGGTGGCGGCAGCAAACGGCTGGATTTTAGCCTCAGCTACCAGCCTGGTTTGCAGAGGAGGCACCTCTGGACTTGCCAGCTGTGCAGCTTTGATCTGGACAAGCCAGGAGTCCCGCAGAGAGATTTTTTACGATGCCTCTTCAGAGCTAAATTTGCTTTTCATTTTTCAGACTTGGCAGGAGCAATCTTCAGCCTTGTCTCTTTTGATTTTCCACCTCGTTCCTCGCACTACCTGCTGAGGACACGGCTTCAGTATTTGTGCGGCACCGGAGGGGAGGCTGCTGTGGCCCGCAGCCGGTCACGGCCACCGGCGCCGCGCCGCAGAAGTCGCACAGCAGCCGATCAGAGCACACGAGCTGCCCCCCGCAGGACCACGCTGCCTTTTTCCTTTTCCTTCCCATGGGCAGAGCTCTCACGCGGGGGCAGCTAGGCTGGGGGGCAGAGCTGCCGGGCGCAGCCACCAGCAGTCAGTATTACCTGGGCATCCGAGCGTCATTTGTGTAAGGAGTTCATCTGGCAGGGCTCAGCGGGCAAACACCCGATTTTTGCAAGAAAAAAGTCTACCAGAGCCTTCAGGCTTCCCTTCACATGTGTTTCCTTCTATTTTTATGTGCTAAATGCCGCTGAGGGCTTGGTGCTTGGAGCAAGCCCAGCACCATCTCCATGCTCAGGTACACGTGGGTAGGCGCTCCGTTTCCTTTCAGCCACGGGGAATCTTGGCCAAGACGCGTTGGTTTGGTCTCTTTCTCCTTGCAGCCGACGCTGAGACATCCTTTAACTTCCATCCAGGCAGCCGGCCAGCGGCGAGCAAAGGGCACCTCCGCGCAGCGCCTCGGAGGGATGCTTGGACGGAGGCTGCTCTGGCCTGGATGCGACTTGGTAGCGGGCCATGTAATACCGCTTACGTGGCCTTTATAGGAAACGCAGACGGTTTTCCTTTTGGGAGCAGCCTCCTCCCTCGTGTTGCTTACGAGGGGCAGCAGCAGGAGCAGGGCGGGCGCAGCCTGCCAGCCGTGCACCCTGACTGCCAGGACAGCCCCGCGCGCTCGGGGGCTTTGTCACCCGGACGCAGAACTTAGCATGGGGCCCTGTGGATGTTTCCGTTCTGCTCCCACTCCGCTATTTCTAAGCCCTTTCACAGTCACTAGAAACCCTGCAGAGCCGGGTTAGGCTCTTCCCTGGGTGTTGCCATCCTGCCCTGGCCACGACGGGTCTCTCCTGCTGGAAATCCCCCCCCCCGGAGCTCTCCTTTGAGCCCTGCGGTTGGGTGAGGGCTCCCTTGGCTGGGAGAGGGACACCCCGAGGGTGAGGGCGAGGTGACCCACACGAGATTGGACACCAAGACCCTTGCACGGGGTGGGATTCAGTGTCACCAGTCCATGACAGGCACCACGCTGCGGCACGTGGGTGACCATCACGTTGTCACCGCATGCTTGTCTCGGTGTGGCATGTGCCCATTTTCGTGGCAGCCCTGGCCTTGTTCAGCCTTTCTGCTTGGTTTCTCTCTCTGGCTTTGCACCTCAGAAACTTGCCCAAACTTGTATTATTATTATTATTATTTTTTTTTGGCCAAAATCCGTGAGTTATAGCACATATGCTCATCTCAGACAGCTGCTCAGACAGCCCCGAGGCGTCCCCTTCTCCTCAGAGCTGGGGGACTTCATCTGCCAAAGGCTCCTGCCCCAGGCAGCCACCCCTGGCTCTGCACAGTGTTTCCTCTCGTGGACTCCAGACTCTTTCCATGCTGCCAACCACAGGAGAAGACAATGTGTTTTGTCCTTTTCCCAACCTCCCTCACCCTCCTGCCCTCTCTCCCTGTTTTATTTCCAAATTAGCGAATGACCATTCACCTGGGATGAACCTCTGGGTTATTAACTTTTCTTTGCTGCACCCGTTCCCCTGTAATAGCATTACTACCTTTTACTTGTCGTGCCGTTATTTAACATATAAAGATGGTTTGGTCCTTTTCTTTGGAAAGATGGCTACAATTCATGTTCCTTGATGTTATATTAAAACTCTAATGTGACATTTTACTACTGTAGCTTGAAAGTAGGGTGCTCTAGGGCTGGATAGCCACGCGGCAAGAAATGCAAAACCCTTCCGGATTACTTAAAAAAAAAAAAGGTTTCAAAGAACGACAACAACAAAAAGGTCACTAGCACTATGTACAACTCCAGATGATAATTTAACCGACTATTAAACGGAGCTGTTAGTAATCCGTGGCTCTGGCAATCTGGGATGTTTGTTTGCAGTTTTGGTCCAGCTGATGTCATCTCTTGGGAGCGGATGAAACGCTCCCAGGCTTTGAACTCTTCGCCTCTTCGCACAAGTTTAGCGTTAGCCCGTCTGCCCGCCAGGTCAGCCAAGTCCCGAAGCACGGAAGGAGCCTTGCCTCGGTTACCCTTACCTGCTCCACCGGCACAGGACGGTGCAGATCCCTTTGGGTGTGGGGGAAGGACTGTGTTAACACACCCTCAGCAAGGGGCTATGCTTTGCAAACCTCCACAGATGCTGGGAATTTGGGAGTGGATTCCAAAAAAAAAAAGGCCTTTTAGCCTGATTGTATTCAGATACAAGGTGGATGGGAGCATGTGGTCTGGTGGCCCCCCAGCCCCTGCTGCCCTTGGCAGACCCCTGGCAGAGGAGCAGCAGCATCGAGGCCAGCTTCCTACGAGCAATGCAAAAAGCTGTGCCTGGGCAGGTGTGGGAGACAGAAAGGATGCCTTGAAATTCACTGACAGTGCAACTGAGCGCCCAGAGGCAGCACACTCGTGGCGGCAGGGCCCTTCCCCAGGCCTGCTGCGCGCTGCCACCAGCCCTGCCAGGAGGTGGGAGAGCCGGGGGCGGCGGGGGATTGCTGTGTGCGCGGGCAGGATGCCTGGCAGGATAGGGGAGAGGGGGGATTTAGGGGCTATGGAGCACAAATCCATAGGAAACCAGACTTCATTCCGCCTCATGGAACAAATCGATTTTTTTTCTCTCTCTTCCCACTGCTAAATTGCAGGAAAATAAGTTAAAAATACACCCAATACTTTCCTTCTACTATTTTCCATGCAGCTCACTGCTGTGGCTGCCACCAGCTTGTTGCACAACGACCTGCGAAGGAGGAGGAGGAAGAGAAAGAGAAGGAGGAGGAGGAGGAGAGAGGCTGCGTGGCAGCGAGATGGGGTCACTGGCATGAGCTGCTGTGTCAGAAAATCCTGATGTGGAAGCCATGGGAGAAAGTCAGCCCCAACAGGGCAACGCAGGCTGTAAAGGATGCCCCACCTGCCAAAGGGAAAGGCAGCGTTAGGGCCTGGAGAGGAGGTAGGCACAGCCCAGCCTTGCTCCCACCAGTGTCTCCCAGCTCCCCAGGAGCAAGCAGGTGTGGTTCCCTGATTTTGGCATTCTAAAATTATGAAAATCTGCAGGTTTAATGCCATTCAGCTCCGTGTGTGTGTGTTGGAAGGGCTGCTGTTGGCCAGCAGCCTTTATTTACCCTCTACAAGGAGGCGCTCGCAGGGATTTCTTCATTTTGGAGCAGGCGTGGGTAACATCCCAGCACTGCAGCCCTCACGCAAGTCACCGTGTCCCCATGGTGCCAGTAGCCACCTCATTTTGTAATGCGGCATGGACTCCTTGGGCATCCCAACTGCTGCCAGAGCTTCCCGAAACCCAGCCTGTGCGTCTGGAAGAGCCACCACCCTGCTCGGCTGCCCGTCCCCCTTGTCTGGGGGACGCAGGGGCCGGCCTCTCTTGCTTCGAGGCTGGGTGGTTGGTGGGAAGGAGGGGATGGGATGGAAAAACTGCTCTTCACATGGGCACTGCCCTACACATCGGCCCTGTTTTGTTTTAAGTGCAGACCCCACAGCTGGCGTGCTGGTTGCTCGGTGGCTTCCTCCCATGCTTGAGGCTGTGGGGCCTCAACGAATTGTCCTCCATGGAAATCTGGTCCTGGTGGGAATCTGTGCTCTGGGGACATCGGGTGTCACTGGGAACTGCTGTTCCTCCTCCGGGGAGCGGCGAGAGGCTTCCTGCAAAGACCGGGAGCGAGGGAGGGGCTGGTGCTCACCAGGGGGAGGCGTGTGGCTGCTGGAGGAGGAGAGGGAGCAGGGTGTAAAGGCAGGACGTGGGACGTGGCAGATGGAAGATAATGCAGAGGGAAGCTCGGGATGGGTTGAGCATCCCCAGCAGGAGCACCCCAGACCCCCCCCCGGGCATGCTGTGAAGGGCAGTGCTGGAGGCAGCCCTGCTGTGTCCCCACACCCGGCATCCCCAGGGCTTGCCGTGGCCTCCCTGCCTTCCAGCAGCAGCACAACCCCGGGCGGCTCAGCTTGTTTCCATCAGCACATCTGGCTCCAATTGCCTGCAGAAGGAAGGGCCCCACACACCCGGGCTGCGGTGACAAGGGGACGGGTGTTCAGCAGCACCGCGCCGCCCTCGCCCCCCTCGTCCCCCCCAGGCGTCTGGTGATGGAGCGGGGTTCACCCAGCACACAGCCAGCGCGAGGGGCTCTTCCTCGCATGTTCTCTTCCCATCGCCCCTCTCTGGGGCCGGGGCCGGTGACGTGCTCATGCCAGGAGGACATTTGGGATGTTGTAGCCTTCTGTAGCCGCGGCGCTGCCCCACGGCATCCATCAGCCCCCCAGCCCGCTGCTGTCGCTTGTGTTTTCCAGTCCTTCCCGGCCTTTCCGCTCGCTCGGCCGTGACTCACCTTCTCCGGCATCTGCAAGGGAGGCGTGCGGTGGAGGAAAGACAAACAGCTCCTAGCTCGGGTTTGGGCTGCTCAAACCCTGCCGCGGAGCTGCCAGAGGGTGCAGGGGCTCCCTGGGGACCACCCCACACCGGGACAGGTGAGCGCTGAGAGCTGGTGTCTGGACAGGGGGACATTGGCTGGTCTGATGGGGGGAGAGGCTTGGAATAGTCATATTGGCAACGGGAAAGAGAAGCCCTGGAAGATCTTTTCCCCAAAGTCTATAAAAAGCAATATTTCCCCTGAACAAACCATCCTGGAGCCCCAAGGACATGACCAAACAGCAGGCTGGCCCCCGTCGGGATGTGGCCACTGTCTGTAGATGTCCCCTGTCTTGAGGACATAGGGTGTTTGCGGGATTTGAGGACATCCATGGGACCAGGCTCAGCTGGCACTGTGGCACTATCTTGTCCTGGTCCCTGTTACACTCCACGATGGTGGGTGCTGAAGTCACTGGCATCCCTTTGGGTTCACCACCATCTGACGGCAGAACTGGAGCCCAGCACCATGGTGCCACCCACCTCATGCAGGGCTTTTTGTCTGTACGTGCAAAGCATGTGTGGTTGTTAAAAATTAAATCAATAAAAGGCTTTCTAAAATTATTAAGCACATTTCTTATTGGTCTTGGTTTTAACTCTTGCCAGGGTGCCACTTGGCATGATGGGCACTGATGTGAGCCATCCTGTGCTCCCTGTCCCCAGAGAGGTGGCACCTGAAATACACAAACACACAAATTTCCTACTTTTATGGTGGGTTAACCATAAAAGTAGGAAAAAGACACCTGCTGTGGGGCAGTCTGTGGCACGAGCAGTGAAAGGCCACTTGCCAAAAAGAGGCAGAGGTGATGGTCCCCCTTCTTGCCTGGCTGCAAAATTGTCCTTGCAGCTGGTGGCACAGCACAGCTGCCTGGGTGGTAGCCTTAAATGTGGAGGGCTTTGAGGTCCCCCCAAACCCCAAAGGCCTTCTCCTGGTGGGCTGGGACAGTGCTGGGGGAGTCCGTGGTTTGGGGCAGAGGAGGGCTGTGGGTCGGGGGGGGTGCAGGTGCCGCTGGACCACCTCTGTCCCCAGCCCGTACCCCATCAGCTGAATAAAAGAGGCAGGAGAGGTGGTGGATGAGAAGATTATTTATTTTTCATAGATTTTTATAAAAAATAATTATCAAATACAAAAAAATAAAAATAGCAGCAGCCTCCGTTGTGAATAAAACCCTAAAGGGGACAAAAACCGCTCAGTGTCGCTATAGAAGAACAATATTTCGGTATGTAGAAGCTATTCAACCAGGAGAAGCACAGACCTCTACCAGCCAAGCCAGCACCTCCAGCCCCCCCGTCCCTTCCTGCCCTTGGTGATCAGGGACAAGCCATGACTGAGACCAGGATTTTCATGCACAAAGTGTAAAATTTCAGCATCTAAATGCCCAGGTAACGCTGACATCAGGCAGGTGACAAGATGCCGAGGCTTGAAATTCTCCCATCTCCCTCTGCGTGTCACCCTCATCCTGTGTATGTGTGGCCACCAGGTCCCCATGGCCACCAAGTCCCCATGGTGGCCCCCACTCTTGCTGTGCCTGCGCCTTGGGATCCCTGGGCTTCCCCTTCCCTGTGATGGCGTGGGATGGGACACCTGAGCTGCACCTCCCATGGGGCATCAGACTCACAGAGGGCTTCTTTTTCTTTTTCCATTTCCTTCTTTTTGCGACCAGCCCCGTAATGGGAGCACTCAGGATAGGGAAAGGGCTCGGAGGAGGACACGGCATCTCCTGCCTGGGTGCTGGTGTGATGCCCAGGTGCCTCTGCCCCCTACTCCTGTCCTCCAGCCAAATATAACTTTGGGAGATGCCTGGCAAAAAGGGCTGTGAGGAGGATGCTAGCAAAAGCCAAAGGATGCCTTGAAAATCCCTGGTCTCTCCACACCGTGTCACCCTCTCTCCATCGCTCCTGCACCAGACAAACCCTGGCTTGGAGCCTGACTCCACCGGCTCAGGCCAGGCACCGAGGATGCAGCTGAGCAGCCTTGGGCCTCCCAGCCCGAGCCTGGGGCTGCAGAGCCTCCTGCACACCGATGGGTTTCTGTGCTCCTGCTCTGGGGTCCCTTCTCAGCTCTCCTCCTTCCATCCCTTTTCTCTTTGCAGCACAAAAACATCGGTGACAGCCCCAGCTGGAGCTGGGCTCTTCCCAGCCCGCCACATTATGGGGCTGGCTTGGGCTGCCAAGCCAAGCTTCTGGGGGGGCAAAGTTCCTAGCTGGACCTTTTTGGGGTGAGGAGAGAATCTGAAGATTTTCACTTGGTATCTACAGGAGGAAGAAACTCATGGACTGGATGTGCAGCGCAATGGGCTGGGCCATGGAGATAGCAAGAAGGAAAAGCTCGGCAGGAGAAGATGATGCTCAAGGTGTCCTGAGAGGTCATCCTAGTCCTGTCCCTCCCTGTTCCACAGGGCCTGGTCTCTCCCAAGAGCTGCTGACTGAAGCTCATGCTTGGAGATGTGGGGAAAGAGAAGAAGGGCCTCTTCAGCTTCCTTCATCTCAGAGCATCACAGTAATTCCAGCTTGCCCGTCACATCCCTCATCTAGCTGGGTCTCACCAGCTGTGGTGAGTCCAGGGCACAGCAACACTTCTCAACCTCAAAATCCTGTTCCAGGACCAGCAGCAGGCAAATCCCAAGGGCAAAACTTGCCTTCAGCAGACACCGAGAATACCTCGAGGCCCTGGCCTCCATGCCTCCCACCTGGGAGCTCTCTCCTGGCTTGGCTGGGATGTTTGGCTTCTCCCTCTGTCCTCCTTCCAGCTCCCTCTCAGCAAACGAGGGGGAATTCCCTGCTCTTCCTGCCCGGACCTGCCCTTTTCCCAATGGTTTGTACTTCACAGCAGCATGGGTGTGTGACAAAGGGTATCCTTTCTCAGCTTCATCAAGAGCAAAGAAAATATAATATATATTTTTATATATTATATATATATATGTATATATATATATAATTAAGTTTAAATATTTGCGGAGATCACAACTACCTCGACCTTGCTAAAAGAAGCCTGTACAGCAGAGGGAGGGGGGTGAATAGTGACAAAATCCAGAGCAAAGACAAACGCTCAGACGCTGGTCCGGGACACACGTCCGTGGCAGCGTCTGGGCTCTTGGTGCTGGACCCTGTGCTGAGCCCCTCGGGCCAGACCCCGAAGTCCCGGGCAGGAGCCTGTGGGGCAGGGTGCGGTGATGGGGATGGGACCGCCTGGCCTCCTGTTCCACAGCCACCACCTGCTCGGTGGCTTCCACTGCCATCCTCCTGCCCGGCTCGTCCTCAGGCCTCCTGTCCCGGCACCCTGCCACCACCCGTTGGTGCCCCTTCGCTCCTCGGGCGCTCGCCTGACCGACAGAGGTCCTCCGTGGCCCCGCTACTGGTTCTCCTCCGCCGCTGGGTCACGGCACGTGCATTCGTCCTGGTCACAGTCAGCAGCAAATGGGATCACCTGGAGGGACACAAGGAGAGGTAAGCCCAGACCAAGCCTCCGCTTCGAGGCCCCTGCCAGCAGCCCTGCAGCTCCACCAACCCTCTCCACCTCGGTACGGACAGACTTTGGGCTGATGTTGGTGTGGTGGTGACTGCTAGGCTCTACCAGCAAACAGCTCCACCACGGGGTGTCCCCAGCGGTAGCTGCGACCCACAGCTGAAGTTTGTTCTTGGGGTTTTCCTCTTCAGCAACTTGCATTTCAAATTTTGCCATCGGGGTCAGCTTGAGTCTTGTGCTCCAAAAGTCAAACCTTCGGGAGAACTGTCCCCTGGTGGGTGTTAACCATTTGGGCTAGGTGAGGCACGTCTAGATTTTGGTTTTACTTTGACCCATGGTGGAAAGCCCCCTGTGTCTATGCCTGAGCCCGTGGTGCTCTCCTTCAGCCTACTGCTGGCTCTTTTTGGCTCAGCCATAGCACGGAGATCGCACGGCCTCATCTTTTGCACTCCTTGGAGGAGCTCATGCTGCTGGAGAGCTGGGACCTGGTGGGGACACAGGCTGGGGCTGGGTCTCCTGAGAGCCATGGGACTGAATGCCCCTGCCTTCCACTGCAAACCCATCCTTTATTTTGGCCAGAAATGCAGATGTCTCAAACCCCTGAGAGCCATGCCTGGCTCTGAGATGTGATATCGGTACGCAGGTTTCACTCATCGCTTGGGTGTAAAGCCTTTTCTCTCCTATCTCAACTGGATCTTCCCAGGATTTCATTTTTCCCTTTCTCTCTGTATGTGTGTGTGATGAAAGGAAAAATGATTCAAGCTCCACAACAAAGATGAGAAGATCCAAATTCACATATTTTTGCAGTGAGAAATTATCTCATGCCCTATGGTTTGTTTTGCTGTTGGATATGTTTAGGAAGGACAGGCTGTGAGTTATGGATAGCGAGTTAGATGGGAGGGGTGGTTGTGGTGGGAGACAAAGAAGGGTCTGCACAACTCTTTCACTGAGTTGCTCCCTCTGCTATTCCTCCTTCTTTCCCCCGAGTACTGGGAGAGAAACACAACCCAAAGCAGATGCCAACGGGCCATGCCAAACGCCAAAGTCCCTTGAGATTGCTCTGTTATACAACAAGGTGACTTCTGACTCACCATGACTAGCACTACGATGGAAATCATTTATTTGGGACTTATATCCCAAAATGAGAGGGAATCCTGTGCGCTTCGGCGGGAGCTGGGTTGAGCTCTCAGTCCCGCTGGCGTGGGTCCAAACCTCACGGTAATCAGTGGAACCGATGTCTATCAGCTTCAGCTGGCTTTGGTTTAAAATCATGGGTTGTTGATGGGAGAATTGCCTCGCAGGCCAGTTTCTGCAGCCAGGAAAGCCGAACAGCATGGCTAGCAGTGGCCACCTAATCCTAAATCCAGGCCTGCTCTCACTTACCTTCCTGGAGGACAGTGTGGAGGAGCAGCAGTCTCCCCCGTCGTACTGGCAGTATGCCCGGTTGTTGATGGTGTCACACCAGCCATCTGCTTGGAAGGGCTAGAGAAAGGAGTCATAGGTGAAAGGGTTACTCAAAAGTGGAAGCAGAGATCCTTGGTCCTCAGCAAGACCACCACTTGAGGAGCAACGGAGCATCCCTTGGACTATGAGAGGGGTTTAGCAAGGTCAGGAGTCCCCCAGAAGCACTTGTGCCCAAGCCAAGCCAACACTGGCAAGTGCTGGTTGCAAGGACTAAGCCTTTTCCAGAATGCTTCTGGTATGGCCCTGACCCCAGCGGACATGCCCCCGAATTCCTCTGGGCTCTCCAGTGGAGGCTCTAGCCCAGTCCACAGCACGCGGCTCCACCAAACCTTGCCAGGTTGGACTGCAAGGCTATTATCTGGTGTCTGGGTGGGAAGAAGAGAAGGGATCTTCGAGCACTAGCTCCCTGTAGGCAAAATCCAACTCTGGCTTGAGTGGAGAGGGCATCGGCCTCCTGATGAGTCACTGGGGGCCCCACCTGGTCCCCTGGGGGTGACGGTGCCCAGCTTGCCCTTGTGCAGCCCAGACAAATGGCCCACGGTTAGCAACCTCCTGTACTTTCAGCTGTAATGTGGAAACAGAGAGCTATTCCAACAGAACAGCGTTCTGACCAGAAATATTAAATGGCACAAACAGCCATTCAGAAATCCACTTTATTTTCTTTTTTTTTGTTGTTGTTGTTATGTTTAGTTACATGAGTCATCTGATCAGAGAAGAGAAACAAGCAACTGGGGCTGAGCAGCAGCCAAGTGGGGCTGCGAAACGAGGCCGTGCGGCGGGTGCAACCAAACTGCGTGCATGTGGAGCACTTGCAAAAAGCTGTCAGGAACAATCTGCAGCTGAGGTTTATTTATCGCAGACCCACATCAGCCCCGCCAAGCAACAACCGAATGTGCTAACAGAACGGAGAGGCCATTCATTAGCTGGGTGATTAGTAACGAAATAATTCTCCCGCTCTGCGCTGGTAGCTGCTGGCCCAGCAACCGTGGCCGTCCTCCAGGAGGACTGCTGTCATCAGAGAGGCTCCTGGTGGAAACCTGGCCATCCATCCCTTTGCTCATGAAAGCAGCCGGCCCATTTCACTGGGTCTGGAGGCCCCAGGTGACAACAGGGCTTAGGGAAACCTACCCGACCCCAGCCTTTGGTGGCCACTCACCCACAGCGCTGCTAAACCACGTAGCAGCCTGCAGAGAAACGTCACCGCACCGGGACCGCCCTGCATCGACCGTGCTGACGGCAGCACGGTGACAATGCCACCGATTCTCACCAGAGCCGAGCCCAAACCAGGAATCCAACATGTCTTTTTCCAGTCCTAGACTGGGGCCCAACACAGCCCCTCTGCTCCCCGCAGTGCAGGGAACAGGCGCGGGGGTTATGGCAAGCTGCTGAACCCATCGGCGCTAGCGCTGCTGCATCCACCTACAGCCCCTGGGGCTAAGCCGGGCAGCTGAGGAGGGGGCTTCTTTTTGTGCCCCCAGCTGCTCATCCAAACCTCTTTCCACCCCAGGAACCACTGCACCTGACTTCCCAGGGAATGCTGGCAAACAGCACAGCTGCCAGAAGATGCACGAAGCCCTGAAGCCCAAGCCCTCTGCAAAGCTTGTCCTGGTGCTGGCATAAGCCCAGGGAAAGGGGGCTCTGCATGACGGCTCTCACCTCGTGCCTCGCAGAAGTCACCAGCACTCCCAGCCCCTTGGGAAGCTCAGGAGGACCGCTGGCATTTCTCCCATGAGGAAACTGAGGAAGAGAGGCAGGGTGGTTGCTGGTTTTGGCCAGCTGAGCCCCATGTTGGTTCTCCATGGGGACATCCACCTCTGTTTGAAGGCCAGAGGACCTCGGGGTGCGGTTTCACCAGTGCAACAGGGCACACACTCCTCGTCTTCTTCCAGAGAAAAGCACCGGTGGCTCTCAAAGGATGGCGAGCAAATATCCCTGGGCTGAGACGTGGTGGGCTGCGGTGGCGATGCTGGGGCTGGCAGGTGCGGGGATGCAGGCTGGGGGATGGCCGCTGGCGGGGACGCGCTCTGGATGCGATTTGCTTTCGCGGCAGAGTTTTTCCTTGAGCTTTGCTCCATGTGTCATGACTCACTGGCAAAACAACACCTGCTGCTCCTGCAGTTTCCATCTAATTACTGCAGAGGATTGCCGGTCCCGGCTGCACAGGTCTGAAATGATTTCCAGATTGTGTCTTGTGTGCAAGGTGGGGGAGGACAGAGGCAGGGACAGGATGAGCAAGAAGAGGCTCTCGCTTTCTCCCTACACCTATTAGGGCTAATTGCCCTCCCCCCTCAGCCCGCCGGAGCCCGTACCCCACCCTAAACAAATACAGGCTCCTATGGCAACACTTGTTGGGGAAACTTAACAGCTCATGCTCCGAATTACATTGGAAAAACATATGAGGGGAAAATAAGAAATGACTAATTGGACCGGAGGCTCCAGAGAGCCAGGAGCAGGGGTTGGGG
The DNA here is from genome assembly GCA_011075105.1 of Heteronetta atricapilla. Classification (NCBI taxonomy): domain Eukaryota; kingdom Metazoa; phylum Chordata; class Aves; order Anseriformes; family Anatidae; genus Heteronetta; species Heteronetta atricapilla. The sequence goes on from CM021738.1 coordinate 11,888,853, forward strand.
ACCGCCAGCCCTGCTCCTCGCAGCCCTGGGATGGGCTGGGGCAGTCTCAGTACTCACAGGGCTGCAGCAGATCAAGGTGAGCTACCAGGGACGGGCTGGCGAGGAGATGCTGCACGTCTCAGCAGATCCCCAGGGGAGACACCACGAATCCTGTCGCTTTGCCCAGAGAGCCTCCGGCTGGTTTCAGTCTTTGCGAGCAGAAAGAGAAAACTATGGTGCTGCTGGATGCCCTGCATTTACGGGGGCACGTCCGTGGGCTTTGGCTTTCCTCTGTCCATACTTGCATCAGTCTCATTGAGGTCTTGCAAGAGTCATGGCCAGGGAGGACATGGGCAGTGCAACTAGCTACAAACGGGTGATATGAGAGAGAAAATCACCTGCAGGCACCTGCAGCCTGTCCTTGAGCCATGCAGCTCTGCAGGAAGCAATGCCAGCATGGGGTGAAGGGAGGTTGGAGCATGCCGGTGACTCCCAGAAGGACCTGTAAGTGTTTTAGGATGTGACAGGGAGCTGCTCAGCCAGGCTGCGTGCCACCGTGAGCCGGGCTGTGTCATCCATCTTCTTTGTTCAGACAGGAGCATCGCCAGGACATGTGTTAGCACGTGGAGATCGGCATCTGGCACTGCAGGGCCCAGGCAATGCGCTGCCCTAATAAAAATAGTAACCACGCATCCAGTGTTTTGCTCACAGCTTTTTCCTCCATCCCTGCAGAGCCCCCAGGGCTGGGGCTGAACTCGCTGGCTCTGTCCCCACGGCTGGCTGATCCAAATCTGACAGTGCAGGGTGCCCGAGGTCACCTCCTTGGCTCTTGCCCCAGTGTCATCGGCGAGGTGGACAGGGTCCAGACGCTTCCTTCAAACCGCCTTATAAGTGAGTTGATTCACTGCAAAAGAGGCTGGAAGGGTGTGACAGGAATGGTGGTGAGCAAGACAGCCGGAGAGGCTGGGTTTGGGGAAGGCAGCGAAGCACGACGGATAAACCACAGATGCCATCGGTACTGAACATAGTTTGGTGCTGCGTCACCGGCAGTTGGTCAACAGTACGTCTGAGGAATGCATGTTTTGCTCTGGCTGAGCAGACCTGAAGCCCCAGTACCTTGCTTTTGGCAATGACCCATTCCGGATGCTTCAGAAGAAGGTTGAAAAAAGAAAAAAAAAATGCAGCATGCACCTGGCCAATTATGCACTGAACAGCTCTACTGCACTGCTGCGGAAAATGCTTGTGATTTCAACATGCCCCTAGCTAGAAAAAGCCCAGATCCCCATTTAGGGGTATTAATCCAGCTTCAATAAGCCAAATGTTTTTTCCCAATCTCCAGGAGGCTGCACAGGTCCTGGTCTTTGCAGGGCTTTGGTGATCCCATCCAAAGAGGACACACAGGTCCTCATGTCCTTCACTTTGGGCATCAGTATTTTGGGCTTTGATGTGGAAGGCCTCGGACAATGTGCATGCTGGGATGGCCACATGCCACCCCACAGGTGCCTCTCTGGAAAACTGTAGCTTTCAAAGCAGCCCCAGAGGAGCATCATTTTGGCACGGGGACCAGCCCTGGAAAAGCTGCTGCTGCTCTCAGCCCCACACCTTCTGCATCGGCTTCGTCGCTGCTGCTTCTGCTCTTGTGGCATGAGTGTCTCCCAAGGCTTGGGTGGGAAGACAGAAAAGACCAAAGGGAGATGGTGCAACAAGGGAGACAGGGACGTGACTAAGTGATAAACCTCCACCAGGGACTTGATCCCCTCGGAGACAGCTGCAGATCTCACAGCATGTACAAGAAAGCTGCTGCAGGGAGGAGGATGGTGAGCACAATGAGGCTGCACGAGACCTGGGCCACCATAGCCCCAGGCAAGGTGCTTCAGAGAGCTCTGCTATTTCAGGATGTTTCTTGGAGGACAAGAAGGGTGCCCAAAGCCTTGTTAAAAGGCTGGTTCACTCAACCCTGCTGTGCATCCACCATCCCACAGTCTTTACTTGGGTCCCTAAAAATTACCCTGTGGAAAAATCCCTGTCTCCATCCCTTCAGCATCACTCCAAAGCACTGTTCCCTTACAGAAAACACAGGCTGCTCTCAGTGCCTCCAGCCACAGCCACAGCTAAAGGGATGCTCCAGCACAGTGTCCCCAGGACGCATCCCTTCCTTGCACACACTGATGCTGGTGGGGCAGAGAGCCCGGCAATTCTTGGCTCCCCTGGCTTGCCCAGGGAAGTTGACGGGGAATGCAGACTGTGGGAGGAAATGACAATGTTCATTGTTTGGATTAAATATTTTTCTTGGCCCTCTCTCTGTTGCAGCGTGTCTTTTATTTCATTATTTTTTTCTCCCCCCTCCCTGACACCCCAAGCATGCTCACTTTCCCTCTCTCTTTCCTGAGGCTCTCCAGCACGCAAGGAGGAAATCAGCTCTGAAAAACACAGGGAGGGACAGAGAGGGAACAGAGCTGGCTTCTGCTCAAAAGTTTTTTCGGGATGCCTCGCTTCCCTGGGCCACTTTAAATAGCAAGCAAGTGCTACCTGGCCGACTTCACCCAGGGAAGGAGAGGAGAGATCGAGAAAATTGGCAAGAAGCACCTGGGACGAGTGGCTCGAGGAAGAGGAAAGAGAAATTCCTGCAGACCCAGCGCGTGACCCAGTATTTCTGCACTACCTAGTTTCTGTGCTGCTTTTGAACTGTCACAGCTGTCCCTTGGAGCCACGTGCCCACAGGATGGCTTGCTTGGAGAAGTCACAGACCTGCCCCAACACCTCTGACACAGCCAGAAACCAAAACAGAGAAACACCGGTTGTTTCTGAGTTTGCTGGTGTCCCTGAGCCGTTCCTTATCAGCACAACGTGCAGGCAGCTTTCATCACCTTCTCAGGTCTTCAGGAAAATCTGCTCCAGTTCTGGCATCCTGCGGCCCACGCCTCATAAAGAAAACAGAGGCTGGCTGCTTGAGAAAGAGCACTCCACGTACTCGAAGGAATACTTGCAGGAAGAAGGGATGGGCTGAAAGGAGGCACCCTGCTGTCTGGTTTCAGCCTATGTGCCATCACTTGGACTGTGGTGCCCAAGGCAAGCAAGCAACTGCCTGGCTCCCAGCAGCCTTGGAGGTGCTGCAGGCAAAGAGGGTCCCGTGGACACTGGGTTTCCTGCAAACATCTGGACCCAAGGATGTGTTTCTTCAGCCCTGACCCTCGCTCCTCAGAGAGCCTGCATCTCAGCAGATGGCAATCTGGAAAGGGCTCTGCACAGCCTGTGGGGGCAAGAGGGAAGGAGGACATGGGAAGGTGGTGTAGGTGTACCACATGAGAGCAGATCTTTGCCTGAATAAAAGCATCTGTGTCCATGATCTGGCCATGGTGGGCTCCCCTTAGCCTCATCCCTTCTACACCCTGATCTCAGTGCTCACAGAAGATGAGGGGAGGAAGCACCCAGAAGCAGCAGAGAGCAGGCAAGGGGGAGCACAGGGAGATGCTGCATGGAGACAGTGCTCCTGGCAAGCCTGGGGCTCCCCGAGGAGGGTCCCCGCAAGCAGGAAGCCTGGGCTTCCCCTGCCACGAGCACCAGCCTGCCGTCCTGCCCCAGCACCTCGCCTGCTGCCCGGCGGGGGATCTCCTGCCAAGCCGTTCGTGCAAAATATGTTGCAGGATAGAACGGGTTATGGAAAACAAGCCCTGAAAACCACAAGGGCCTCCTGACCCACTTGTATCTGGTTTCTGCCAAGTTCTTGTTACAGATCTTAAACAGAAAGAAAAACAATGTACGAGGGATGAAGGAGCTGAAGGGGAATATTCGTGTTGGAAGAGCAGTTGGCTGGGCTACACTTGGGGATGTTTGTTTATTATCCAATGCAACTCGCTGATTTTTATTTCAGCGGGTGCTTTCAGTGGCTTTCCACTCCTCTGTCTGCACTCCTGGCTGCACGAAGGCACTGCAGAGAGCGGGGAGAGTGGGACGGGGGCTCTGCAACCTGTCCCTTTCACCGTGCTCCTGTGCGAGTGCTTTGCTTCCCTCTGGTTGCTTTGTCTCTTAAGAAAATGTGATCTCCGTAATCACACTTCACATGTGTGCAGGGGACAAAGGGTCTCTCCTGCTCATACAGCCCTGCCTGGTCCTTTTTGCATCTCTTTAAGCATCCTATGTTCACAAACATTTTAAATCCCTTTCTGAACTTAAAGCTACTGCCTATGTCTGCAGCCTCACCTGCCAGCCAGGTTCAGAGTTCAGGGCTCACTGTGTACAAGATATTTTCTTTCACCTGTTTGAAACCCCCTTGCCAGCCTCTGGCAGTGCTCCCTACTTCTGTGTCCATCTTATCCAGCACCTCTGGGACCAGGCAAACCTCCAGCAGCCTCCTGCTCTCCAGTCATTTCAGGATGCCTAGCTGTGACATCCCGTTAATCCCTTTGATTACTTCACTGCATCCTCTGGAGATGTGGAGGCCAAGACATGCCAAGGGAGGGTTTTATGCATAGCGGTGAGAAGGGCCAAGGATCCTTCAGGGTCCTCGGCTACCTGTTGGGTCACGAGCCGCAGTAAGAGCTTGCAGCCAGAACCACGCTTTGATCCCTAATTGCTGCTGCAATTACTCAGGAAAACCACGAAGGAGAGAACAGCTTAGCATTTTGTGATCGCGATAACACGGTCGGCAGCATGTGCAAGGGCAGCGAGACCTTGTCCTCGTGTGGCGAACACCTGAGAAGGCCCCAGCAGCTCGGCCGGCACCCAGCACGCCAGGCAGACATCTTGTGGCCAAGCCTCCGGCCGTGCCCCAGCCTCAGGCAGAGCCCCCAGCCTTCCCCTCTGCCTTTCCCCAGAACGGCACCTACCGCAATTAAAACTGCAATTAACCCTTTGCTGCCCTCATGCCACAGGGGAACAGAGCCAGGGGTGAGGTCAGCATGTTGCAGGAGGTCTTGGCTGCCTGTGTCTGCTTGATCACCGCGAGAGCAGCCCACGTTCCTCTGGGCAGGATGGTGGCGGTGGCTCCATCCTGTCAGTAATGCTGAGTAAACACGGCGATGATAAAATAAATGAGCTTTTCCAGTGGAACCGCTGTATGAAAAGAGAGGAGTCCCTGCGGCGGGAGAGATCGGGGTGCAGAGCTGGTGAGTAGCGTGGACTGGAAGATGCTCTCCTTTCAGAGACGTGGCAAATACTGGCCACCCTCATGCACGGACCGAGCACAGCACCAGGCCCACGGTGGGGAGGAGAGCCTTCTCTCCTCCTCCTCCACCCTGCCCCAAGCCCCCTCCTCTCTCCCCCTGGTGCTGCCATCTGTTTTTCTACTGATGGCAGGGGATGAGATGTTCCGCTGGCCCTCGAGAGGCGCAGTGTGCTCAGCGCTAACTCGTATTCCTGACGAGCTCCTGGAAGGCTTTGCATCCCGAACTACGTGCCTCCGTGCCGCGGGGATGGGGAACTTGGCAAGGTGCAGCAAGAGACCGGGAGGCAGATGGACGACCAGATTAATGGAAAGAGAAAGGAGGTGGGGAGAAGAGCGAGAGGGATGAGCAGGCAGGCTGGTCTCGCTGCCAGAGTTTGAGAATGATGAGCGAGCATCCCTCTGATGCCACTGCGCAGTGACTTGAAATTTCCAGCAGGAGATGGGCGAGGTGGGGCCGGGTGGGTTGAGGCTGGGCTTGGTGGCTGCTGCCATGCCCCAGCCTGAAGTGTGCTCCAGGGAGAGGCTGGACAGCAGGCAGGAGGGCAGGGCTGGGCTGCTCCCCTAGCTGAGGTGGCCAGATGAGAATGCTTCCTCACCCAACGTGCTCTCTGCCATCGATGGAGAGACAACGACATCTCTGAGGGGTGACTTGGACCTGAGGGGACCTGGACAGGCTTTTGGAACAGCAGTTGGCTGGTCAGTGGAGAGCAGGCGCTGGGCTCCTAAAGGAGGTACCTCTAGTGAGGGATTGCTGTGAAATGAGGAGGAATCTGGGACTAAGGTGGCCTGCACAGCTGGCAAGTTGAACTGAACCATGTCAGACCCATGAGAAGCTAAAAAAGCAGAACATTTCTTGTGCAGGTAAATGAAGGAGACACAAAAACAAGGGATGGGGAGGGAGGTGTCATGCAGCAAAGCCAGATTAATGGGTTGTATTCCATCTCTACCCTACTCTTCTCATCTGATGTCCCCACATCCCACAAGAATTTGGCCCCCAAGTGAAATGACCTCCAAGATCTGCAGGGCTTTTGGTCACAAGGATGGAAGCAGGAGAGGAAGGGCAGTGAGGCAATGTGGGTGCAAGCAAGCACAGATGAGGTGGGAATGATGTTCAAGGCATTTCTCCTGGTCAAATGAGGGGACTGGTATCACCTCTCTTCTTCCCAATGCCAAATAGACCCCAGAGAAATACTTTGAATGAGACAGTTTGGGTAACAGTTGTGCTTTGTGGCAATATAATGACTACTATAAAACCTATAAAACCCATGTTAAAAATAAAATAATAAAATAAAATAAAATAATAGAGTTGTCTAGCAAGACTTAATGACCTGTAAGATTGTGGAAGAAAACCCAATGAAAAGAGTAATCAAAGACATGAGAAGGGAGGAGGAGAACAGGGACGAGGCGACTGTGAGCTGTTTCTAAAAGGAAAGCACGAGGGCAAAAGAAACAATCTGAAGGATGAATCTTCATTAGTATTGCAGTGAGTGACTGTGACCTTAAAAATAGTCCTGGGCTGATGAAATTGCTAACAAGGAAGAAGACATTGTTCCACAGAGGAGGATCGGGTTATCTGACAAATAGTTAGATGACCTGGAGAACTAGGGAGAGAAACAGGATGACATTCGCTTGTGTAAAATTGAAGGGCAAGCTCTTATACTGATAGTAAAACATCTGCTGTTAGCTTGGAGCTCATCAGTTGGAAACAAAGGATGCAGAGAAAGATCTGGGTGTACTTGCTGACCTCAGGAACTCTCTGAGCTGCCAGACTGATGCAACTGCAGAAATGACAGCTATGTTCCTGGGTCCTATCAAACCAGAGATTTCCTGCACACAAAGGCTTTCTTGCAGGGCTTTGGTGAGATCTCAGCGGGAAGAGTATGTACTGCTTGATCATTCCTATTGAAAGAATAATTGAAAACAGAGAAGGTGTAGAAAAGTATACAATTGGAAAGATGAGAGTGGACTCTTTTTTTGCTCTTAGGACACTGCAAGATTTTGGCTTGCTTGTTATAGCTGTAGGCTATAACTGTTGTCTGGGATCGCTTTCTAAAAGTAAAAGGGGATGACAAGCATCCAGGAACAGAAAGAGCTTGTGTTGGCCACAAGCATGTTTAGGTGGCTAACAAGAAGACAGAGACTTGGTGTGAGATGCTGGGATTCAGGTCCCTCCCTCTCACGCACACACAGACAGGCTGGCATTTTTCCATCATCCTTTATGGGACCTCTTGCTGAAGATACAGACCAAAGTTGAGGTGCAGAACAATTCCTGCTTCAAATACATCATCCCAGAGCCAAGCTGAAAGGCATGCTTTAGAAAGACACGGAGCTCCCAAGACACCAGATCCACCATCAAGCTGTGGTACTCGACCATTCAGCGCCTCTCTAGCACACAGCAGCCTATGCCCCTCAGCTAGTAGCCCATGGCTTATAGGAGACACAGCACAACAAGCGGGTTTGGGAAATAACTACTGCATGTCCTGTTGAGCACAACATTTCCTCCCTGGGGATGTGCCCCCTGCAGCACTGCAACTGTATGGTCGCACATGGTCGTATATGCTGCCCCTTCTCCTGTAGTTCAGCTGACAAAGAGCTGAGCTAGGCAGAATCAGTGAGCAAAACCGATCATTTGCATTGAAATGAATGCATCCAAAAAAAAAAAAATCAGCAAAACCCAAAGCTATTTTTGGTGTGCAGACTTCATTTACATTTTCCTTTTTGGTAAAAATCCCAATTTTTCAGCATACAACATTCCAAATCCCCCCCCTCTTTTTTTTTTTTTTTTTTTTTTTTTTTTTTTTTCTCAATCATAATAACAAATAGTGCTCGACAAAGACTGCCTATTTTTCATTTCCTCTGCGAACTGACTCCAGGCTGCCTATGATTTTCTCCTGCCTGGTAATTATTCAAAACGAAATGAGCGGCTAACCAATTTCTGCAAGGAATTCTTTGTCTGCAGATTCTTGGGGAGCGGTTTGTTTTGCACACACAACGTTGGAAATCCTCCCTGTTTTGGTTGGACGCCTGAGTCACACCGGGCTTTTCTGGACCCATATTACTCCAGAACTGCAGTTCTGGTTAAGGAAATATTCAGGCTTGGAGTCAGCGTGCACATTTTGGGGATACCCCTTGCCAGTGAAATCCTTTTGCTAGAATTTTCTTCCCAGGCTGGCCAAGAAGAGCGTGAGGAAGGAAACGCGGTCTGAAGCCCTGGCCTGCTCTGCAGCCGAGCGGCACGCTGCAGGCTCACCCCCAGCATCGCCCCAGCCGCTGAAACGCCAGGACATCACGATGCCCCGCGCCAGCTCGTTGCAGACCCCACCTCATCCCTGGAGGTCCTGCAGATGGGGAAAGGCATCTCACCTCTGGGCCCTTCATCTCCAGGAATCCACCCTGCTGGCCCAGACCTGGCTGTGGGCTGGCAGAGCCCGGAGAGCCAGGAGTGGCACCTGAGAGCCTATGGTATCTGAAAACTTCTGTCTGGTTTTCCACTAATGCTCGGTGTGCCCAGGGAGTTTCCTCCATCCTCTCTGGTGTCCGTGGTGGCTCTCAAAATCCAGCTTGCTTCCACCACGCGCTGCCAAGTGTGCTTGCTCTGGTCTCCTGCTTGGCCTGCCAGCCCTGGCCCCATGTGGAGCAAGCGCGTGGTGAAGGGTCCCGGCCGTGACTCACCTCACACGACTGGATGCAGTGAATGCCGGAGGGGTCTGGGTACCATCGCAGCCTGCCCGTGCATACGATGTGCTGAGGAGGAGAGGAGAAAACAGCAGTTAGAGGAGGTGGCAGAGGGAGGGCAGCCACCACGACCACTTCCTGGGGACGTAGGGGCTCCCTCGACACCACGGGCAGGGCAGCAGCATCACCCCCGAGCCCTCCCTTCACCTCTCAAAGCTCAGAAAACCCAAGGCAGCACCAGCTTCACCCACAGAGCAGGGCACGTTGCTCAAACCAGAGGCTAGATAAATAGGTATGTGGGTATATGCGTATATATATATGCACATCAGGGAGAGGACCAGGGGAGATGGCAGGGATCTCCAGGGAACTGGGTTTGGCTGGCAGCACTATGCCACAGTGGCCACCAGCCAAGCTGGAAGGAAGCCATCCGCGGCCACAACAGACAGGAGCCCTACATTCATCTCATTGCACCCAGCTGGATTTAGCAGCTTCTCGCCCAGCCAGCGGTTGCTGGATGCCGGCATCAATTCGTCCATTGAGTCCTGCTCAGGCTCCAACAGCCGTGTCCCCAGGGCGGTGGGGGGGGGACACCTGAGGGCCCACCTCCCTGAACTTGGCCGGGTCTGGATACACCAGGCTCACGTTCACCCGCGCCATTGAGGTCATTGCTGGTATTTACGAGGCTTGAAGTTAGCTGCTGCAGCCAACTGGACGCAAGAGCAAGATGCAGAGGTCTCGGTTTCATCTAACTGGAATGCTCCATCCCCGTAATTCAGAAGGGGGTTGTTGGGAGCACACATGATTATATGGGGGAAGAAAAGCCCCACCACACAGACAATTTCCTCCTTGTAAAGCTCAGGCAGGCTTTGAAATCTGAGGCCCCATAAAACGAGAGCTGGCCTGTGAAAGTGTCCTAGGATGCCCTCCATAGCACAGGAGCTGCACGGACGGGCACGTATGTCTTCCCCCAGCCTGGCTTCGGCATCTGCAGGATGCACGGCAGCACAGGATGGGGAAGCTCTGCCCTGGTCTGTCCTTTAGCAGCAGGTTTGGATGTGGCTGGGGAAGGGTGAGGTAGCCGCAGGCTGCCTGGTGGCATCTCCATCTGCTCCACATGCCATCCTGGGCTTCTGTTGTGTTTCTCAGCTCCATCCTGCAGCAGGAAGCCTCCAGTCCAACCTGATGTGTTGCCAGGAGCAAACCTGCTCCAGCGGTCCAGTGTCCTCAGGGTCCTCAGCCAGTGCAGAGAAGGCAGACTCAGAAGTAGCTGCAATCAGATTGGGCAGAGAGGCCCAGGATGGCAATTCCTGCTCATCCCAAGAGATGCTTGAATCCCAGCCCCACTGGGACATTTCATACGTGGTTGCTGCATGACTTGAACAAATCCCCAAACCTGCTTGGCAGTGGGATGCGATGGCTTGGTGCTGAATCGCTCCGGTGCTGCCCCTCATGTGGGTTGTTGCATCATCCCCGTCACCTGGGGAGCCTGGCAGCCCCTGGGAGCACAAGCCCGGCAGGAGGGCTGGGAGGTGTAAAGGGGAACAAGGCAGAGAGGAAAACAAGGCTGCTGGCAAGGGGCAGCGCCGCTGCTTAAAATAACGCCTTTCTTCTCTGCTCCAAACTGCCTCCCTTGCACGAGAACCGGTGGCCAAGCCACCCGGTGCCTCCTTCCAAGGCTCGTGCTCCGCAATCCCACACGCCACGGGCGTCCTCGCCCCCGGCAGCGCCGTGCTGCGGGTCTGCTGCTTCGAGGTGAGGCAGGGCAGCGCCCGCAGGCACGGAGCGGGGGGATGCTGGCCCCCGGGAGGAGGGCGCAGCGCCTGCATGGGGGCGCCGGCTCCGGGGAAGGCTGTTTGCTTTTCTTTGTTCCACCTCCTTCCTTCTGCATCTCGGTTTTATTTTAAGAAATATTACACCAGCGGAGCTGCTTTTTGGGAAAGTCGTGCTGTCGAGATCCAAACTATGCGAGCTATTTGAGCTGTTTTGCCTACAGAATGAGTAAGGGCTGGGGAGGGAGAGGGGAGCGGGCGGCCAGCGGGTCCTGGCAGCAGGAGCCACCTTCCAGCTGACAGCGATGCCTCCTCCCCGGCATGGAGACGCCTGCCTGGGGTGGCTTCACCGCTGCCAGGTGAGCGGGGACCGGGCCTTGTTCCCTGCCCAGTGCCAGGGACGGCTTTTGCTCCATGCTCAATCCTCCCAGCGCCTTGGCTGACAGTAATAGCCAGATTCAGGCATGCAGCTTGTCCCAAAAGTCAGCGGGATTCCTGCCTTCAGCTTCCTTCGCGGAGGCATCCTGCAAGTCCTGGAAAGCTCACTCGAGAGCTGATGGCTTACGCTGAGCTTTGTTTTCGGAGAGCAGGAGGCTGTGCAGTAGCATCCTCAGCCCGGGCACGGGTGAGCCTGAATAGCCACATGCATTCATCGCCCTGCTGCTCCTCCACTGCCGCACCAATTTACCTGGAAGGGCTCAAGATGGGCAAAGGAAAGCACTGGTATGGAAAAGCACCAGATGCAGAGGAGGGAGGACAGATTTGGCCACACGATAAATATTCTGAGGGCTCCACCTACGTGCCTAGTGAATCCCCTGCTACAGGGATGCCACCTCCCCGTGTACCTGGACTCTGGTGGGCTGCAGACGGTGATCCATGGTCTCAGCAGTTACATTTTCGGGCAGTATGACGGGGTCGCTGGGGGGTATAACACAGGAGGGCGTGCACACAGCACCTGCAGAAGGAGAGACAGCCTTGAGGGCTTCCAGCAAGGACCAGGCAATGGCGTGTTACAGGCAGGCACCAGGCCCCAACCTGCAGGCTCCTCACGGAGGGCAGAGGTGGGTGTGAAGGTGACCCTTAGCCCCCTAGCACTTGACAATTTCTTCCCCAAATCCTGACTTAAACAAGAGCCTACTGAAGCTTTTTGGTGGCTGATTTCCCTCTCCTGAATGAGATAAGAATTGAACGTGCCCCACAAGACAGATCTAAGCCCTGATGGCAGGACGTGGGATCCAGCAGGAAAACGCAGCTGGCCTGGTTGTTACGGGATGTTTGTTCACATGTCAAGAAGCTCCTCTCATAGTTTTTCTACAACACCTTCCTATGACCCAGGAGGAAAAGAAAATAATAATGATAATAAAAACACTATAAAAAAGCCACCCTAGAAAACCCAGTGGGTCCCAGCCCTATCCCCAGCTTCACATCAGGTCTGTCTGAAGCTCAGAGTCAGCCCTGCCTCAGCCAGTTTTGCTCAGACCCTGGCTGTGCCCAAACGTCCTATCCAGCAGGATGCTGGAGGGGATGTTATGACTGTGACTGAGCATTGCAGCTGAAAAGCGACCGAGTCTTGGAGAAAGAAATGGATGATGTGGTCCCTCGTCTGGTGAAAGTGCCCTGTTGCACACAATTGTCACTCCGGCTTTTATCTAGGGCCTGCCTCATTAACCCTGCAAATGTCAGCGGTCCTAACAAGGGCAGAGACCGCGGCGGGAGTGAAGGGCTGGAGGGTGGGAACAACACTGCGGAGGGCTGGGCTTGCCCTAGGGACGAGTCCTTGCTCCTTCTGAAGAAACCCTTACACAGTTTTAGCTTCAGTCTTGCCCATGAACACAGCCAGGCTATGCACAGGGTTAAAGCCACCCACAGGCTCTGTGTTCAGAAAGGGGACAGAAGAGAAAACATTTCCATGGATTTAGTGGGGATTGGCACACGAAGAGGAGTCACCGTGACCTTCCAGCTAGCTCTGCGGGAGGGCTGAATCAACACGGGGGTTGCGTTTATGCTTAGCTTTTGCCTGCTCTCACCTATGCCGTGCCCCTGCTCGCACTTGTACTCCACCAGGTTCAGCTCCGGGGGTGGCGGGCAGGTGCCCTGCAGGCTCTCACACAGCGTGAACTCCTCCGTCCACGAGCCCTCCTTGGTGCAGACGATGGGAACCTGGAAAGCAGAGGGGCAGCGGCTCTTTGGTGGCACCCAAGCGCCGAGCCCTGCTGTTGTGAGGTGCTCTGAAGCCCCCCGGGTGGCCGATCTCCCCCTGTCCCCATCACTCACCCGCATGCCCGGCGGCTCGCAGTTCAGCACGCACTGGCTGTCCAGCTCGAAGCCCTGGGTGCAGTTGTACATGCCCTCAAAGACCGGCGGGGGCGGCTCGCACACCACGGGGACGCAGTGCCCCTCTTCCCACTGCCCGCTTTCCAGGCACTGGATCTTCAGGAACTTCCTGGGGAGACACAGATGGAAAGCTGGGCTGCAGCCTCCCAAAACGCATCCCTCCTGTCTCGGTCACGCATCCCACAGAGGCAGGAGCAGCCTGGATGCCCCTCCTTGGTTCTAAAACCCCCGAGCACGGGGCTTTGCCATGCCATTCCCCAGCACCACCCATGCTCAGCCAGGACCTTCCCTTCCCCTCGCACCAGTTTAGGAGTCCCAAACTCTCCTTCTCACGCTCCCCACCATCTTTTGCAGCACCTCTAAATTCTCTCTCCCTGCCCCTCAGCCCCTGCGGGTACGTGCGCCGCGTTGCCTTGTCCTGCCGCCAGTAGCTGCATATTTTGCTCGGAGGAGTGAGCCTCCCCCAGTAAATCCTGCTGGCCTGTGCCCAGCTCCTCCTGAGGCTCCTCTTTGTACGCTGGCCAGAGCTGTCAATCCTGCTCTCGCCGAGGAGCTGCTGCACCGGAGCAGACCAACACCACCTTGTGCTGCTGAAACAGCCCCAGCGAGAACCACTTGCCAAAAAGATGATGAAAAAAAAGGAGCAAAAGGCCAGCAGCGGAGCCCACCCACTTCTCCGTCTCCTCTCCTTGGCAGCAATACAGATGTCACATCGTCTGCACAGGGACATGAAACCCCCCCCGGGAGGCTTTGGGCAAGCTGGGGACACATCGCAGTGACCCAGCAATGACATGTGGCTTTTGACAGCACTGATGAGCTTCACCCTGAGCTGACTGCAGGTCCTTAATGAGACTTTCTCCCCTCTGTAACAGGCTCCCATCACTTTCCACCAGATGCCCACTCCCCCGTGGGTGCCAGCAGGCAGGGCTCCAGGCGTTTGCAGCGCACGGCAGGTACCCAGAGGGAATTTGGTGCCTCCTCTGCTGCCCGGTGCTGGGCTGGAGAAACCCCCAGGGGAGGCACTGAGCTGCCCCTTGTCCACCACCTGGGTGCCCCCGCTGCACAGTGCGGGGTCACGCAGCCTGGAGCAGCCTCCCAGAGTGGGAGGCAATGGGCTTGGTGATGTCCCCGTGAGCCCACAGAGCAGGGGAGGTCAGCCTGCCCTTCACACATCCATGCAAGCACCCTTCAGAGTATGCTACGAGCACCCCAGGACCTTAGGCAGGACCATGCTGTGGGCAGAGAGATGTGCTCTCTAGCCCCAGAGCATGTCTGGTTGACCCCAAAGGAGGTGTGTACGTTTCTGCAATCCCAAGCTTTCAGAAAATCCTCTTGGAGAAGGCACAGGAGGGGATGGGACACGGCAGGGCCCCCAGAGCTCTGCCCAAAATCTCCCCACCAGACCATGCTGGGAACATGGGCTGCCACGGTGTGAGCATCCCAGCAGTGAGTGGTCTTGCAAAGCCCTCCTGAGACCGGTAGCCTTGAATTGACAGGAGGAAACTGAAACCACATCAGATTTTGGAAGGGTGATGGGGAGAAACATCTCTAGATCCCACCGTGGACATTTGCAGCTTCAGCCCTCCGGTAATTTCATATTCTCAGTTGCTGCCCTTTTGCCTAGGATGATGCTCACTGCCTTTCAAAGACGTCCCTATCAGACCTGCTCCTCTGAACACTTCGCCCACCTTTGAAGGCCAGCGAAGGCACGTACTGCGAGGCACTGATGTGCATCCGAGGGCTGGCTCCTCACGCAGCCGTTTCCCCTCCGTGCATTGCCCGTCAGGCAGGGGGAAAATCCGAGCAGAGGAGGCTTTTCATGCACGGCTGCACCACAGCCACACAGGAGGTCAAAGCGATGGCTTCAGGGCAAAAGCAGCAAACCCGTGCTGCAAAGCCTCTGGCACCGAGCAAAAAACCTTCACAAAGCAGAAGCACACCCAGCCACCTGATATATAACTGATGCAGCCACTGCACGTCACTGTTGCTCTTCTGAATCACATCTTCCACATCGCAGCGGAGGCCCTTCAGCGAGGACCTGGGGAAGGGCTGGGGAGAAGGCCCCCCACGGCACCTCGCGTGGCTGCGCGCCGTGGTTTGCAGCCCCATTGCCTCCTCTGGGGCTTCTGATCTTGATGCGGTGCTGGAGGTCCCGGCTTCTCCCCGTCCCCCCGCATCCCTTCCAGACCTGGGCCAAGAGCCTGCCTTGCTCTGGAGGCTCGCCCCACCACGAGCCTCTGCGCCACAGACTTCAAAACTGGGTGGCCTGGGCTGACCCCAGGGCAGAAGGTGGCGCGGGGACCACTGCCGGGCGTGTGAAGTGGGCAGTCTGTATTCAGGCATGGAGAAGGGAAGGGAGAGGCTTTAAAAAATAAATTTTAAAAAAAATACAACTTGTAGCAGCTTGAAGTTTCCAGACCCCCTGACTTCTTCTGATCTGGGTTAGCGGCATTTCTCGAGGATTAACAAGGAAGCCAGGAAAATCGGAGTCAACGCTTCCCCCTCCAACTGGGCAATCCAATGTCTGATGGGGAAAGGAGGCAGGGGAGACGCCTGAGGCCAGCGAGGGCTGTGCCTGACGTGAAGGCATGAGCTTCGCCGAGCTCCAGGAGCTGAGAGCACAGGGGCCTGGCCGGGATCCAGCCCTGGGCTGGGGTCCACCACGCAGGAACGGTGATAAATGAGCCCAAAGCCCACCTCGTCTCCCAGGGCAGGAGACTGATGGCTTCAAAAAGGAGAGGGGAGGAAGGAGGGAGATTTGCCGGTAAATTAAAAGAAAGCAATGCCGTCCTGTAGGACCGGTGCTGCTTTCCACCCCTCTCTCCAAACAGCCTGGGCAACCCGGGCTGTAAATCTTCATCAGAGGCCCAAGAGGTGGAAATGAGACGGGAGCCCAGTTGACAGCCTGTGTTTTCTTTACCTGGCTTTTTGGCTCTCTCCACTGCCTGCGTGTTTGCCTTTTATCTGGAAGGGGCCAGATGTGGGCCGGGAAGCAGGAGCCCCACACCTTTGTACCCACCACAGCTGTGCAATGGCCCCGTGCCCTGCTAAGCTGCGATGCTCCGGGGTTGGGCTGTCCCACTCTGCCCGCTGAGGTCCTTCTGATGCGCTTCCAGCCCACAGGCTGCTAACTTCTTCCAGGCCATGTTCTCCTCCACCTCCTCTTCCTCTTCATCAGCCCGCCGTGGCCTTTGAACAGGGCAGGGGGGTGGAGGGGCTGACATCCCTGCGGGAGCTCGTCGGGGGTCTGGGCTGCCTCTTGGCTCCCATGAGCTCCGGTGAGGGGCTGTTTGTTCCTTGCTCACTGACATCTCCTGGTCACGCTGGCCAACCTCTCGCCTCTGCCTTTCGGGAGTAGTCCCAGGAAGGGGTAACAGTGAGGGAGGGAGCAAGCAGGAGCAGGAGACGAACCACCAGGTGCGGTGGTGCTGCCATTGGACAGACACTGCCCGAAAACAGAGACCTCCCATCACAAAGCATCGCTGCACATGTAAATTTCCCCTACTTCTGTTATTTGGGGGTTAAGTGTGGAAGAGAAATCAAGCGTGCTGGAAACCAGGCTGTACCTGGGCTCTCCAGCCTGAAAGCAGATCTCCTTCAGAAAGAGCTGAAGAAGCTTCCACCCTTTGTGTCAGCCCCATCAGTTAAACCATCCTTCCAGCAGAAAGGCAGCAAGTCTCTGGCAGGATTTTGCATACACCATCAGTGTTTCCTCAGGGATCCCTTGCTGATTGAGCACTGATTTGTGAAGGGCTTTTCCTCACCCAAGTTAACAGATAAGAGCATCTTCTCTGAGCCTACGTATTTCTTCATCCTCTTTCTCTTCCACCTATGCTATGGGAAATGAACCTCAAAAGATTGCGGAAGGCTTCTAAGCATCCTTATGTGAGCGCCTGCCCCTGCAGTAGCATTCAACTAACAAAACAGAAGTGAGGAAATCGCATGAGCATCTGTGTGAAGAGCACCTCGAGTGGGACAGAGACAGCTGGATCCCAGCCAGGCTCAGGAAGGTGGGCACCATCGCCCTACGGTCTCAGGGGCAAGGCTCAGGGCTTGGAGCCCCAGTCCAGGTGCAGCAGCAGTGGTGTTCTGCACGGTGTGTGGGAGGGAAGGGCACTGCAGAAGGCTGGTCAGGCGCTGCAATCTTGCTTTCTTGTGCCCACCAACACCTGTACAGCACCAAATCTTTTACAAGGCTCGTTCTTGCTGGGCTGATGGATGATGGGGAGACAACAGACCATGAACTCAGCTTGCTGAACCCAGAAAGAGCCCAGAGAGATCTTAGGGCACCCCAAAACCTGATGTCTGAGCTATCAGCTGAGACCCTACTCCCTCACCAGCACATCAGGAGCTTGCACCCCACCAGTGCCAACCCCTTCCAGAGCTCCCCGTTGCCTTCTCTAACAACTCCATTCTCCAAAAACGTCCTTGAACATAGAGCAACCCCTCTGGCAGCTCTGATGGGCTGCCTGCCAGGCCTGAAACACCAGAAGGATTTCTAGCAACCTAGTAATCGACTGGCCCACGTACTGACTAGTAGCTGCTGCTCGCTGCACTTGCCAAGGGGCTTGCGCTAAAGCTGAGTGCATGCACAGAGCTCCAGATGAAACAGTGCACAGACACTTCCAGGGAGAGGGTTTTGCTTTGGATCAGGCCACTCACAGAGCAGTGAATCTACGTGAGAAAGCAACAGATTTTCTGCTTCTGTTATTTATTTATTTTTGGCTTGCTGTAATAGGATTATGCCCTACCATCAAAGATATCGGATGAATTAGTAGTAATGATAATAGCAAATGTGAAAACGCTATCTCAACATCCTTTGCTATGAAAATGTAAACAATTTCATGTGATTTTCCTTGACTTGACTTACAGGCTGTTCGGGCCTGTGGGGAAGTCCCAGACATCAGAGCAGCGTTGGGGTCCCCCAGGGGCCGTCCTTTTCCCCAGTGCTTGTGGCGGCATGGGTGAGACAGCCTAACTGTGCAAGCGGTGTTGATCTGATTGCACGTCCAGTGCCTGAATGCCACAGGCATCCAAGCTGCTCCACGGTTTGCAAAGCAGTCCATGTGACCGTAGCCATAATCGTAATTTGCTCAGCTCCCCCTGGCCCAAGAAATCCTCCTAACACTGTGAAAAGCTGTTTACAGAAACCACTTCCTTCATTACTAGGCAAGAAATTTGGCAACTGCTTTCCAGTGCACAACAACCCTACCCCAGAGCTAAGTAGAGCTGAAGTCTGCATCCAATTAAAACTGGAAGGGGGCATTAAACAATTAGCACGTAATTACTTGATTTGGGCTAGCACCAGGACTCTGGGGAGGACCCCGCCTGTGCCAGGGAATCTGTAGTGACCAGACCCAACGGGGACTTCAGCTGGAGGTATCACAGACAAAATGCTGCTCTACCCACCAGCATCATGTTATTGGCCCAGCACAGTGCTAGTGAATCACCAGGAATTTTTCCCTGAAGCACTGGGAAAATCTTCCCCAACTGAAATACAAATGCCTGAGATTGAATTTAGCCAAGACATGCAGGGGGTAAAATGTTAATACTGAGAGAAGGCTGTCATTTGCTGCAACTAAAACAGGTCACAGCACCGGGATTGTCGCTTTGAGGAAAGGCAGCAGCTCCAGGAGTCTTCTACTATCTTGGTACGTCATTAGCTAATTACCTGAGAGCCTGCACACACTCTTGCATGTGCTTCATTTTCAGCGAGTGACAAGTGCTTTGAGGTGTGCGGGACAACTCGCGTCCTTTAGGTTAAGGCACTTAACGTACACGTGCTCAATGGCAGCTTACATCGCGTTCCCACCTGCTTTGACCTAAATTAGGGGAATGCCTCTCACATCTGAGGAAATAAGCATGACCAGAGTGAGCTGCTCTGCCTCGTGTCTACCCCAGCAGCCAAAGCAGGGCTTCAATACAGGCAGCATACCTTGGCCTGTCCTCCTCCTCCGAGCTGGAAGGAGGGGAGGCAGGGAAGATTGGTGGCAGACCCACCACAGACTTACTTTTTTGGTTTGCCTGCTGCGTTCTCGGCCACGTGGTATCCAGGTTTGCACTTGTAGCGGCAGACGGAGCCCACGTCGTGGTTACCCTGCAGGCACCGCGGGACCAGGAGCTTGGCGTTGGCCACCGCGGGAGGCGCGTCACACTCCAGCTTGCAGTAGGCTTCGGGGAGCGACCAGAGACCATCCTCCAGGCAGGTCAGCCACTGGTTCATTCCTGGCACCAAGAGAGAAGCAGCGCCTTCGGGTTCAAAATTCCTCTTGTTAGAGTGGGTATGGACACGAAGGGAAGCAATAAACTGGAAGACCATGGGCTAGCTGCACAGCTAGGGGCTGGAGAAGTGGTTTTGGTTCTGTACATCTTCCCCCTACTCTCCCTTAAATTCCCCTCTCTGGTGATCCCTCAGGAGAGCCGTCGGTGAACTGGGGGCTTTGTGTATGACAGCCTCTCTCTCATTTATTTCAGCTCAACTTCAGTCTCCCTGGGTGCTTTCTGCAGCTTGTCCAACACCTGCCCTTACAAGCCATCTCACCCCGTGCCACGTGTACAGCACAAGATGGGAAGTGCCAGCAGGACAGACGCAGGAGCCCTACCTCATGTAATGGGGAATTCTGAGCTCAGAGTTGACAGGGGACTGAGCATCACTCTCTTTTTATAGGATCACCACTCTGCCTACAGCTGCTCTTGGACAAGGGCAAGACCGTGGCTCCGCTCAGCACTTGTGTTCCCGACAGGCAGGTGCGCCCGGCAGCGACGTGTATGGGTTGTCCCCACCCCAAGTGCGGTGGCAGGAGCCATGCAGCCATGCGATCCCTTCCCTGCCTGTTTTAGCATTTATTAGCACTGAGGCTAATGAAGGATGCCAGCCTTCAGGGAATACAAGCAGCAGACACGTTCCTGCCTCGACAGCTCGGCGGAGACAGCTGGACCTCTCCGAGTCTACCCGCACGCCTCGACAGCCTTGGCTGAGCACCACCAGGACTTGTGTCAGCTGCTGGAAGCCACCCAGGGCACTCCATGGATGGGACGCCTCCCGCCAAGGGAGCCCGTGGCAAATCTCCCGTTGACTTCAACGGGAACAAGAGGAGGCTGTTAGGGAAATATCAGCTTCAAGCCCTGCCCTCAGCTGACCCACCAAAGGCCATGGCATGGGTTTGTGCAGAATTTGGTCTGTCGAGTTGTCATTCGTGCGCTACCCTTTGATCAGCTCACGCTGGGATCTGCCGGCGTCCCTCCTGTCATGGAATGAGACCTTAATTCCCTGCAGTTTTTGCTCTGTAGATTTAACTAAAAAAACAGTAAATGATTTTCATACGTTTCAGCTATAAATGTCGCCATAAAATAGGGCACCCATTAAAATGATTTGTTGTATGTGATTGTTCGGAGCAAAGGCGCTGGTGGAAACTCACATAAAGTCCCAATGCTTGAAGCTGTCAAGGCAATTACCCACGAAATCCCATCCAGCTCAGCCTTGTATAGACAGGAACAGTAGCTCTCTTTCTCCAACTTGGCTTAAAAACATTCCTGTGGGTATTGATGGAGTCGGCAGAATGAAAGCCAGGCCATGGCGTGTCTGGAGGACTGCTGTGTGTCTGGGTGGTGCACATCTCTGAGACTGCTCTGCAGCTGTGGGCATCAGTCTCTATGGCTTTATAAGGCCCCAGGCTTCCTGAACCATATGCTTTCCCACAGCCACCAGCCCATTTTTGGCCCTCTGATGTCCTCCCTGTTTGTCTGCACTGGATCCCTACGCTCTTCTCGCCTCCCTCATCCCCATAACGCCGGAGCCTACCAGACCTCACTAGCTCTCAGAAGAAGACATCCCAGCACCCTGAGGGGGATGGATGTGGGTTGCCAGCCAGGGGGTGAGCATCGGAGGGAGCATCCCCACACCATGGTGTCCCTGCTCAAGAGGGATGGATGCCCACCATGTAGGGAGGTCTCCCAAGAGCTCACCTGGCTGGCAGAGGTGAGGACAACCAGGAAATTCAAAGTAGCACTGGTCACTTCGAAACACCTAGGGACACGCACGGAGAGGCGGCACCAAAAAGGGAGGGTTAAATCCCCCGGCACTCCAGACCGTACCTTGAAGCTTGGCTGGGTGGATGCAGGAGAAGGAGCATCGCTTCAGGTAGGTGGTCCCTTTGGGGCAGGAGAACTTGGCATAGTAGACATGCGACTGGTCAGGGACACCGCAGTCAACAGGGTCACAAGTCACAGATCGGTCCCACCGACCTGAGCTGCACGTCAGAACCACGTCCTGCTGCGGAGAAAGTGAGGTTCTTTCGGACCCCTGAAACCGAGCTCTAACAGCACATTTTAGTACCGCGGCCAAACGGGCTGGCCCAGGTTTCAGGGACTTTGTGTGGCACAGTGTGGCATCCCCTGGGGTTCAAGGCATGATGCTGGGGGTGTGAAAGCAGTGACTGGTCCCTGGGGTGACACGCAAGTCACCTCTAGAGGCCTTCTGCAACTGGTCTGCAACTGTTTGCCTCCAAGTGTGACATTGCCTAAGTGGTGCGAGAGCACATTAAGGGCCAAAAAAATCCCTTCAAAATACACAAAAATTTCCTGAACTACAAGCTATTCCCAGCTCCGTGCACTGCTATTTTATCCCCTACATGACTAAGTCTTAACACAGCTGTTGATGGACACCTCTCCTGTTGACTGGTTTTCCCCAGATATCCTGGTCCTGTCATGCCCATGGAGCCCGCTGAAATCCGAGGTTCGTATAACAGCATTTATAAGTTGTAATTATGAATTTGGGGGACCGCATGAGAACCTGAGTCCCAACTACCAAGAGCGCCAGGCCTAAATGTGGTCAGTATGTGCCACGGACCTTGCCAAAACACGATGGCGGGCCACAATTGCTATCCCCAGACCACTAACCCTAATCCAGCACTCCTCAGAGAGGGTCTGCAGAAAAAAAAAAAAAAAAAAAAAAAAAAAAAAGTATAAGAGGTTTACTTCAATTCTTCCTGTTGCCCCGTTGACTGAGCACAACCACGCTGCCTGTGGTCTGTCCTCCCAGCCAGCGCATTCTGATGGAACCTGGACATGGTGGCCCTGAGGGACGTCACTACATTTTAGCCTGGTACTCTCTGGTGCATGGCAAGATAGTGGTGAAACTGAGCCAGGTGGAGAGGACACCCAGTGGAGAGTTGTGCATTTTTCCTTAAAATGCCAGATGTATACAGGCACGCAGTGTCATACAGGCAAACTGTCAGAGACTAGGGAAACGTGGCGAGCTGCAGGCATGGAAACCAAGCTGCTGGCCACACCATGCTCTCCTCCATCCTCCCCACAGACCGGGAATCTCTAGCACCTCTCACAGGACATGTGCCTGCCAGGGGTGAGCACCTGCAGCTCTCCGGAGGGCAGAGAGGTCCACCCTGCTTCCACAGCCTGGCTCTGCTCTTCCCTTCAGGCCTGCATGGTGGCCAGCACAGCCCTGAGACTCCCCAGGAACAGAAGCATGGGACCCACTGTGCCCATGACTTGGCCAAGGCGACTCAGCTCCCGGGGACCTGTCAGCCCTGAGTCTCCTCGGTCACCGGCTGAGAGCAGAGCTGACTCACGGCTTTTACAAGGCAGCCCCTGGCCCTCTGGAGAGCTGGACGAGCTCTTTGTGCTGACCTCTGCGCTGCCCCAGCGGCTGGACAGCAGTATAGCCACGCAGCACAAAGGAAGAAGAGCTCCTGGAGGCTTCTCTCCTCTGCAGCCCTCTAAATACAGCCGCTCTGCAAGGACGTCATTGTTTTCCCCAAGCCACTAACTTCAACTTTAAAAGAGAGAACGTCCCTGGGATGCTTAGCCCTCCCAGCAATGCCCATCCAGAGAAGAGGAATGCCTACCTCTCCCTGTGCGGGAGTGCACCACCCCAGCCTGGGATGTCCCCTGCAGTGGCATTTAGCCTGGCAGAGCTGTGCCAGCGTGGGGCTTGGGGGCCTGGGGGGATGGCAGCAGAGGAAGGAGAGGGCCTGGAGCAGGGCCACCAGCACTGAGGTCCAGTGCCAGGGCTGCCATCAGGCTGAGGTTCATTGAAAAAGCCTGGGTTTGGAAGGACAATGTGTCCTGGGGCCACACCAACCACCCTGGGGTGCTTAAGCCTTTCTCAACCGGCCCAGCGGTCACTCACCCCCACCCCGCTGCCCACTCACCTGCGTGGAGCCCAGGCTCTTCCCGCTGCTGGAGCGGAGCACGAAGCCCTTTTCGCAGGTGACGGAGCACTGCATGTGCCTCGGGCCATCAGAGGTGCAGTTCATGCTGGCGGTGTGAGCAATAGGGGGCTTTGCGCAGCTTCCCGGCCCCGCGCAGGCACCGTGGGCACAGCTACGGAGAAGAAGAGGGACGGGGTCAGCCAGCAGGCCCCTGGCATTGTGCAGCTGGGGGGCGGCTCTCCAGGTGGCACCTGCATGGGATGCCCAGCAGGTCATGGATGGGTACAGAGGTGCGTGCCCTTCTACTCCTAGAAGGGCAATGGGCACATCAAGCACTGCATTGGACATCAGAGAACCCTTGGGGATGCTCCAACTGCAAAAAAAAGGGTTTAGCTGGAGAAGGAACCCCTGCAGATCCATGCCAACCATGAAATGTTCTTCAAACTACGTGCAAACCCCCCAGACCTGGCAGCAGAGTCCGGAGCTTCATGTCCACATGGCTGTGCTAAGCTGCGGTGATGCCAAGCTCTTCGGGAACAAGAACACCTCCACATGCATCTGTCCAGCTCTATAGGCTCAGCTGGGGCATACCTAGGACATTTGGTGGCTAGGACTCTTGTTTTGTGCTTGTTTCTTTGTTTTTATCCTTTTGCAAATGGTGCTAAGGTCAACAGCAGCCCTCCTGGAGTGGGGCAGAGGCGCTGCAGCTCCAGGCAATGGGGGGGGGGGGGGGGGGGGAGGCAGAAGATGCCCCTTGATGCTCCCCTGCTCCCCGGCCAAGCCCCACTTTGCGCAGGGCTGCCCCACTTTTGTGCACTACGTTTGGCCCACGGGAAGCATATGTCATGCTGCCTTTGCCTCCCGCATTTGCTCAAGCCCTCCAGCTGAGGACACATGGCTAGAAATTCCTCAAACGACAAAAAACCCAGTGCTGACATGGATATTAAGGGAACGCAATGTGCCGCTGAGTCTGGACAAGTCTGCCGAGCCAAAGGCACGGTGGAAACCTGGGGGCCACAGCCCTGCAAGAGCTGGTGGGCACAGGCGGAGGGGAGGAACGGCACGGGAGGGGACCACAAAGGAGAACAAGAAAAAAGGGGCTGTTTTTTCAATGCAGACCTGTTTATGAAGTGAGAAATGGTTTCAGGGCAGCTGCTGCAAATTCTTTCACTAGCTTATATTTCCATTTGCTTCCTTTTTAAAGAATTTGTTTTATGAGCAGAGCGTTTGTCAGGTCATTAGCTTCTGAGGGCATCTGGTACCAATTGTGGCCCTATCCCCCCCCGCAGCTACCTTCTCCGGGTGGCTGCGTTGCTCCCCGTCCGCGCCCCCCACGCGCACACACGCGGTCCCTGCCCCTGCTGCACCTCCCCGGGGCGCAGCCGCCGTCCTGACCCACGTTCATCTGCCCGTGAGGCCATGCTCATGGTGGTGGCACCTCCAAATGCATCCAGCCGGGCCGAGGGCTCAGCTCGAGCAGCTCCACGGGCGCTGGAGGAGCGGTGACGCAGCCCTGGCCCTCGGGATGTTTGCTGTCTGGTGACAGCAGGAACCCAGCACGCATCGTTTTCAGCTCTGCTTTCCACCAGTTTGGACACACAGCTGGCGGTGCTGGTAGAAAGCAGACCAAGAAGCAGGCACGGTTCTGACTATGTTACAAGCGCACCATGATCTGTAGAGGTAGGTATATGGGGAGATTTATAACCGTGTATCATAATGTGAGGTTGAAACCTTCCTTTTTATATACACCACACGTGCATTATCTTGCACATGTTCTGTATGTGCATAGAGGTATCTTTTAGCTTTCTCTCTTAGCCCCAGAAGGGGACTAACCTGTCACTGTTCTCTGTGTGCCTACCAATGTCCACATCCCACAAAAAAAAACACACTACATTTTAGTTTGGACATGATCTGAGGCATGTTCTCAAGTCCTGAGTAGCTCTGAGCTCTCAGCCTGTACTTTGAAGTCCGATGCTGCTATTCCAGACCCGAAGAGGGGCTCTCACTGCTGAAAGCTGGCTGCTATTCTCAAATACATCAGTAAGCTCAATTAAAAACAAAATAAAAAGTCATTCAATCAACACGCTTTGCCTTGATCACTTCCTTTATCATTGCCAACACCACTGTGAGCGTCTTTGCAGCATTCTGGGTCAGGACACCTTTGAGCCTGGTGCCATACAAGTGCAGGACAAGAAAACCGTGTGGCGTGGCTCCATCGTGCCTTACTATGGGTCGGGTA
The DNA here is from genome assembly GCA_011075105.1 of Heteronetta atricapilla. Classification (NCBI taxonomy): domain Eukaryota; kingdom Metazoa; phylum Chordata; class Aves; order Anseriformes; family Anatidae; genus Heteronetta; species Heteronetta atricapilla. Next base: position 11,914,182 of record CM021738.1, read on the forward strand.
ACGCAATGGAATAAATCATTGCTCCCAGCCGCTGGAACACCCCAACGAAGGCTGGACAAGGAAACGGTGTAGTTAGCCCAGTTCTGATCTCAGCATGAAGGAGCTCTTTCTCCTTTTGATGATAAATGAAATTCCTGTATTACAGCTGCAAACTCCTGACATTTGGCCATTTCTGGTTCAGACCATTTAAGAAGTAGGGTGAGCCAATTTTTTTTTTTTCTGTGTGAAACATCTAAAAAAAATTTCCATTTTTATCTAAGCACCCTTTGAAGCTCAAACTAATGATTTGTCAACAACATTTTTACAAAATACGAAGGTTTTTCTCCTAACTTATTCCGCATCAGCACCAGCCTGCATGACTTTCTGGGCTCATCGAGTTCTATAAGTCATACATGAAAGAGAATTTCAGACCTGGAAATTTGTGAGATTCTGCCTAGCGATGGCCTTAAGTGTTCTGGAATGATAAGAGCTTTCTTATGAAATGGGACCAATTCTATACACTTAGGGTAAAGCTTTTCAGTTGGGATTCTTCATCATTCTTTAGTAAGTGCACGAGGCAACCACCACCAAGGGAACATGTTGAACCAGCGGTGATGATGCTGGTAAGAAGGGATCGTTTTGTTTTAATGAAACCCAAATTCTGAAAAGCTGAAGTTTAGCATTTTACAGCAATTATTTCATGGAACCCAGAAAATACTGATGGATTTACCCAAGTCAAGCAAAGCCAAGCCAAATACAGTGCAGCTGCCTAAAGTACAATAAATCATCCATAAATTGCTGTAGTATCTACCCAAGCTTTCAACCCAAACATTGCTCCTAAAACAGTCCTTAACATCAAGCTCCAACTTTAAAAGGGGAAAATTATTATTATATGAAGTTCATCTCATAGTGCAAAGCTGGGGGAGAGGGGGCTATAGGAGGCGTTGATGGAAAGGTAAAGGTTTCAGCCAAATCTCCCCAAATTGAAAGAAGTCGCTGCATACACTCCTGTGGAGTCTGGATTGCAGCACCAGAGAGATAAAAGATGTTTACCCCAATGCGGTCTAGCAAACGAGAATAGCTGGGAAATGAGGAAAGGTGTTTTGGAAATACTTGGAAATTTCTTCTCCCTTCAGGCATGTTTCTCATGAAGGGGAAAGGTCTCACACTATTACAGTAAACCTGATGGCAGCCGTCCTTGTGGGAGCAGGCTGCATGTACAGACCCAACGATGGTGATACTTCTTGATTAAGATCTTCGCTGAGGCCGCCACCTCAAGAAAAGATGTTTGCTTCTGTATGCGACTCCCAGAGAAACTTGCCAAAAAAATAACATCCCTATGAGTCATCTGTTGTCATCCACCTCACAGATAGAGAGGAGGTACCAGTGAGATGTCAAATGCACCGAACTAGGTTTACAGAAGCTCACAAAGCAGGGCTGAACAGGATGCCAGGTTTGGGCTGTTGTGCTTCCCAGCCTGATGCAGAATGGGCTGTACCTTCATCCTGCCTTGAGGAGCTGGCCTGGCTCCTTCCCAAACACAGAACGTGGGCAGGATGTGTCTGCCGGGCTGCATGCCTTGCTGTGACCGGAGCACAGAGCCCTTGCGATACCTCTGCCGGCACAGGGGAGACGGAGAAAACCCACCCTGGTCTGAGCTGCCCCAGGTGGAAGTGGTGGCTTCCTCTGCCTGCACCTGACACAGAGCCTTGGGCCTGCCACTGAAACGTGGCAGCTTCAGTACAATTCTTTCAGCCTTTGCCACGGCACTAAATAGCCATCATTGTTTACGTGAACCATACAGGTTCACCTGTTTATCCAGTCACCCACCACGGCCATACACACTTCTCTGCCCACCAACCTGCTGAACCAACACTGCACATCTTCCTATGGTAGGTACAAACATCTCTCGTATCTCTCAGTGATGGACACTCAGCTGTCCCCGAGATCACTTTACCCACATCCGATCCTCACACAACATGCTGCACCTTGCTTCTGCCTCCCCCTGTCTTGTCTGGAGGTGGGATTGAGCCTGGGCAGGGGCAGCTCGAGCCTCGGCACAGCGCGGTGCCAGCTGGAGAACCCAGGGCTGACCCACTACAGCGATCTCCATCATGCCAGTTTGTCCTGAAAACTAGTCACACCTCCAGCCAGCTTTCTCTTACAGACATTGAGCTAGACTCCTAATTAATTATTACCTGATCTCTAGAGTGATCCTGTGACAGCTGGGCTAAGCCTGGTGGCTTTGGGCTGTGTGAAGGTGTTGCCGTGCCACCTAGGTTCATCCTCTGAAAAGCTCATTCTCACTAGGTTGTTCACTCATAAGCTTTGCATGTGTAGCTGGGTTCCTGGGGGTATATAAAGGATGCTTTCCAGAAGGAAGGAAGTGGTCTTGCAATATATGCAGCAGTGCTAAAGACACTAGCACCACGAAGGCTGTAGGAATTCTGGAGGGATTTCTAAAGGGAACTACAACCAGAAGCCACAGGTCAACTACAAGACTTAGCTAGGAGGTTTAAGGGGAAAAAGCTTCTTGTCACGACAGAATCACAGAATCATAGAATGGCTTGGGTTGGAAGGGACCTCAAAGACCACCCAGTTCCAACCCCCTGCCATGGGCAGGGACGCCACCCGCCAGATCAGGTTGTCCAAAGCCCCATCCAGCCTGGCCTTGAACACCTCCAGGGACGGGGCATCCACAACCTCTCTGGGCAACCTGTGCCAGTGCCTCACCACCCTTACAGTGAATAATTTCTTCCTAACCTCAAATCTAAATCTCCCCTCTTTAAGTTTAAAGCCATTCCCCCCTTGTCCTGTCATTATCTGATGGAGTAAAGAGTCACTCCCCATCTTTTTTATATAAAAAGTCCCCTTCGGGTACTGAAAGGTTGCAATGAGTCTCCCTGGAGCCTTCCCTTCTGTAGGCCTAACAGCCCCAGCTCTCTCAGCCTTTCTTCGTAGGAGAGGTGCTCCAGCCCCTTGAGCATCCTTGTGGCCTCCTCTGGGTCTGCTCTAACAGCACCACATGGGGCATTTGGTCCTTGCTGGGGAGGGTGGAGCAAAAGGCAGTGACTGGAGCTGGAGATGGACAGCTTTCATCCCAAAATCATTGAAGAGGCTGCTTCTCAGCACAGAGGGTTACTGGATGCAAGAATAGCTCAGCAGGGGAGATGTTGAACTCAACACCTCCTGCCGCCTGTAATAGGAGATAGGAAAGCTTTCTGAAGGATGTCTTTAATCCATCTTCTGGGGAAAATGTCATTGCCTGTGTGCAACACTGGGGAAGGCAGGACAGAACTGGGCAGGCTGGTTGCAGCGGTACACTGAGGGGCTCCAGCAGCAAACCTGGGTCTCCCAGAGCCCCTTCCCTTCTTCATGGGACACAGGGAGGACAGAAAGCATTGCGTGATTCACATAATGTCCCTACTGGTAAGAGACTGAAGGAATAAAGACCAAGGTTCAAGGGTCTCACCAGGAGATGTGCCTGAGCCAGGAAGGAAATGTCCCTTGCATCACACACAGCATGTCCACGGCAGCTCACCTTCCTGCTGCACTTCAGGGGCTGGCCACATTTAAGGAACATTTCTGGGACCAGGCGGCCCTTCCTCTAAGGTGACAGCAAGAAGCCTGTTTCTGAGCTGTTCAGCTGCTGTGTTCAACTCTCAGGATTAAACTGGTGAAAATAAATTGTGCTGAGAGATTTGTTTTCCCTAGGTGAGACTGGCTAACCCCAGGGAAATGCAGAAGAGGCCTTGAGCATCCTAAAAAAAGCCCATATATGAAACTTTAAAGCCAAGAAGCAAGCTGGGCTGTGGAGAGCAAAGGGTATGGAGCAGCCCCTGGAGATGGTCCTAGCACCTCCGAGAGTTTGCATCATCAGCTCTGCTGCCAGAGGAGTGGCACCTTGAGAGGTTTAAGGGCAGAGCCAAAGGCTGAGGTGAGCCCGTGCCCTGGGAAAGGTGGTGGTCAGGACCACTTGGTTCTTGAGAAGTTTTGTCCTGCAGGCCAAGGAGCGAGGATGCACACAGAGCTGCACAGACACAGCTTGCTCTGAGGGGCAGTTTAACACTAAAAGATACAACTCCCCTCCTCCCTCTGACTTCCCTCCCTGACAGTCCCCTTCCATAAAGGAGGAAGCCCGGCCAGGCTCCCCTTGAGCATGAAATGAAGTTCTGAGGGCGCAGAGGAGGCAGGCTCGCAGGAAACAGAAACACAACGCAGCCTGCATTTTGTAGCACCTTGCCTGCTAACTTGCCAAGGCATTTCCCAGCATATGCTAACATAAAATAAAAGACGCTAAAAATAAAACTGAGCTAAAAATAAAAATAACAGAGGAAATGAACAATATTCCCCTGGTTCAATATATAGTCTGTACCAAGGAAAACAGGAGGGATTGTGGCTCAGTTTTAAAATACAAAGAAAAGCATGAAAGGTGGAGAGCCTGAGCCTGGTGGGATGGCAGTCCTGTTGAGGGGCAGCGCTCCCTGCTCTAGGTGCAGCTTGGTTTGGAAGGGACAGACCCATGGGAGAGTGCCCTGCATCCAGTTTCATACCAGGCACATTTATCTCCACAGATGGGAATTTTCAGGAAACTTATTAGAAGTCTGGTTTCTGCTCAACCTCATGTGGTTGTGATTCGACGCAGAATGCAAAAAAGAGCCCTGGGTGCTGGCAGAGGCAGTGGAGAGGGGGTGGTGGTGCTGGTAGCGAGGGGCAAGGTCCATGCCGCTTCGGTCTGCCAGTGCTCTTCCCACCTGTGATGCCTGAGGAGGGTTTGAAGGGAGAAGGCAAGTCTTTCTTCAAAACAAGGATGTATTTTTCTAGCGACAATCGCCTGCTGCATCCTGACCTGGAGATGGCTGCATTTCACCAGCAGAAACGTGATCTCTTTGTTTTCCTAAGCCTGCAAAGCACTTTGAGATCCTTCAAGATGAAAGATGTTGCAGAAATACCAAGCAGTCATATTTATTATTTTGGCAACGAGCATTTCTAGGCTGAAGTCAGGAAACCTCGTTTCTTTCTTGCTTTTGTTACTGTCCCTTTCTTGGGTTATTTTAGGAAAGCACTTACATGCACGTACTGTGTATGTGAGGCTGGGTGCACGCGAATGGTCAATTCAAGTTTTTATTGGAATAACACAGATCTTCTATGATCTTTTACAGCTGAATATCTCTAAACCTATAAAGATTTTACATTCCTGTTTTTTTATATATTTTTTATTTTTTTATTTTTTTTAATAGGGATACTTTTCCCCAGATTCCACCTGCCCTTATGTGAAACCAATTATTAGCCCTGAAAAATAAAAATACTGCTGAACATTTCTTTTGGATATGAAATAGATTTTATAAATACAATAAAGGGAAAAAAAATACTTGGACCTTTCCTGACTTAGCAAAGGCAGATCCTTTATTATAACTGAGACTACTGGAGACTGTAAATCAAAGCCTTACCCCCTCTAAATATTCAAGCCTCTTGTCCAGAAAAGCAACTATAAATAGCATTTCCTACTCCTCAGACTCTGGGAATTTGATTTGCTTAGCATGTTTGCTAAGGACACACGCATAACCTGCAGTGTAACATCCTGCCCCCTCGCAGCTGAGCAGGGAAGGTCACTGCAGGGAGGCCAGCAGCCTGGGTTTGGGGTGCTCGAAGCTGCTTCATGATAAGGAAGGGCTAAAACTAATCACTTGGCCATTCTTCCTGCCTGGCTGATGAGCAGAGGATTTTTAAGACACTGTAACGAGGCTGATTTCAGCCCTGTGTCCATCCTGTTAATGGCTGGAACCTCATGATGCCTCTGGCCAGAGTAAACTGCCCCGGCAATCTCTTCTCCAAAGGCCAGCCCCATGCCTGACTTTGCTGCCTTCCTCTTTCCCGACACTGGAAGAGGTAAATTAGGGTGCTTTTCCTGAAGGTGGGATTGGATCCTTACTGATATGGATCCACTGGTACCTAACAGAAAATGAGATGACAGGGTCTCCCCTTGAACCTTCTCCTCTCTCACCAGCGACATGTTTTTAAGAAACATTTACTTTTCTCTGTTTGTCCCTTTATGTACTTCTGCCCATGCATAAGCGATGCTGAGCTATGTCTGGTCAGTCTGTTCGTCCCTCCAGCCACTTCTGAGAGGGAGGGGGAAGCTCTCAAGCAATGAGAGCACAAAATTATTTTAAAGGATGAGAAAATGTAATTGAAAAACCACATCAGTTGGCTAGGGACTTGGAAGCATGTGTGTACATAGCTGTAACAGCTACCAGGAGGAAACGGACTGCATTTCAGGTGGACACTGATCCTTTAATGTAAGGCTGAGAATAATATTTATATGCTGACTCACTAAGATTTATGTTTCTGTATAAATCACACATGCACTTAAAAAAAAAAAAAAAAAAGTAAAAAGCAACTGCTGGATATTCACAGCTTCCAGAACTCTACATAAATCAATCACACCGTGATCCCACAAGCTTTTAGACAAACACACGCACGCTCATTCATTATCAGGGATGTTCATCCATCCAGGGCCATCAGCAGCAGAAAAACAATGACAGGAGTAGCGATGCGATGACCCCAGCCAGAGCCCTTTGCTCTTAGTGCCTCCACAACAGCTCAGACCCAAACTCAGCATTCCCAGTTGCATGATTTTAGCAACCAGGGGTTGCCAGCCCCACTACTGCTCCACGACAAAGCTGAGCATCATCCCCTTGTCCCTCCTCATGTCCACATGCTCTTGCTGCCTTGTCGACTTAACCTATCTTGGGTGATGGTCCTTACCTAGCTCAACCTGCCTGGAAAGCAGCACCCCGTTCTGTAAACACCTCCTCTTGCTCACAGCTTTACAGAGACACTCGGGCACTGCGGAGTGCCTGGCATCACAGCACTGTGGCAGCTATCGTCTTTATCAGCAAGGCCGCCAAGCCAACAAAGGGAGGCTGCCAGCTGTGGCAGGGGGAGCTTCGTCCGTGTTCCCCATAGAGCCGGGAAGGAAGAGATTGGTTGGGAAGACGTCGGCAAAGCACACACAGAAGAAACCTGCATTTCACCCTCGGTAATAGCTGCTCAGCAGAGAGAGCTTGGTTTTCCCATCAGGAAACACTGCCTTCATGCACTTCTGTGCATATGCACAGGTCACGCACAAAGTCTGCTTTCCTGCCCCCTCCCCCATGCAGCAAGATAAGCAAATCAAGCCAATTACACCTGACTTTCCAGGAACATCTCAAACCCCACCTGAGAACAGTCACAAAGCAACTCAGAGAGTGCGTCACGGAGAGGATGGGGTTGGAAGGGGCCACCTGATCCACCCCCTCCCCCCCATTCAATCTCAGGCGCTCCCTGTGTGAGCACACGGAGCCAAACCCACCAAAACCCAAGCCCAGAGCCCCTGGAAAGGTGCCCGAGGCGGCGATACCTGTATCGCTGATGGCTGTGTCCCTCCTCGTGCGGCAGCAGGCAGGTGGCGGAGTCAGCGGAGCCCGGCAGAGCCGGCGTCCTCAGGGCCACGGCTGCGACGCCCACGAGTGGGGAGGAGAAGTTGAGCAGCACTGACCCGGCCCGGTAGGATGGGTCCTGCTGGCCACGGGTCACATCGATGACGAGCGGGTTATGTTGACACGACAGCTCATGCGTCCCTGCGAGGTGAAGAGGAGGAAAGAAGGCACTGGCTCAGCGCTGGTAGCGTTGTGTCTCGTCTCGGTGCTCCACCACCACCCCTGCCTCCTGCTCCACCACCACGTGTCTCAGTAGACAAGCTCGGAGCACAGTTTGGGAAGCAGAGGCGCTGCACCCGGTGCTCACCCAAGGAGCGGTTCAGCCCGTCCACGTCGCTCAGCTGGACGGTCACCCTCGGCTTGTGCTGGTCGCTCGGGGCCGTGCCGTCAGAGGCCAGGAAGACCAGGATGGAGGTGGGCACTGCGGGTCGCTCGAAGCACACCTGGGCGAGAGTCGGAGCACCTGATGCAACCCTCCTGATCGCACCAGAGGGAGGCAAGGAGGGAGCACATGGGGAGAGGAGGGCTGGGGTTCACACACTGCGTGGGGTGAGTGAATGGGCAGGGGGAGGGAAGGGAGGGTGCAGAGACACGGTCCTCCCCCTCCTCCTTTCCCTTCACTGGCATTTCCCACGTGAACCAGTCCTGCCTTGCCATGCATTTATGGCATCTCCCCAGCTTCCCCGTTTGCTGCTGTTAAAACGAAGCCCTGTTTGACCAAGACCTGGATCCCCCTTTCTCTGCCCTTCCTCACCAGGCTCCCCCTTCTACATGAGCGAGGTACCCGGGGAGCGCAAGCCCCAGCCCTGCTGCCGTGCTATTTCCATTAAAAACAAGACATGGCCCCAGAAGCCGGAGCGAGCGCGAGCTGTCCGTCAGCCAACACGTGGAAAGATTTGTGGCAGGAAGTCCTGCCTGCTCGGAGAGCTGACAGCTCCCCACTTGTCTGCAGCCCTGAAGGCTGCAGGAGGCAGCCGGGAAATGGGTGGCATCAATCACGGCGGGGCAGACGTTCCTGGGAAGTAAGAGGATAGAAATGTTTTCCTCCCCCACCCCAGACCCCCCCACACCCAGCGCCAAGATGTGTTTCAATCCAGATCCACCCTCTGGAGTGTTTTTGTTGAATGCAGGCATAGATGGAGTCCAGAAATTCAAGGCGAAGCTGCATTTGGGAGGAGGACAAGTCCCGGCTGGCCAGGCACAGCCCGAAGAGCAGCCACCAAGCGGCGTTTCAGCCCAGCCATGCTGGGCATTGCCCGTGCACACCACAGAGCTCAGCTCTCGGCCGGTGCCAGCATGGGTGAGGATGGCCCCTGCCCCACCGCTCCCTGTCCCACCTCGGCAGCCAAAGTGGCACAGCCACGGACAGGAGCGAGCCTTGGGTGCCAGCTCAGGTCTCCCAGCCTGCAGGTGTGCACTGAGTAGCCCCAAGTTAGAGCTAGGGCAGCTGGATTACCTAACATCCCAATTTACTTAAAAAAAAATAATAGTTCTTATTTTATTTTTACATATTTTGTGCTTGACCACAGCAGGCTATCTGTTTAAATTTTCTTCTCCCTCCCTCCCCCCGTTCACATTTAATTTCCTGTGTGTTACGCATCGTGACTTGCCTCCAAGTGATTTTGATTCCTCCCTGCATCGGATGTGTTGCAAACAGAGAACAAAGCATGGCCGCAGATCTGCAAGTGGTAATTATTCCCATCTGCACAGTCGATGCTTCATTAGGTGGTACAGCCACGTGCACCTCTTGCTCCCCTACAGCACGACCCAACCTTTTCCTCGCTCAGTGGTGCTACCTCTTGAGAAGGCAGGAAGCAATTCCTGCGCTGTGGTGAGGCTTGTGGCATGGTTTTAGCCCAGGTGACACAGGTGCAGCTCTAAAACGTCCGAGGGGGGTGGTAGCCACGAAATTACATGTGCACGCATGTACGAGCAGCACCGTTCCTGTCCGCACAGGCGGGCGTGCTAGGCAAATTGTCAACAAGAATCTGTCTTTCCCAACCCAATATGTTACCAATCAGGCAAACTATTAAAAAAAAAAAAAGAAAGAAAGAAAAAAAAAAAAGAAAAGGGCATATTTATTACTAGTCCATAAATAATTTTATGGGCGGAAAATAATAGCACTCCTAAAGAGAGCATGGAGAACCAGTAATGAAAGTCTTTAATATAAACATCCATAGAGGAAGAGAACTGACCACAAGCTCCAATAAAACTGGAACATGCTTTAACCCCCGGTGAGAAGTGGAGAACAAGCTTTCATCTAGGTAGGGCAGAGAGGGAGATTTCTGCCTTCTCGCTAGCAAAGGAAGAAAGGAGGTACGTCTGTCATGGCCTACACCAGAGACTGAAGCTGGAAAGTAGGGTGTGAGCACAGACAGAGGGGGAAAATAACCAGTTAAAGGAAGTTCTTCGGAGAGGACCTCAGAGAGGATGGAGAGGCAAGAGCAAAGTTTATTGACTTGGGTTTGGTGATTCCCTGAGGCTCTGAGAGTCCCAGGATGAGGTCCTCTCTAGACAGCCTCCAGCCAAGCAGGGCAAGGTGTCCCTCAGGCTGCTGAGGAAGCAGCAAGCCACAACCCATCTTTCCAGTAACACAAGGCAGCAGCCACGAAACCTCCAAACCGTGGCTGCAGTCAGAAAATCAACACTGTAAAAAACCACCTTGGCCTAGCCCCCGGCTCTCCACTGCCCTGCCAGCTGGGATAGAGGCTGATGTGCCAGACACCCTCCCAGGACCAGCGCAGGCTGGGGACCAGCAGCTTGGGCACAGAAAAGCTTCTCCTTAGGTGAGGAGTCACCGGGGCAGGAGGACAGCACATCTCCAGATGAAGCCAACTGGAAGTGGGATTTTCATGAGGTTGAAGAGCAGATGTTCTGATCTTTTTCCTGGCGTGTTGAGAGCAGCCTCTCTCAGAGGCTCAGGCAGCAGGTGACCCAGCATCCCCAAAGGTGCTGCTCTTCCTATAACCCTCGCAGCTTCTGAAACACCCGCTGCTGCTTTTCCCAGCCATGGGGAGCAACAACAACAACATGGGCCGTTAGCACAGCTCAGCCAGCTTTTGCCCACCCTTTTGTGGGTGTAACAGCACAGCTCGACTGCAGGGAGTAGTCAGGAGCAAGTTGTTTCTCAGCCTCAAAACATTTCTGTGGGCTTCTGGTTTCTGGCACAGCCCTCCTCCTGGCAGTCTGCCGCAGGATGGGTTTGCTGTTCACAGTGGGAATGGGGCAACTACCTAAGACCCAGCCACAGGCATCCAGGGTTTGCAAAGAGCTTGGTAGGGTATACAGTCCCATCCAGGCAGCTTTTCAGACTGCCATAGCTCCTACTGAAGGGCAGAAGAGGACTGGCCTTGGTCACCAAAGTGTTGGGATAAAGGCAAGTATATCTTTCTGTGCCTGACCACATGCCCTCACTTACCTTGAGCCAAACTCTCTCACCGCCCAAGGGCATCTTCTCCTCATTTGGATCCTGAGCATTGTCTTGGCTGCGAGAACATGGGAACCAAGCAGCCTGGGAAAGGTCCTTTGGCACAGCGTGAAGGTAGGATTTACATGCCTGAAAGAAGAGAGATTTGTATTTATTTTTTCAACCCTGAAAGAAGAGAGAGAAGTAAGAGAAAGAATTAAAGAGCACCTACAGAACCTAAGGGGAGGCTCAACACAGTGTGAAGCAGAGGTAAGGACCCTGAGGTGTTCCTCGTACATGCGTGCAGAAGGCCTTTGTCCTTTTGGGGTGGTGTAAATATGCTCTTGAAATACCTCATGGTGCCTGTGGGCCTGAGCCAGGCTGCAGGATGGCAGAAAGACCATAGGCTCTGGATTGTGACTGAGCCAACAAGATCTAAAGATGAGATTTTTTGGTCTGAATGCCAGGTTTCAGCACCATTTGGTGCCCTATGGTGTGCCAGGCTTCCCCCTAGGTGTGGGGGACGAAGCCTGAGAGATACGTGTGTCCTTCTAGAGGATTAAACACCCAAGCCCAAGTTATCCCACTAATCATGTACATACAGACAATTTAACTAAGTAAGGAACCATCTTCATGACACTCAGATCATCAGGTCAGCTGAAGTGCACATACAAATGGCTAAAAATGTGCCCTCTCTACACACTTATTCCCCTTTTTCAGCTTGCTAGGAAAGAATACACACAAACACACCATGTTAACACTGATCAGGTGAAATCCCATACTAGGACCTCCAGGGCCCTGCTCCAAAGCCTATATGAAAGATGATTCTCCCATTGATTTTTTCTTTGGCTTCAGATCAGACAGCTTGAGAGCAGCACAGATGATGTACACTTGATTTTATCTTTTCAGGCCCCAAATTTATAAGGTATTATTATTATTATTTTTTAATTTTACTTTCTGTGGGACCACTGCTCATGTGTACTTGGCTGGTGGGACAGCAGTGGTCCCTAAATTGCATACAGGGGAGTTGCCCCCCATTTTGATGAGAAACTCATCGACTGCACTTCCTGGCCCTAGAAACTACTGCAAGAGAGGTGTAGGAAATGCTCTGGTCCTCTACTGGCTCTCTGCATGGGAGCACAGTAGTCAGTGAACACTTCCAGAGCTGCTCTGAAGCTTTGATTTCTGCCTCAGTAAAATCCTGCTCAGATAACAAATCCCACAGCTTTACTGGGGAGGGGGTTGGGATTTATGGCTAGGAAAGTTTTTTTTCATGAAGCCTTCACTCACCTTTGCAACAGGCTCTCCAGTGGCCAAGGAAGCAGGGCAGGACTTCTCATCCTGATGGGAAGCATAGGCTTTTGCTGCCCACAGGTCCACGTATCCGTCGGGTGTGTAGGGACCGCAGTCGAGGACGCTGCTTGTTTTCTCAAAGGGTTCACACACGCCATCTCCGTCATGCACATAGCACAGGCTCGGCTCTCCTGCAAGGAGATGGAGAATGCCCTGCTTGCAAACCAGGCTGCAGGCACACACAGCTCCTCTCCCAGGATGCGTGCTGGTCATTTGGCCCTGGGATTTCCCATCACAAGGGCCTGACAAGCCCTGTAGATCACTCCAGCTGCAGATCCACATTTTATTACAGTGACGTGCACCACCACATGCTCTAAGGACAGTTATGAGTGAAGTGAGACCAGTTCACTGTTTTGATTTCTGCCTAGCAAGGATATCTCAAATCTACTGAGACTCACCGACACAGTTGAAGCCTTTTTCCTTCTTACACTTCCTGGAGCAGCCATCTCCATCCAGCAAGTCCCCATCATCACATTCTTCCTCCAGGCTCCTAAGAGGACAGCACCCAGATGTGTTAACACCACCCTTTGACTCACACTCCCTGGGTGCTTCTGCCTCATAACAAGTGAGGACTCCATGTCTCGGGTCCATTTCCATAGAAGGGGGGAGAAGAGGAAAAACACCACGTGGGGTAAGAGGGAGGAGAAAAGACACTGCATCTTGCCCAGGGGATGAAAACAGGGACAAAATTCAGGTTGGACCCCTCATCCAGACCCTGCTCCTCACAAAGACCATCTCCATCTCCTATGCTGGGAGCACAGCTGTCTTCAGGCCGGTACCCCTGGGTGGAGGACCAACCCTGCACTTCCTTTTGGGGCAGAATGACCTGCCAGCTTAAAGACCCTCAGCTGAGAGCATGCGTTTCTTGACTTACGCGGTCACCTTCCCATCCCCACAGTAGGGTGCTCCGTGGACGTGGACGAGCGGTGGGGAAGCTTCTCCTAAGGTTGTCCCAGAGACGGCCTGCACCTGGTAGCGGTACACCTGCCCGGGCGTCACTTCCCTGCAGGAACACGGAGGACGTGAGCAAGGAGCAGGAGAGAACAACCCACGCAACCTGCAACAAATTTGATCGCCCAAGTTATAGGAATCACACGTCTGTGTCCAGGCAGTGCTGTGGCTGGACATGTGTCTTCATACCCTAAACTGCCAGAGGCAGCTGCTGTGGGAGGAGAGCTGCTGCCAGGTCATGCAGAGGGGCCTGCTGTTCCTTCCCCGAGGGTCTGAGCTGGGGAGAAGCTGCATGAACTCTAGCAATCATTTTACTAGCCTCGTTTCTGGGTTTAATGAGTTCCTTCTCGCTAGCCTCAGCTCCTTGGCAAGGGCTGTGCTAGCGTGACGGGGCAGCAACAAGCTTCCTCGATGGCAGGCGGGGAGGCTGCTTGCAGCTGGGCACGGTGACTGGGGCTGGTAACCCCGTCAGCTCAAGCATGGAGTGTGCTCACAGCACCGAGCCTGGCAGCCCCCCAGACACAAACCCATCAGGGGTCCCGCGGGTGGCACTCACGTGTCGACGAACTCGCGGTGCGCCTGTGCTGCCGTGGCGGGGGATCCGTCCGCGAAGGGGGGCTCGCGGAGGACACGGTATTGGATCAGCTTGCAGGAGGAGCAGAGGGAGCTGTGGGGCATGGAGGTCAGCAGGGCCGTGTCTATCTCCATCCTCTCATCAAAGGTGTAGATTTTGACTCCGGACACCTTCTTGTGGATGTTGAGCTTCACGGTAAAAGGGACGTCACAGAAAGTGTCCAGGGGGCCCAAATGGATGGACTCCCCCTGCTCTGTCAGGATTTCGATGTCAGACAGTGCCTTGGGTGAGTCAGTGGAGAGGTACGTGGTCCAGAGGGTGAGGGAATCGGGGTAGACGGGGTGCAGGAAGCGCAGCTCCAGGATGCAGCCATCCGGCTGGGGGCAAGGCACGGTCATGTTCATGTGATACAGGTGGAGCTCCGGGCTCCAGGCCTGCAGGCTGGGCTCGCAGGGCTGATCCACATCTGGGGGCCCTAGGCAGGAAAGACAAAGAAGAGAATGAGAACCAGGCAACAGCTGACTTTACAGGGGAACCAAAGGGGCCATCCTCCCCACAGGGTCCCCATAGGAGCTTATGCATCTGTGCTGTAGCTGCAGGTGCCAGAGGTCATGGACATCCCAGAAAGCAACAAGCACCACTGGTCTCCCATCTCCTGGTAGCATCAGATCTGCCAAGCTGTCTGACAGACAGGATTTTGGTACCTACACTGCATCAGGTCTTGGTGCCACCAGTAGCTCTAGAACCTGCCTGGATGCAGCTGGGGGACACAAAGCTTGCTGTGCAGTCTCATGGGTGAAGAAGGCTTGCTGAGGGCCACCAGGACCTCCAGTATGGTGCCCAGGCTGGCCCCAGCTGTCCGGCTTTCCTCCCCCAGAGGAGGGTTAGCACTCAGCAAGAGAGACGTAGCACTGGGCTTTCAGTCTCAGAAAGCATCACCAGATTTCATCATCCTGTAGTGAAATACTCTCATCTCCGTGAACCACTGCAAGCATTCCTTAGGGAGCAGCAGTTCAAAGCCTGCATCCGTTTAACTTTCCTCTTCTAAAAACCTTGAAACCTGTCTCTTTTTCACCAGAGCCAACATGCGCTTGTGATAATTACAGGCTCATGCAAAGGAGAAAATAACATCCAATACTTCCAGCTGCAGTTTTAATTTGCCAGTGAATCAGACAGGCAGGGGAAACAGGAACTACTGAAGATAAATGAGCCAAGCTTTGATTTGTTTGGTATCACTGAATAAGCACAAATTTGATTATTTCTTTAACTTGCCTGTGTGTGTGTGCATGTGTGTGTGATTTGCAATGCTAGCAAGAGATAATCCCATGATATACCAAATCTAGAGATGAGTTTTCAGGCACTGAACCCCAGCTACATGCTGACACTCCTGTTCTCAAAGCATGGGCTTCGTCCCAAGGGGGCAACGAAGTCCCAACTGTACTTTCTCAGCAGTCACCAGTGCATTTTCAGCCAGCCTTAGTGGCTCAAACACATGCAGATGCACAGGACTACCAGATCCTCTGGCTCCACATGTTTCAACAGCAACATTCACACTACAGACAGCCCATGGGATTGTTTCACCTGGTCTCCTGCCCCTTCTGCAGCATGGAAAGCCCAACAACTCCTGCAGCAGCTGCGTGACCTTGCGAGCCAGCGTGCCCAGGCAGCTCATGAGGTGGCTCTGCAAAGCAGCAAGAACAGCATCCGACCCGATCGGCCAGGACTTGGTGCAGGATGCGTGGGACTGGGCAAGGGGCTTCTCCTTCAGACAGAGTGGTCTCAAAGCCTGGGAATGTCCCCACGGTTTTGGATGAGGCTCCAATATCTATATTGTAAGCCTTTTATTTCAATGAAACTTGACTCCATTTCCCAATGCCTCTTGTTAATACCTTTCAGGGGAGCAATTGGTGTTACTTGCATGGCACCAGAGTTTGTTTGTCCCAAACCAGCTGGCAGTCCCCAGGCAACTTCTGGGCAACTCCTGCACTAGCAAGCCTCCCCGAAGAGGAGAGGGTTCACTCTCTCAAAGAAAAGCTCCTTTTCCTTCTCCCAGCAAGACCTCATCTCCACCCAGAGGATCCACGGGCAAGGAGAGAGAGGAGGAGAGTACCTTCTGCCTCTTCTGGGGTCCAGTAGCCAGAGGAGTCGCAGACCCGAGGGGATGAGGCCTCATGCACATACTGACGGAAAGTGCCATCCTCAGCACAGTCATCACAGAGAGTGTCCAGCTCCCTGCAGACCACAGACACAAAGGATTCGCGTGTATGATCATGACCAGTTACATTTCCATACAGGTTTGCCCAAGCAGGATCAGATAGGAAGCTAGAAAACCAACAAACCCAACTTCTCAGGAAGCACCACGGCACCTTGTTCTTGTCTGAATGGCTCACAACACCAAGCACCAGGAGGCTGTCATGCCTGAGTGGGTAAGGCTCTTGCCACCCCCAGCATGAAAGGCCCATCATGGAGAACATGAATTCTTTGAAAACACAGCAACCATGGAACCACACTTGTGGAGAACATTAATTCTTTGAAAAGACAGCAACCATGGAACCACACTTGTGTCAATGTCCCTAAAACACTTCATTTAAATTGCAAAAGACAGCTTTGTGAAGCAGCTTTAAAACAAGCCTGAAATCTCTAAGATGTGCTTAAGGTCCAATAATAAAAGCATGGACCTGAAATTGGTGGAAACTGAACTGCTTTAGTTAGAGGGGCTGCTGAACAGAGGCACCGGCTGCTTGTCCAGGTCTCAGTGACTCCCCAGAATTAGCAAGATAAAAGGAAGACAGCTGCCCAACAAGGAGGCCAAATTACTCTGATTCCATTTCTCCTGCCCTGCTTGAAATGTTCCCCAAGTTACCCCCAGTTAGTTACACCGCCAGTCTGCGACAGCGCTGGGAACGAAACCCAGCTCTTGCGGTTCCAGCTCCCTGCCTTAACCACAAGGATGCATTTCCTCCTGGTAAATGGCTATTTTATACAATAAGTGCTAAATGAAGCTCGTTTTTCATTCCGTGATTGCACTCTTGGGTTTAAGAATTGGCATCACCTCCCGATGCTCCTTGGCATCGCCTCCCAGCACCTCGACGGCAGAGGCTGGTGGGAGAGCCCAGCGCACAGCCCAGCTCTGGTCACGGAGAAGAGGGTGCCAGGACCACATCTGCACCCCCCGTCACCAGGGCATGCAGGAATGGCTGCTTGCTAAGGCTGGGGTGAGACTCACCAGCTGGCAGGGGGCACGAGGGGTGGTCCAGCCCTCCCTGGTGCCTTCACTGACTCCCAAAGGCTCCCCCCATCCCCGGCTCTCTGCCCCAGCTGATCCCTGCTCAGGTAAAGCGATGTGAGGAGGACATTGCTCTCTCACCTCTCGTGGATGACGCCGCTGATGGGAGGCAGCCAGTAGATGCTGAGGGAGTCCTGAGTCTGCCCTGTGACCATGGGTGGGATTGGGATGGGTGCAGGCTTCTTGCTCTGGCTCCAGCGCTGGTACACCAGGTCCAGGTAGCAGTGCATACGGGCCACTTGGTTGGGGGTGAAGGTGTTGGTGCAGTCATCATCTGGGGGAACAGCGGTCCGGATGACAGTGGCAGGGATCAGCTGGCACTCTCCCTGATCCCCAAATCCTTTGGAGAACCCAGGGGAGACCTGGGAGCCACCAGCGCCCGGTGGCTGCCTGCCAGGGATGGCTGGTGTCGTGTGTCCCCAGGGCCACAAGATGGCACTGCCTCAGCAGCTCCACAGCCCCGCGCTTGCCACGGTGGCTCCGGTCATAATAAGTAGCCATAAATAAATTAACAACAACAATAACGCTGCTTCAGGACAGAACAAGCATACGCCAGCAGAAAGGCAGAGCAGCCTCAGTGCACTTCCAGCAAGCCACGGGCAGGCAGGCAGGGAGGGATGGAAACCTCAGCACGAGAGGGGCTATGAGGTTCCTGCAAGCGCATCCTTGCGCACCAGGAGGGAGCATGTTAGCTGGGGAGTGAGGTGGAAGGGAGAGAAACCCAAGGGTCACCCCTTCCCATTTCTAACAACGACTGCTCCTCACCTGTGTAGCTCATGTAGTTGTTGAAGGGCGTCCCCGTGAAATGCGTCTGGCCACAGGTGTCATTGGTAGGGTCTGGGTCCCGACAGAGCTTACTCTTTGGGGTCGGGGCGGTGTCAGCACAGAGGTCTCCCGTCTCCATAGACGGAGTTGTCTCCCTGCAGGGATCGTCACAAGATTCCCGCTCGCTCACTCCCTTAAAGACATGGTACAGCCCCAGGACATGTCCCACTTCGTGGATCATGGTGTTCGTGTGGCCATGCATACCATAATAAGCAGGGTTGAGGACAACACCACCTGGAATTGCAAGCACAGGGAAATCACTGTAAGAAAGCAACAGCGAGCAGCCGACCTTACTCACTCGTGCTGGCTAAAATTCTTCTCACTGAGCTTCCAGGTCACAGAGGAGGTGCCAGATGGAGGCCAGTATTGGCCTTGCAGGTTTGGAAGAAGGCTCCCTTGCTTCAGAGTAGGGTGGCTGGTTTCTCTTCCCCCTTCTGACCATATTGCTCCCCAAAACGTCTTCAGTCGTTTCAGCTCCCATTTCCCTCTGTGTTTATAAGTCATTGTCTGCTTTGGTTCACACTCAAAACTCCAAATGAAGTCTGGAGCCGGGGCACCAAACTGAGACCTGGGCTTACAGGGACAATCTTTTGAACCAGAGGACAGCTCACCTACAGGCCTAGGTGGCTAAAGCATGCCAGCTCCTACGGCAGACGAGAACAAATTGCCTAGCAAAGTCTTGACACGCTTGGCTTTGCCAGCTGGGAGCCACCTTCAGTAAGAGTCCAGAAGATCCAAAAGCATTGGGTAGGTCCCATGCTCACCTTGCCCCGAGCAGCCTGCGGAACAAGGTGTTTCTCCTCTCCTGCCCACCTGCCCGTGATGAGAAGAGGAAGGCGCAGTGATGTCGAGGAAAGCCAAGAGGAGCAGAGCCTTCCCCTTGATCGCCACCAGATCTGACGGCCAAGACAGGATGCATGTCCTGGAATGACAGCCGTGCCCCACACCTGCTGGGCAGCTCTCTGTGGAGGATGCTGAAGAACAAATCTTGCCCCTCTTCTCCTCTCTCTTCCTTTTCTGCATTCTGCCCAAACAGAAACTTATTTGGAAACTGCTCCTCTTCTCCCTGTTTTGAGGCTTTTCAGTGGCTGTCTCCTTCCTCATCCCCTTCTCCTTGTTCCCCCCACTTCTCCACGCTGCCCTGCGGTGCAGGAGCAAGGGCTGGGAAATATCAGCAAGACAAGAGGGGAAAAAGCAGCTCCCAACATGTGCCCAGGCCAGCTCCAGGCAGTACCTCCATGGCATGGCAGGCTGTTTTTACCCAACTACTGTTAACCTAGACAGCTCGGATGGCAGTGCAGTGAATAGTTGGCTCTGGCACAGCTTGCTCCCTCCTTTGCAAGGCCCTGGAGAATTTACTGTGCCAGCTACCTCACAGCAAAGCCTCTGCTACTGCATCTCTGCTGCTGATCGCTGCCCCTGCCAGCAAAGTTAAAACTGGCAGAGGGCCATCGTGTGATCCTGTCTCCAGCCACAGCATAGACAGCTTGAAATCTGCTCCTGAATCAGCTCCGTGCGCTACTGGCCTACCTCCTGTTCTCAAGTACAGGGCATTCCCTCCAAGCAAGGGCTTGCTTCAGATCACAGTGTCCCTGGCAGGGGACCAGCAGGACTGCGACTCCTCTGGTGGAGCTGTGCTTTACGAACACGGGGCTGGGGCTGGAAAGGGCCTTCCGAGATGCCCCGAGCAATTCTTCCAAGCCCAACAGGTTGAAAGGGTGAGGAAGTAGGGGTGGCACCTTCCATGCGGCGCCCTGCGCGTGTGGCTCGTGGAGGGGCCGGGAGGCAGCAGCGACGTGAAACGGCACCACTTCCTAGCAAAAAAACTCACCGTGGTTGTTCTTCCTCATGCTTCGTCCCCAGTGTGGAGGCCAAACCCAGGCATTTTGTTGGCCCAAGGCAAAGGATGGGGCACAAAGTGACCGCATGCCCTTTCTCCGCAGCTCTGGTGCCTTGATCCTTTGCTCCAGAGCACTGGAGTAAAGGACCTTGTACCTTGGCCCTACAGATCTGACTGGTCATGAGCCACAAGAAGCTACAGAGCTTGAAAATCCTTTCAGGACCTTCATGTTCAATTGTGTCTTGTTGTTCGGAAGGTTTTTGCACGCTGCCCCCCTCCCAGCTATCAGGCTGGCAAATACTGTAGATAGCAGAGGGCACCCCATCGACGGAGAACCCAGTGGGCATATAGAAAGCTACTTCTCATTTCAAACAAAACAGAGAACACAGAAAGAAAAGGCAACTCTGCAGCCAAACCCAAGCCTGAACAAGGCAGGGGGCTGCCTGCCCAAAGGTCTGAAAGGAGGAATGTGCATGCAGAAAGAAAATAATGTTCGTAAACAAAACGAGTGAGATGTGAAAGCCCTGCACGAATTGGCAGCACTAACCACAAAGCCGGGCCTGAGGGGCACCGGAGGCCCTGCGACCAAACCATCCTCCTTCCACCAGAAACCCGATGCTCTTCCCAAACAGGGGAAAAAATGGGATTCCAACGCAGGGAGGGAGAAAACTGTTGCGGGGAGGGATGCCAAGGCTGGGATACCCTGTCACTCCCTCCTCTCTGCTGGCTTCCCCTATCCCATTCCTCCCCCACACTCCACAAGGACAGTCGTATTTTTAGTACTTCTTACAGCTAATTAGATGGCAGGATTAGAAACAGCATGAGAACAGTGCCTGTCTTCCAGACCTTCCCTGTCCCTCCATTCTCCCCACAGCTCCCTGGTGAGCAAAGGGCTCCAAGAACCCCCCAGCTTTAGACCTGGGAGTTATATTTCCCCTCTTGGAGGGTCTCTGCTATGAAAGCAAGATACGGAAGTGTTCATAACATCCCATTGCAACAAGACCAGTGTCCCCTCTCCTTCCTCTGCACATCAGATCTTTCCTTCCACCTTTTCCTCCTTCTGCTCTGGGAGATGTACTAAACCGGGCATTAAGTGACCTCTTCCACTCGTGCCTGAGGACGAGACCAAAGAACACCCCCAGGACCAGCATTTGCACAGCCAAGCTAAAAATGTCAATGTCGTGTCCCCGTGGCATCAAGGGCAGGTGAGCCAGAGATGTCTTTGGATGTGCCTGCCAAGCCAAGGCTGGGCAACTGGAGAACGGCAGCTGGTGGAACAAACGCAGGGCGGTTAGTCGGGCAGGAGGATGGCCACTGCTAGAGGTACCTCTGGTGGAACGACTGGCCCTCCGTCAGGATCCAGTGACCTCAGCAGATATATGAGCTGGCCTCAGCTTATATAACTACAGAAAATGTTTATAACATCAAATATTCATGCCCCCATTGCCTTTCAACCATGTTTATGCAAATACCGTTCACATGCAACTAGACAAAGTTTGAAGTGTCTACATTATTGCATTGCTGGGATTTTTGAGGCAAGGCTTTCCGTTGCGGAAAGATGAATTTTATATAGGACAGGAGTTCTTCATCTCTGTGTTTTGCAGTTAAAGAGATTTACTTGCAAGTTCTCAGAAAATTAGTTCTGGACTCCTAGCAAGAACACTATGAATTTGAGAAGAACTGACTGTGATTATGGTGGAAACACTGAGACGAAGTATGGTTAGATGGAGCGCTGCAAACAGACTCAAGATTCTGCCTCTGCTGCTGGCTGGGTACAAGCTGTCTCTGTCTGGAAGCTGTAAAGCAGCTGAAATATTGCCTATAGAGATGTCACAGACCAGTTCACCCTCTCCAAGTCAGTCATTACCCTTTACGCCTCACTGAACATAGCTGCTGTTTGTTGGTATTGCTACTGGGCTAAGACAGTAAGTCTGCAGAAACTGCATGAAATTAGAATTTATTCAGGAGAACAGCCTGGAGGAGAGCAATAGATCTGCAGGTCATCAGCACTGGAATGCTCATGTAATTTCTGATACCCCAAAAACAATCATAGGTGAACAAAAGGGAAGAAAGACAAAGTTTTCTGAAACTTCCTGAAGGTGATGATGCCAACAGGAAGGTGAAAAGGACCTTCTTGATGGACACAGAGGTCATGAAAGAAATCAGTTTCTACAGAGTTCAAAGTCCAGAGGGCAGATTAAAACCATCTAGAGAAGGAGCAAAGGATAATTTGGAAACTACATTTAGTGAGCTTTGGGATAAGAGAAGGGGCTGAAACAGAATAAGGAAAGGCAGTTGGAGAGAAGTCTGATGGTACTTCTCTTGAAAACATCTAAGAGTCCATTTCAGAGAGACAAATGGAGAAAAGTGGGGAGGAAAGTCTGGCCAAGAGGCAAGTTAGCTTCTTAGGGAAGTCAAGTGATACTCAAGGAACCAACCTGATTCAGCTGGAGAATCAAAGCAAAAGAGAACAAGTGGGACAGGGTCTGTGTTTGCAGGGTGGCATTTCTGCTCCACAGGAGGAGACAGGGGCACAGGGGGAGCAAAACCTGTGGGCTGACATCAGGAGAGGCAGGAGACCTGCAAGAATCAGTGCAAGAAGGGAAGGACAGTGTCTTCCTGGAGACTGATTCCTCTCTTCTGTAAAGGCGGGTTGGCATCCTTGGTCACTGCTAGGGCCTTAAAGCTCAGGAAAATTTCTCAAGCTACTATTCACTCCTCCCAGGGTTTTCTTTGCTCTTTCCTCCCTACTGTACCTTCAGATTTACTCAGAGCAGGTAACTTCCTGCTCAGTCCTAAATTTCTTCTGCACTGACACTGGTATACACCGTGCCTGGTACAAAACACTCAATGATGTGCTGGAGCCTGCTATTTGCAGAGAACAGAATCTGTCACCCTTCCTCCCCAGCTCATTAAATCTAAAACCAAGGACTGTCTTGAACCAAAGTCTTTGGTCTGTGCCAGAGCCTCAGAGAAGTTCAGATCCAGCTTCACACTTCACAGCTCTGGCGCCGGAGCCAGGACAACACCCCTTTTCCCCTGAACCTCCCTGGTAAAACCCTGATCCAACATTTCCAGATGGTGCCACCCCTGCTTAAGGACTCTGGCTGGACATGAACTCCAAGACCAGAGGTAAATGCAAGCTTTTGATTAAACCAGTTACCCTGATTACCCTTCCATACACCCCTTTGCAAGCCATCGGGAGGGGTTTGACAAGAACATGTGTGGCTGAAGCACTTGCTGTAATAAGATGATTGTCCAGCTGAGCCTTGGAAGTGATTTCTGGAAGCCGAAGGAATAAATTTCATGGAGGTTTGCCTTCCTTGACAAGCAATTGTAGCAATATGCTATTGAAAAACCAGTCCTGAAACTCATTGAGAGAGGGAATCTGGCACAAAAAAACTTTAAAACAGGTCTTTAAGAGCGGTGTAAAACTTTAAGGGTTGAACATCACGCACTTGTAAAAGCAGAAGGTCTAGGTCTGCTGCGCAGGTGTCACGAGTAATTATTTCCAGTTACTTATTGAGAAACACTTTAGATGTTTTGACTACAAAGTGTAAAGTGCTTTGCCAGAAAATTCTGACATTGAAGAGGTGGAGGGAGAGGCAGGAAAAAAAGAGACAACAGAAATAGGAGAAAACACACGGTACATTTACATTCTAGCGAAGCAGCTGCCGTTTTAACAATTTCACAGTCTGCCAGGACCGATGACCTTAATGGTTTGCCTTGAATTCACTGAAGCCAAAGAGTACCTTGCCTTCAGCAGGTAGCAAGCCAAGTTATAAAAACAAGGTTTAATTTGATAGTCATCCTCACATTTGCAGCTGGATTTGGAAGTGGCTAAAGCGCGCTGCCTGTTCAGCACAGGAGCCTTGGCTCTGAGGTCACCGAGACTCCTGGTTTATATGTTTGTCATTAAGCACTGCAGAGTGAAATTTACCATTTCCAGAACCCTGGTGGATAGGTCAGGAAGGTCTCAGAGAATCCTCCTCACCTAAACCAGCCAGACAAGTGCGAGTCCTATTCCTCCTCCAGAGCCAGCACTGACGGTGAACCTGCAGCCTTCCCCACACTCCCTGCCCCAGTGTTTCCCTGCCCTCACCACTAACAGAGCTTGTGGCTACCTGAAAGCCCCACTCACACAGACATTAGGAACAGATGACTCCTTTCCTTACAGCAGCCGGGAGCCTGTTACTGTGACCTTTGACGTTCATTACACGTCCTCAGTGCTGAGCCAAGCCATGGCTGTGGAAATCTGTGCTCGCTTTCCCAGCTGCCCCCATCCCAAAAGGCTGGGGTGAACTGAACACAATTCAGTGCCACAACACCAGCTCCTGCCACAGAAGGGCTAAACAGGAGGCAACAACTCCAAAACCTCCCTAAGCAACCTGTAATTGAAGGCAAAAGGCTTTGTCTCAAAACATGAGCTTACTTTCTCTCCCACTCTACCTGAGAGCAAAGTCTAGCGCCTCTTCTATCCAAGCCCACCGAGAGAGAAGCCAACGCCCCCGAGACCCCACGGGTAGGTTCGCTTGCTTACCGAGGTGACTAAGAGCCTCTTTATCCCATGGCCAAGTGGCAGCACCAGCCAACTCTTCCCTCACCGAGCTGGCAAAGTAAACGTTGAGGAAGTGGGTGCTGTTCAGCTGCAGGGCCTCCTTCAGCTCCTTCACGCTCATGTACACCCTGCAAGGATGAGGGAGAGGAGACAGTCAGCAAACACATTGGTGTGGCAAAGAGGAAAAGCAAGAGCTGCCTGTAGATATGGGGGAAGGGGGGCAGCAGGCCTGGAGACTCCATCCTCAACTGCCTGGGACCAACTTGATAAAGTGCAGGAGGAGCAGGGACTGTTAGCGACGAGAATAGGTGGGATGCGATCACACAAATATGAAGACATTTCCCCAGCTTTTCTAGTCCGGAGGATTTCACAGCCATGGCTCTCCTCTCTGCCTGCTTCCTTGGGACGAGCGGTCTGGTGGGAGGTGGCAGCAGGTGGTAAGAACAAGGAGTCCCTGCAGGACACAGGCGTGTGCCATGGGGTGCCACCTCACCCCCACGCCTGCACGTTGCATAGGGAGGAAGAACATGAGCAAAAGGTTCCTCCGACTTCGCTCTGAGACGTCTCTCTTCCAGTTCTGCTCAAAACGGAGCATGGCCTGACCTTGGAGAGAGCTCCCTCTGAGAGGGGTGGTCTGGGATGGCTGCAGGAGGATGGAGAAGTACCAACTAAACTCCAAAATAAGCTTAGTGAGGAGAGGGGAACAAGTCTGGAGACAGTTCCACCAAGGGGCATGTCTGGAGGGGGAAGCCTCCTAATGACACTGCTGGCTGTCTCTCCTCCTGTCTCCAGAGCTGAGGATAAACAGTTGTAGGAGTAAAAAACAAATAAAATAAAATACTGGAAAGGGGATATGCAGTACATCAATTTCTAAAGGGCACATTGCACTTGTCCTACAGCGAACAGCAGAACAGTAACACCATGGGGGCCTGGGCGTCACGCCAACGATCCTCACTACACCTGCAGGGCTGGCATGTCTCCGTGCTTGGAGAAAAGCGGTAGTCGGGAGATTTAGGTTTTATTCTCCCCTCTGTGGTGCTTTCTGCACAGGTCGGAGATGTACACTGCCTTCGCCAGTACACCAACAGCGCTGGTCTTTACAGAGTTCACGTCCTCAGCAGTGTAAAAGGATCAGGATCTAACTGCATAATAACAACAACAATTCCAATAATAATAGTAGTGGGACTGCAGGGCCTCGGGCTGTGCTGCAAGTGCCAGATACTCTCCCACATTAAGTACTACTGTTTCCACTGCCAGTGCCATGACCCTCACGGGCTGAGACAGCGCTGGGACAGGTAGTCCTAGAAGACATGTCTCCAGGTCTTCAAAGTCTGAGGAGTCTGACCCCACAGTTTACAAAGCCAAAGGGAAGACTGCATTAATTTCAGAGGTCCTAAGCGGAAAATAAACGCATGGAAAGGCTTCAAGTACATCACTGTGGAATGATGATGGAAATGCACCATTGTGGAAATATGTCATAAGAATGACTAAATCTGCAGCATAAAGCCAATAGCAACATTAAGGTGGTGGAAAGCATTTCACTTATTCCCATGCTTCCAGGAGCAATTGGCCTCTTCGAGCTGCATGGGGAGATCACGAAGGGAACCCAGGAGTTTCTTTACGCTGGCCTAGCCGTGAAGGCACACCGGCTGTATGTGAGCGAGCAGCTCCTGTCAAAGTGGCATCCATTACCACATTCCTCACCGCGCTGTATTATGGAAGAAAGGACAAAAAGCTAAACGCGGGCTAAGAGGAAAAAGGCATGTTCTCATCCGAGATGTGAAACGAGCAGGGAAAGCAGTGAGAAATGTGCAAATGCACTGTTTGAAATGGCAAGATCCCTAGTGCAGTTATTATACCAACATGCTTGTTTAGAAAGAGAGAGGTTGCTACAGCAAAGGCAAGAGGAGGAGGAAAAAGTGAATGAAAAAATAAAATAAAGGAACAGGATTTCAGAAGCATGCTAAAGCAGGATGACATGTGGAAAGGAGTGCATTAAACCCAAGGGTGACCATTTCCTTGCGTCTGAAACAGCAAAGATTTTCAAAAGCCATTACTGCCTCGGGACGTATCAGGTAACTGGGACCTGCTGACTGCCTCTCCCTGCAGGTAAGGGGATCTGCTGGCCACCTCGCCCCTACCAGTCAGCCCCGAGGGGCCATCCTGGCCTGGGCATCTCCCCACCTTCCCAGGGGCAAAGGAGCTCCAAAACTTCACCTCCTTCAGAAAATCTTGGCTGATGCGTATGGCAGCATTTAATGATGGGATGAGATGACCAGCTTGTCTTCACCAGGCCCTGAGATCTCCCACCACAAAGCAGCATTCCCAGAACACTTTCCCCAGCCACATCAGCTTGCGGAGAGAAAAACTCTCCCAACCGGAAACGGCAAATTAGGATAACATGATCTCTTCTCTGTGATGTCTCGCCTGAGCATCCCAGACACGCGCCACGCTGACGCCATCTCTTCAACCCAACCAAGACGGGAGCAGGCCGGGAGGAATAGATAGGGAGAAGAATAAATAAACCTGAAGGACATATTTGTGGCATGAGTCGGAAGGAAGAGAAGCAAAAATTTCATAGAAATAGAGCGTAAGGAGGGGGAGAGGGAGAAAAAGTCTCCCTCATGCACCAGAGCTGCTCGGGGGACACAGAATTAAAAATAACGTTGATTCCTGACCTATGATATCTTGGAAAAATAGCCCCAAAGCCTTCCAGGCTGTCCAAATTCCGAGGGCTGACGTCAGCCCTATTCAGAGGGATATTCCCGCCGCCTCTCTTCTGGAGACATGATGTTTTTCTGGCTGTCGCCTGCTGTTCCCTTGACACTAGCAACATTTTTTGTCAACCCTTAATTATAAATAACTAATTTCCTCCATTGAGAGGTTTGGATGGCTCGGGGCTGTGTCAGGGGTAGGGGGAGCAGTTCAAGCACTGAGGTGCTCACGGGTTGGATGCAGGAGACAAAAGGACCCTGATTTCACCCGCTATGACAGGGAAAGCACAAACATCATCCTGCTGGTGTCCCCAAAGACACGAGCAAGACCAAAACAACTCTAGAATGGGCAACTCTGATTCCCCTCAGTCCATATTTCCCACTGGCATCCTCAGCTGAGACAAGGAGCATGCAACTGGCGTCTTTGTCTGTCACTTACTGCCAAGGTCATGCTCTCCCTCCTCTTTGGCGCTTCTGTGATTTTCCCTGGGGGGAAGCAGAGCAGCCTCTGGTCTCCACAAACGGGCCAAACGACAGCTCTCCTCTGCTCCCCACATAGCTTCCCAACTCCTTCAAGACTGAGTATTCCAAACTAGATGGTATTTATGGCACGGTGAGTGCTGCAAACCAGCACACATACGCAGGGAAAGCCAGAAGGACACGTGGAGACAGAAAAAAAAAAAGCCAAAACACCAAAAAAACCACCTCACAACCCAAAGAATAAAGCAGAAGAC
Organism: Heteronetta atricapilla; assembly: GCA_011075105.1. Taxonomy (NCBI): domain Eukaryota; kingdom Metazoa; phylum Chordata; class Aves; order Anseriformes; family Anatidae; genus Heteronetta; species Heteronetta atricapilla. The sequence goes on from CM021738.1 coordinate 11,941,883, forward strand.
AGAAGATAGGCAGAGGTTTGCCAGCTTCAGAACAAACATTTTTCCAAGAACATGAAAACCTCACTGGTGAGCAGCTACCTGCATGGCAAGAACACCTCAGCCTAAGGAGTAGCTGCATCCCTGGCAGAGTGCAGCTTCTGAGAAGAGTACATGCAACAGGAGATAGAGATTAAAGAAGGAAGGATGGCAGACTGCCATTATTAGAAATGAGCCTGGGCATGAACACCAGCTGAAATGATGGTATTTGGAGGAATTAGTACAGATATGAGGGCTGCCGTCATGGCTGGTGCTGACCTGTGACAGTGCTGCCTTAAAGTTCTGCTGATTGACGTTAGCTGACCATCTGAACCAAAGGCAGAGTAGGTACCCCATGCATAACTGCAGGACTTGTGGCTGCTGGAAAGAAGCAGGATGGGGAAGAGCCTGGACCTTGTGTTGCTCCACAGCAGTACGGGGAAGCAGCACCAATGCTTCTGTGGTCCTGGTAATGGGTCAGGAGCACAGAGCTCTGCATGGGCAATGACAATGCGCTGTCACTGTCTGACATTTCAGGTTGCTGAAGGAAGGGAAGGAAGGCAAGTCGAGCAGCTTCAGTGGCTATCACCAAAGAATTGTTGAATCCAGGAACCTCTTCAGGCCAACTGGTCTGACCCTTTTTTTGTTCAGAGCAGGTCTAATTACACAGAACTGCTCAGAGCCATGTCCAGCGGAGACCTGAACTTCTCCAAGGACAGAGGTTTAACTCCCTCTCTTGGCAACATTTAGACATCCTGATGGAAAGAAAGATTCCTAGTGCCTAATACAAACTTCTCACATTCTGACTTGTGTCCATCACTTTGTGTCCTCTCACCATGCAGCTCTTCTCAGAGCCCACCTCTATCTCCTCTGTGCCACCCAGTCACAATAGGAAGACTGTGCCTTGCAGGAAAACCCTCACCTCCCTTCTCATCTGTTTGCCTGCCCATTTTTTCCCTAGTCCACAGTCAAGACAGCATCTTTCTTCTTGTGTTTGTAAGTAAAGCTCTGGGCTGGCTTGGCCAACAGAGAAAACAACGTGTTTCTCCAAGCACCAGTAGAATGTGCAAACTGTAATATAAGCCTGATTTGGTTCAAGGTGGCAGAAGAGAAGCAAGAACAGCAGGTTCTAGTGATAGCCTTATCACAACGGGAAGACTTGAAGCCATAAGAATGACCATTACCAGTGAAAGACAAAAGATGGCACTTCTGAATGAAAAGCAAGGCCAGCACGTACCCCATGCAGCACCATAAATCAAACCCAATTCTCTGGGTATTGCAAAGGATGCAGTGTGTAATGCCACAGGAATTCCACTGCAATGCAAAAATAGGAGTCTTTTCCCTGTAGACATTTCAGAGGGGATGTGGGAGTGGGGTTGGATGGAAGTTGTCCAAGTGCCCTCCATGGACAGCTGGAAAATACTTGAGACCCAGCCAGCTCCAAGCTAACCATTCAGCCTAATGAAGTCACAGGGGATTCTGCTTTCATGTTCCTCACCCACCACAAGGAAATTCCTCTTCCTGCTCCTGCCAGGCAGGGAGAGTCCTTTTTTCCAACCCAAACCTTTGCTTGACAAATGAGGAATCCCTCAGACTTCCCAGGAACAAGCACCAGGAACATTTTTGGTGTGCTGCCATGTGCCCCCAAGGTTGCAAAGGGTTAAGATAATGCACAGCAACCTTTCTTCTGAAAAGCTGAAACCCAAAGAGCCACATGTCAATCCACGAAGACAGGTGCTAGATCAAGTGGCATGAATATTTCTGAGGACAGACTCTCTCAACTCTCCATTTCATCAGTGAAGAGATGCTCTTCCAGATTGCGAGCCAAAATGAACATCTTCAGTTCACCCCACCAAAGGACTCTTCCTCTAAAGAGTGTTCCAGGCTCAGACTCTGTTTGCATGCGTGAATCCTCCTTACTGGAATTTGTGAATCCTCATCCCTGTTCCCAGCCCGGGAATTCCCAGGTGATGCTCAGCCTTGCCTCCCTTCTGGACATGCTACCAGCTGGGCACAGAGTGCTAGCCAGGATGGGTTGTCTGGTCTGCCTCCAGACTAGACTGATGGTGGTCCTCGAAACCGAGCCCAGGCAAAGAGCCCAAAGCCATTTGAGTGCACAGGGGATGAGAACATCAGATACACCCCACCATCAGTGAAAGAACAATGGGAAGGAGGAAGCAGCCACCGCTAACAGCATTGTGTAGGAGACAGATTACTATTAGCACGAGGGGCTGAGTATCAAGATGTAAAAAAGGGTGAGAGTCCAAAACACCCCTATATCGTGCCTTCAGGATCAGGGATTTCCCTTACACAAGAGCAATTCCTGCTGCATTCAGAGGAAACCCTCGGTCTCCACGTGGGAGGTGGATTTGGCTTTGGGACTGAAGCAGCCGCTGATGCTGCAGGGTCGGAGAGCTGCACTGGCAGAGCTGCGGACAGGATCGGAAAGGGGCTGTGGTTCAAGGCTGTGACCCTTCTGTGCAGATTTACTGAGGAGAGAGACCAAGAAGGCTGCAGCCTGTTAGCACACAGCAGATGTTACATCAGAGAGGAGCTCATCTGACCTCATTCTTGAGGTCAGATTTGGGTAAGAAAGAACAATAACGTTAGTGTCAGACTAGAAAGCTGTGCAGGGCATTTTGCCCTGAGATAGGCTGAGGAGTAAATGCTGCTAACGTTGGCATGATCCAGCTATTCCTGGAAGTGTTTGCTAACAAAATTCTTTACTAAATAATCATTGCACCAGAAAAAGCCAATGCTATTTTAGACCTGGTTTTGGTAAGCAGTGTAAGAATTATGAAAGAGCCGATGAAAGAAGGAAAACTTGTCCTGAACTAATGATGGATTGATTGAGATTAACTTAAATAGAGGGATAAAGACAGGTCTTGACCTAAGAATGGAAAGACAGGACTGACCAGCAGACAGGCTGCATCTGAGAGGCTGGGGAGAGCAGGGGGAAACGGGAACTCCCTGAAGCCAGGCTGAAAGCAAGAAGTAAAAAAACCTTCGAGAAATAAGAGCAGCAACAGAAGGAACAAGGAGCTCTCTGAGCAGGAAAGGGGGCTGAAGCTCGATGTAATTGAGATTAAAGTGCAGGAATGAAAGTGTTCATGGATAAACAAAACTTGGTGGGTGTTGGGTATTTGCAGTGGGAGCCTGGAGAAATGGCCCTAGCTCTCTGGGCCACCTCCTGGTGGGGACCTGCCTGAGCTGTCGCCCTCCAGTTATGACACCAAGTCTCTGCTCCACAGTGGCTTTTGGGACTCTCATAGTTCTCATCTCCCAGGTGTGGGAAGAGCTACCATGTGGGACAGTGGGTGTCCCCACCACAACTCCTTCTCCCCCACGTTTCCAAGCCCCTGGGCACCATCCTTCCACCTCAAGCCACTTCTCATCCAGGGACAACCTGTAGGGATCTCCTACAATCCCACCATGCTCACACCTCCACAGCCCACTTTGGGGTCCATCACAACACCAGCAGCCCCAAAGGGCTTCCCTCCCAGAGCAGAGAGACAAGGACTGGAAGAAGGACATCCTTATTTCTGTAAGGTGACCTTCCTTGCAGATTTCCCTCTTACAACCTCAGAGGTGTGTGTGTCACCCACACCCACACACACCTTGTGTAATTCTGCTTGGAGAACCCTGTGACACCAAGAACAGATCCACAAATTCATCATTTCTTACAGTTCCTCAGCCCTAGAGCATCATTTTATTCTGCCAAACAACCAAAGGCTACACTCACTTGAAAGTTAATACAAAATACGCCAGATGTTTCCCAAAAAGATCCCCTGGGAGGCTGGCTTTGAGCTTGTGTTAGTACTACCGATTCACCCCATGAACCTTCCTTTTCAAGCCCTTGGGGAAGACAAGCCCATGCAAGTCCCATAAACTTCCTGGCTTATGTGACAATTCTTGTGTTGCTTAAGCGTAATGGGCCATCAACTTTCCCCTGGGATAAATTTGTCCCAGCAATCTGTGTTTTAGTGCTCTACATCTTGGGGGAGTTGATAGCATTTGGGGTTTATTTTAATGGGAGTTGGTAGCAGTGATCAATTGCAGAAGCTCTATTTCCACGGAAATGGGTATTTAATAGATTTTTGAAAATGGTAGTTATTGACCCAATGGGTCTTAATGGCTTAAAAACCATCTGATTGTAGTATGTGAGAGTAAATGCATATGATTTTCAAATGCGTACTGGAATAGGTAGTAAAAACCCTTTTAAATTGCAGGGACATGGTCAATAGGGAGTTTCCATTTGCTTGTTTGGCCTTTCTATTTCTATCGGCATGAATCACGGCCATCTCTTCCTCAAAGAGACTTGCAATTTCCTCGCGGGTGAGATCATCTGAAAACACGCGACCCATGCGAGACCCACAAAGGTAGGAGCACGTCTTTCATCAGGGCGGGCGGCGATGGAGAGCCGGCCCTTCAGAACGGCTGGGCTCTCCTGCGGGGAGCAGAGACACAGAGCAGCTCATGCTCTGTGGCCCCGAGGGCTGCCCATGGCTCCCAGGGAGAGCTCAAAAGCCAAACACACCTCATCCTAGGTTGGGATTAATCAATCTAAGCTGATTAAGCTCAACCTACAGGCTCCCAGTTGATGATCCTACATTCAAAGTCCCAGGCAGAAAACTTGGTTTATCTGGGGGTTAACATGGACCAAAACCATAAATAGGAACAAATTCTAAAGGAAGCCCAATTCCCAAACTGAGACACAGATTTAAGGTTATTTTCCCCCAAACCCAGCAGCTCTCTGAGGTCTCCAAGGGCTCAGCACAGGCTGCTGTTGCTCTCCACCTTGGGCCCATCATCCCTCTCCTGGCTGCCCATTTTCAGGAGCCCGCAGGGACACAGATACGAGATTCTTGTCTGAAACCAGCCTGGGGGCTTTGCAAAGAGGAGAACACCAGCTACACCTCATATACAGCGGGCACAAAGGATGCTCAGACCATCAAGGTGACTTCTGAACCCCCTCCTTCATTTCCCAAAGCACAAGCCTGGCCACCCCAAGGGCACGGACCTAGCAAGTGGGTAAGCACCTGCACATCTCTGGGGGCTGCACGAGGGTTGTCTGAGAGGCTGGCCCTTGGAAAGAAGAGGGGAGGCTGGATGAGGCCCTGAGCAACCTGACCTAGTGGGTGGCATCGCTGCCTATGGCAGAGGGTTGGAACTGGGTGATCCTTGAGGTCCCTTCCAACCCGAGCCATTTTGTGATTCTGATTCTATGATTCTAGGGGAGCCGTTGGCACGAGGCATCATCACCTCTGAGAACAGGAGCAGAGCACTGGACTGGGGGAGCGAACACAAAGATTTTGCAAGGAGAAGAGCTCCAGATCTGGCTTTGACCTGGGGCAGGGAGCCCCGCAGCCCTCCTCCGCACGGCTTGGCTCCAAAACCCAGCGCAGGCGGCAGCAGCAGCCTGGCTCCAGTGCCCACCAGCACGCCTCGGAGAGCCTGGCCGTCCCCAGGGCAGGATAAGCGCTCGCCTGCTCTTCCTGCTGTTGATGCTGGCGGCCGAGAGGCTGCGTTATGCAGAACATGTGTGCGCGGGGGGGGAGCGCAGGAATACGCTCGCAGCCCCTTGCGGTTTCACCAGGCTGAACTCAACAGTGGCAAGTTATTCTAGAGCAGGCTCCAAGCTAAACAAAGCCAGGTATGGTTCAGTTTCTGCCTGGATTGTTTGTTTCAAAGGAAAATAAAAAACTTCCTGGGCCAGGGCTGAGCCTTGCAGCACTCTTCCCCTGCCTCAGGCTGTGCAGATAAGCCCAGTCCCCATTCAGACCGTGCGAGGGGATCTGCTGTAAATCAGCTCTCTCTCACTTTTTGCTCGCATCAGAATAAATGAAGTGGCATCCCAGGGGGATGAAGGGGTCTCTGCAAACAAGTGAGTGTCCCCCAGAGCCCAGAGCAGGGACAACACAGGTGGGTGCAAAGCTCCCATCCTCTGCTGCCGCTGCACAGGCTGCATGAGGCCAGGGGACTCCGAGCAACCCAGGCAGGGGGGGACTGTGCAGACACCAGTGCAAATTTTTGCCTTGCAGTTAGTCAGGACTGAACAGCTTCATCTCCTCGCGTTAAATGCCTTTTACCCCTCTAGGAACTGAGGGACAGGAGACAGAGCCCCAGCACTGCGCTGCTGCACAGCCAGGGGACACGGTGGCAGGGAGTTCTGTGCCTCAGTTTCCCCATCTGGTATTACCCTTCCCCAAAGCACGGGCAGGTGGGCCCATGCTTAAAAACACCGCAGAACACACAGCCTTCGCTGTGCAGGGCTTCCAAAGGCATTAAAGAAAGTAGGCACCTGCATCCCCCGCTGCCGTTCAGTGGAAGGCAAGGGTCCAGCTTTTCACCAGGTGCCTCCACCTCCTGCAGCATCCTCCTCCGGGGGAAGTGCCTCAGATTGCTGGTGGGGAGAAGGCAGGGCTGCAGAGAGACCCGAGACATTACTGCATTCACCCCGAGCTTCTCACTGAAGGGCAAACGTCTGTAGCCTTGACATCGGTTGGGACGGGGATCGATACGGACAAAGAGAGGAAAAGGAATCTGTTCAACCCAAACACCTCTTCCTCTTCTTAAAGAAAAAATAAATAAATTTAAAAAAAAAATAGGGGAAAAAAACAAGTCCCCAGCCTCCAACTTATTTTTAGGTCCAGGCAATTGGGTGTCCCAGCCGGAGCGCAGCGCGCGCAAGCCAGCACTCTAAAAATGCCTCCCTCGCAGATATAAAAAGGACACGGGATAATTTATTGGGGAAGTTTTGTAATGTAGCAATTCTACGTTAACCACAAACAAACAACACAAAAAGCCAACCCCGGGGCTGCCTCTGGTCCCCAGCACAGCCCTTGGCAGGAGACAGCCTCCAGCGCTCAGCATCCAGAGCCCCCCAGCAGAGCCTTGGGCTGTTTTGGGGGGCTCGGGCCGTGCCGGGCCTGGGCAGTCCCATCCCCTCTGCAGAGGGACGATCTGATTTCCTAAATAACAGGGCTGGTCGGGACAAGGAAAACTAGACTCCTGTGTCTGCAGCCCAGCCTGCCAACCCAAACGCGGATAAATCACCCCCAGGACCCCCCCCATGGAGCTGATGGGGTGCCACCGGGCCACGCCGCCGCGGTGTTTCCTGGGCTCGCAGCTGCAGACAGGAGCACGGCGGGGCGAGGAGGAACACGGGCAGTGCTGAAAGCCAGGACAAAGAGCAAACCCCGCAGTCCCAGCCCCCGGACACGCTGTTCCTTCCCAATTGTCCTCTTGATACAGCCATGCCCCAGGATGGTGGGAGCTCCTAGAACAATAGCTGATATCTGGGCAGGCTGTTTTTCCCCAAAAGCGCCCAGACTGCCTGCGGCCCCGGGCAGGGACCCGCTCCCGCTGCTCACAGGCGATTTGAGTTGTCCTCCTTCTGTGTCAAAAGCAAATCTTGGAGCTTTGCCCCAGCCTCGGGCTCAGGGGGAGCTCAGGCACCCAGAAGCACGTTTACAAGGACATGGGCTTGGTCACATCGCCAGTGCCTCGGCGGGCAGCCTGTCCCCGTGGTGTCGGGGCTCTACCCAGGACAGTCCCACCTATCTTTGCCAAGTTTTGAAATCAGTAATCAATGGGAAGAGCCCAGAGAGAGTGGGCTTTCCCACACGGAAAGACAAAGATTTTTATGGGCTCAGTCCAAGGGCTCTCATGAAACATTAACGCCTCCACCGAGAAATCCATCAGACTCCAAAAAAAGCCCTGTTAATCAATGCTCCTCTCCAGCACCTCTGCCAGAGAGGAGAAGTGACAGGAGGCCATCCCTGCCTCACCTGCTCTCCCCGGGACACCTTTAGGGTCCATCAGGCCACCAGCCGAATTTCCTGAAGACTCAAGGGAGCAGCTCAGAGCCCCGAGTCCTCGGGGTGTCCACAGGAGACTTTCCCTGAGGTTAGTCTGGGTTAGCTTCTGAAGGCACTGCTTCGAAAGCGGGAGGCTCGTGAACGACCTTAGCCCAATTAAGCATCCCTCCCTGAGGAGGGAGCCCAGCTCCGCCTGCATTAAGGTTCATCGGGTGCCCGGCTGATCAGACAGAGCTTGGTACCGCAGCTGTGGCCGTCCCAGGGGAGGCAGAGCCGAATGCCTCGCTCTGAGGATGGGTGTACAGGAGGGAGAGGGGAGGCGTGGGGCAGGGAGAGCCCAGTCGTGCTCAGACTCTGCCCCACACGTCTCCTTCTCCCACACGGCCTTCGGGGCCGTGGCAGAGGCCGAGCGGGGAGGTGCCACAGCCCCTTTGTCCCCTCTGGCCGTCCCTTTAGGGACCTTCTCCTCCAACACCTGTGCTTTTGGTGGGGCTGGCGGGGCCCGGCGGTTTTGCACCTCCTGCTGTTACTTGTGGCGCTTCTGCTGGGCTCCGGGGTGCTGAGACGAGAGGCCCGGCAGCTCTGCCCTTACCCGGGCAGCCCTCTGGTTTTCCTTTTCACGCTCGCTGTGTCACACACCAGACTCATTGACTAGCTGCCCGAGGGGGACCCTCGCTGAGTGTTAATTGCTGCTAATGAGCTGTTGCTGCTTGCCTTCCAAGAACACCAATTACCACAGCACTCAGGCGCTGTGAGGAGATGCGTGTCTGCTGCAAATCAGCGCGGATTTTACTCCGGCCCCTGGCACTGCGCTGCCAGCAGCTCCTGGAAAATGCTTTAAACCCGGGTGAGACTGGGCAAAGGATGACAGCAGACAGCCCTCCTGGCGTTGCCCATCCCCTCCCTCTTCCCGTGGTGAGTCAGGGTGGCTGGGACGCCCTTGACGTGCTGCCCTCCAGGCTGGCTCTGCATGGAGCCAGCCGCCAGCACCCGGCCCCTGGCCGAGCCGTGCCTGGGGGTGCCGTGGGACTTGTCCCAGCCCAGGTGGCCGAGAGGAGGTGCCCCGAGGCCTGGGCACGGTGTCCTGGCACGGTGTCGTTCCCTGCCCTGCAGCCCTGCCACCCCTCCCTCAGACGCCCGCTCCATCCCGTGCTCAGCACGGCCAAGGGGCCACGCGACCGCCGAGGGGAAGCACGCCGAGATCTCTGCCAGGTACAAAGCACGGCTCCCTCCAGAAACATCATTCGTCCTTCTCCAAGCTGCAGCCCCAGGGAGGTGAGGGATCCGCTAAGACGTTCAAGGCGTTTACAAGGGCTTACGGTCACGCAAGCCAAGGTACCAAGACCCTTCCCCAAAACCACATCTGTCGACAGCCCTGGTAAGAAATCGCCTGGTGCCTTGCTCCAGCTTTCTCCTTCGGATGATTTTTGGCAGTACTGAGAAGCATTCACACCCAAACTGCTGCCTCGAAGTGAAACACAACGGGGGTGATTCACTGCATGAAAAATCCCGGGGTTTGTTGTGCCACCTTGCTCTGAGAGGAGATGTCAGCAGCTGGAGTGCCGGGGGCCTCCTGCTCCTGCCACCGCTCACCTCCCGGCACCCGGCTCCTCCCGTGCTGCCCTTCCTCGGTTGCTTTGCTTTTATTTTGAGTTATTTCCCTCATTTTGTCTTCTGCCCTGAAAGTCCTCCCGCTAGGTCCTCAGCTGCCCCACTCCTCATAAACCTTCATTTGGCCAAATTATGGCCAAAGGCAAATGCACCAGCCCTTTCCCTGGGCTTGTGTGTTTGGGGATTTGCCCACCGACCTGCAGGGAACGGCACTGACCCGGCCGTGCAGGCAGCTCTGGATCACCTCACCGTTTCCCAGACCCACGCTACCAATTTCCCAATGTTTTTCCCAGAAAAACAACGGGGTGCAACTTCTCCATAGGCCTACCACAGCTGCTGGGGTGCCCGAGGCAAGGGCTGTGCCAGCGCTCCCCGAGGGCAGCCTGGGTTCAATTCGTGCCCCCGCGGTTCCCAAATGCCGGGCACACTGGATTTCTCCTTCAGAGCTTAGCCTACAATCAGTCTTGTCTTATATGCAGACCAACGAGGTCTGCGGAAAGAAAAATTGCAAAAGATTTGTTATTTCCCTAGTGTTCCCATTTTCCCATTCCTTTCCCACAGAAGCAAGGTTTTTGTTTTGTTTTGCTTTGTGTGTGTGTTGTTTTTATTTTTTTTTTTCTTTCCCAACTTTCAGGGGAAAATCCTGACAAATGGAAGCCCTGATTCATACCAGCAAAAATTTGGCCTTTTTTAATTTAAGGTGGAGCCCTTCTTGTCTGAGGATGAAAACATTCCTCTCGCTGCGCACACAGGGCAAGGACCAAGCCTTGGCCACGCTCCTATGGAGAAGCAAAGCCCTGCCCGGTGGCCAAGTGGCCATGGGTGGCCACCACGCGTGGAGAGCGGTGGGGCAGGCAGGAGGACCACTCATCCCCCGGTGCTTAGGAAAGAGCTCGCTCACCACAGTGGGAAGCGAGAGGACGGGCAGAGACAGGGTGGTGATGGTGGCTGTCACCAAAGAGACTTCCAGGGGTGGGGAAACATCTGCTGGGGGTGCTTGGGCAGAGGCATCGTGTGTGGCTCTGTGGCTGGAGGGAAGCACTGGGAGAAAGGCTCCTCATCCTCCCCCACAGTGTGAGAAAAGCTTGAGAATGAGGGAAGGGCCCCAGCACCACTGCCCAGCCCCCAGGCACCTGCTTCCCTCTGCCCTGCGGTCCCCACCTGGGAGCTGGCGGAGATAAGAGGCTGGCTTCGGAAGAAGAAAGGATTTATGGCCACAGCCTACCTGCTCCCACAGCCCAGAGAGTAAAAGTGATGGAGAGAGGAGACCAAAGGAGCTACGCCTCCCTAAACCCTCCCTTGAACATTTGCTCCCCGGGGGCAGTGCTGCCCGCGGTGGGGATGGTCAGGGGGGAGCCCCACAGCCACGGGGAACATGCAGCTCTCTCTGACACTGAGATGGAAATGACTTAAAAAAAAAGAAGGAAAAGCCGTGTCTTTCTTTTTTTTTTTTTTTTTTTTTTTTCTGTCTCTGGCCAGAGAGCACATCTGGCAGCGCCACGAGCACTGGAAGCCGTCAGCGCCGGCACTTCAGAGGCTCTGGCAGCCGGCGCCGGGAGAGGAGGGCGGCGCACAGAGCGCACCGAGAGCAGCCCCCCCGGCACGGGGGGCATCCAGGGGCACCACGCCACGCAAGGATGCTCCACGTGCACCTTGCACCCACACACACCCCGGCGGCCAGACCCCACGCCACGAAGCTGCTGCGTCTGGCACAAGCACCGACCACGCGCAGAGTGGTGCCGGGGACACCGCAGCCCCCAGCCCCCTCCACCTACCGCTGGGGCGAGTCGGGGTCGAAGCAGGTCCTGGCCACGTCGGCGGCGCGCGGGTCGCAGCAGTCGCCGTCGTCGAAGTCGTCCAGCATGTTGTTGCACTCCATGTGGCAGACGCCGTCGCGACGCTTCCAGGAGAAGCAGCGGCCGGGCCGGCGGCAGTCCCCGCCGTCGTAGCCGGTCAGGGGGTGCTCGCACTCGGGGTCGCAGCGCTCGTTGCCCACCTTGCTGGGCTCGCAGCCCAGCAGCACGGCGCGGCGGCGCAGGGAGGAGTTGCGCACCTCCAGCAGGCTGAGCTGCCAGGAGATGTTGTAGGGGCGGAAAGCGTCGCTCAGTGCCCGGTGCTGCCGCCAGACCTGCTCGCGGCTCACCGTCGGCCGCCCGCCGCCGTCCTCGGCCAGGCTCACCACGCGGTACCGCACCGCCTTGGCCCCCCGCAGCGGCCAGTGCTGGTTGTAGTGGGAGACCAGCTCCACGTTGTCGCACGCTGTCTGCCCGCAGGCCGGGGGACCCAGCGGGCGAAGGATGGGGGGCGCGGGGGGCGGCAGCACCTGGCGCCGGGGGAAGGAGCCCTCGCGGAAAGGCGTCCAGCGCTGCTCCGGAGCGTCCAAGCCGGCGGCCAGCGCCGGTGCCGCCCCCCCAGCCGCCCCCTCCAGGAAGGGCCGCTGGAGCCGGGGCTGGGGCAGGGCTCCCCGCCACAGGGCCAGCCCGGCCAGGTGTCCCCGAAAAGCGTGGGCGTCCCCCCAGGCGTCCCCTCCCAGCAGCAGGGTGCGGCAGGAGGCCATGAAGGTGCTGTGCAGGGGTCCCCGCTGCCCGCCAGCGCGGCCCACCCGCGCCCCGTCCACGTATAGGGACATCCAGTGCCCGTCGTAGCTGGCGGCCAGGTGTGTCCAGGCATCCGGGCGGTAGCGGTGGGACCCGGTCACCTCGGTGGCGGCGGCCGCCCGGTCGGTGCGGAGGGAGAAGAAGAAGCGGGCGTCCTTCTTGCCGCCCAGCCGCAGGGCGCGGATGCCCAGCGCCCAGCCCTTGTCGCTGGCCGTGTGCGAGCAGTTGTCGAAGACGCCTGCAGAGGTGATGGGGATGGAGAGAAAGGAGAGGCGGTGAGGGCTGGAAGGCAGCGCCGCTCCTCCACGGAGCTCCGCAAGCATCCTCGTGGCATCCCAGTGTGTCCTGCCCCTGCTGGGATGCTCTGGTGAGGAGCTCTCGGAGCAGCTGAGCACCGGCAGCAGCACGGATGCAAAATCATCACTGCCGGGCTTCTGCCTGGGGGAGAAGGGGAGGAGGGAGGTTTTGGACGTGTTGGGAAAGACGCAGAAAAATGCAGGTGGCCAGAGGCTGGGCAGCGGGCACTGGGCACCGTTTGGGTGAGCCAGGAGGGGGCTGCAGCCAGAGGGGCCGGATGGAGAGGGGAGGAAGAGCACAGCCAGGAGGGGAGGAGAGGTGGAAGAGCGAGGAAGGAGAGCGCATCTCACCGTGCACCCAAATGCATTGCCAACCTGAGCTTTGGGCTGTGCATGACCCAGCAAGGGGCAACGGACCTGCTGCTTGAACAAAGTGGTTCTGGGCTCTCCATCTCCGAGGCAGCTCAGTGTCCCGTCACCCAGACTCACTCCGTCTCCCTCCATCCTCTTGGATTAAAGGCTGGTGCTGCCATGGGTGGCTGGAAGCACCTGGGGCCACCACGGCTCCAGCACTGCCATTGCCTGGTGGCTGCCACCACAGCTGGGACATCTGTGGAGTCGTCACCTGGGGCTGGTGAGCTCAGCATCGCTTCCGAGCCCCACCAGTGGCACCTTGGCATGGGGACAGTGCTGGTCCCATTTCCCAGTGTGTTTTGACACTCTGGCTGTTGACAGGTTGGGTTTCTCAGAAGGCAAGAGCCAAGCACTTGAAGATGCCTTTCTCAGGCATGAAGCTGGGCTGCTTTGCTTTGAAAAAAAAATCTTGGCCCCATCCTGAATCTCTCTCCAGCCAGCAGTGATGGGCTGGAATTTGAACCATCTTGAAAATCCTGCAAGCAGGCAGAGCTCGAGCCCCCCGAGCCCAGTACCTCAGCATCCCACCCCTGAGCAAGGCTTCGGGATAAGCCCCTCAGCACCATCCCCTCCGCCCCGCGAGCTCCCACCCTGACAAACCTCCCTGGGACGAGGCAGAGCAAAGCCAAAAAGCGGGAGGCAGGAGAAGGAGCCTGGCTGCCGTGGGAAGGCAAAGCTGAGCGTGCTCGTGGACGGGGCTGGCTGGAAGGTGTTGGGACCTGGATCTCATCCGCAGGATGGGGAAGGGGGAAAGGAACCTGGTCCGTGACGTTGGTCAGTGATTAGAGCGATAACGCCGGGTTTTAAAACAAGGGCTGCTGGCAGCAGTGCAAAAAGTGAAGAGAAGCAGCGCTGCTTGAGCACTGATATGTGAAAAAACTGGCTGCAGAAATGCCCCCCAAAGCATCGGGGCATAAGGCTGGGGAAGCTGAGACAGCCAAGAAATAATAAACCCCGCTGATTCTGCTGCAGCTTGCGACTGCAGAAAAGCTGTCAGGAAAAATGTCCGATGGAGAAGTGTCCAAAGAGGTGAGGTGCACGTTGTAAGGAGCACGTTCACAGCACCTTCTCCATCGGGCCAGGTGCTCTGCTGCCTGCTCGGGACACCCAGGTCCCCGAGTGTCACCTCCTGGTCACCCCTGGGGACTGAGCAGCGACGGAGCTGCAGCCCCAGGAGGACACCTGGGGACAAGTCTGGGGCTGCTTCTGGCGAGGGATCTTCCGACCCAACAAGACCGCCTTTGCTCTGAGCAACGCCAAATCCCAGCCCGGTGCAAGGTGGGGAGGCTTAGGAGATGCTCGGCTCTGCCCCGCTCCCCTCCCACCTCCCCTTGCATGTGCACGGGGGACCTGGAGCATCTCCAGCTCCTCCACAGCTGCAGGTGGCCCCAAGGCTCGGTCCCTGCAGGGCACGAGCCCTGGGCCAGCAGCTCTCTGTGTCACCTGCCTGCACCAAAGATGTCCCCGCCGCCCTGTCCCCCTCCGCCGCCCGCGGCCGGCCCCGCGTTCCCAGCTGCAGGGCGAGGGTGGGAAGCGTTGGGTGACTCAGAGAGCCGGAGGCTGACTCAAGCCTCCGGAGCCTGAGCGCGGAGCGGGAGATACTGCCTGCCCCGGCGGGTGCCAGTGGTCGCTGTGTAACGACTGGCCCACCCCCGGCAAGGAAAAAGAAAAAGTGTCTTGATTAAAAAGAAAGGAAAGGAAAGTAGCTGGGAAAAGTTCAGCCTAACACCTGCGGGGCCGAGCTCCAGGTGCAGACAGCTGTGCTGCGGATGCGGTGAGGCTGGGGGACGGGGATGCAGCCATCGCCCAGCAAAAGGGGAGAGAAATTTAAGCAACGCGCCCGGGGGAGGATGGCAATTGGGAAGGGAGCTAGGATAACGGGAGGGTTTCTCCACCCAGCCCTCTGAGCCGGCTCGGCACGGGGATGCAGAGCCCCCAGCTCTCCCGAGGGGCCGCCGTGTGCCGGTGCCCTCTGCCCGCAGTTCTCCATCCCCCGCCCGCTGCCTCGGCTGGGGATGCTGCGGGCTCGCTCCCAGCGCCAAGCGCCCCCCAAAGCCGAAGAAGGGAGCCCCGGGGGGTGCAGGGGGACACAGAGCCCGCAGCTCGCCGGGGGGGGCACCGGGGAGCCCGGCCGGGAACGGGGCCGGGGCCGGGGCCGTGCGCGCGGCGCGGCTGCCACCGTGCGGCCGCAGGGTCCCGGGGCTCCGCCGGCGGGGAGGAGGAGGAGGAGGAGGAGGAGGAGGAGGAGGAGGAGGAGGAGGAGGAGAGGGGGGGTGGGAGAAGGAGCGGGGAGGGCTCCGTGCCTCAGCCCCGGGGCGCTCAGGGGCCGAGCCCCGCAGCCCGGGCGCCGGTTTGGGGTCCCGCGACGGCGGGGGGCTTGGGACGGGGAGGGGACGTTTTGGGCTCAGGGGCGCGGGGCGGGGATGTCACCTGCCGCAGGTGAGCAGCACCCGGAGCTCGGCGGCGTCCCCGTGCCCGAGCAGCCCCCCTACCCCCGGCCGGGTCCCTCTTCCCGTCTCGGGCTAGCCGAGCCCCCAGCGCCCCCGGACGCGCCCCGCCGTGCCCCCGTCGGGCCGGGAGTTACCTGCGATGACGGCCGGGTTGCTCTGTCCTCCCTCCGCCTTCACCCACAGCTCCAGGGTGAAACGCTCCCGCGGGACTTCGGGCAGCGCCTCCGGCCTCGCCGCCAGCGTCTCCCGGCCTCCGGAGAAGTACAGGGCGGGCAGCGGCCGGGCCCGGGGGGGGCTCGGCACCTGCGGCGCCCGGCCCCGCGGCCTCCCCTCCGCCTCGCCCCGCTCCTCCTCGCCTCCACCCCCGGCTCCCCGCGGCCTCCGACCCCGCGGCCTCCCGGGGGCGGCAGCGCCGAGCACCCCCTGGGCGGCCCGGCCCGGGTACAGCCCGTAGGGGTGGTGCGGGGGGGAGGCCCGGCGGCTCGGAGCTTCCGAGCCGCAAAGCTCCGGGGGACCGGGGAGGGAGGGCCGGGGGACCCCGCGGGCCAGGCTCAGCGCCGCCAGCAGCAGCAGCGCGGCCGGGGGAGCCCCGAGGCTCGGCATGGCCCCGGGGGTCGGAGAGGGGCGCCGGGGGAGGCGGGGGGGGGGACGACACCGGGGGTGGAGACCCCGGGGTTTTGGGGAGGGGGGACTGAGGGGGGGGCGCTCAGGGGGGCGGCGGGCGGCAGCCGGGGCAGCGCCGGGGCATCCTCCCCGGGTCCCCGCCGCTGCCGCTGCCCCCAACTTTTCCCCGGCGCCGCTCTCCTCTGTCCGCTCCTGCGGGCTTGGGAGGAGGAGGAGGAGGAGGAGGAGGAGGAGGAGGAGGAGGAGAAGCAGGAGGAGGAGGAGGGGGAGGGCGAGGGCACCGCCGCGGGGACCCCCTGTGCCTGCGGCGTGGCCGGGGCTCCCGCTCTCGCCGCGCCGCCGCTGCCCGCCGGCACCGGGAGGGATGCGCCGGGCGCCCTTATCTAGAAAGCCCCGAGGCGCTCCGCTCCCCCCGCCGGGGAGGGGTTGGAGGGGGGGGCTGCCTTATTTAAAGATGATTATGTCCAATCTAATAAACCCCGAGCGACGCATCGCCCTCCCCTCCCTCCCTCCGCCCTCCCGGCCGCTGCACCCCGCCGGGACCTGCTCCCCGGCTCGGCTCGGCTCGGCACGGCCCGGGGCCGGGATGCGGAGCGGAGCCGGGGCCGCAGCAGGAGCAGGGCAGCACCTGCGGACACAGCCCCGGCTGCCCCCGCCGCTCCCACGCTCCCCGCAGCCTTCCCCGTCCTCGCCTCTCCCTCCGCTCACCGCTCTCCAGCCTGGCAGTCCGGCGCGGGGCTCCTCTGCTTTTCTTTCTATTTATTTATTGTGACCATTATTACTATGATTTCCTTCCCAAGTTGAACCAAGCCCGCGCTGCGCTCCGGTTCTGGCTCCGGCCGTGCCGTCGCCTCCATCCCGCTCCTCGCCCGGGGGTGGGCGAGAGGAGGGGGCACCCCCAGCCCCCCCCCCAGGGCTGAGCCGGGGGGCTCCGTGCGGGAAATCCGCCCGGAGAGAGCCCCGGGGTGCCCCCGCGGCCGCCTTGCCCTTCTTTTTTCCCTCCTTCTTGTTTTTAGGTGTTTTTTTTTCTTTCCGTCTCCCTTCCCCGAACAATGATCCCATCTGTTGGCCACGTGCAGCAAGGTGGGCTGGAGGCGCCTCGGCCAGGCGAGACGGAAAGAGCAAAGCCCCCCCGACCCACCTTGCGTGGCCCCCACCCGGCCGGGGGCACCCGCCCCACACGGGGCACCCAGAGCCCACGGGTGGGCACAGCAGCTCCCACAGCTCCCCCCCAGAAGCCCTTGTGCAAGCTCGGCGAGGCAGGTACAGCCTCAAACCTCGGGAAGGCTTTTCTTTTTCTTCCTCTTATTTTCTTTTTCTTTTTTTTTTTTTTTTTTGTATTTCTCTCCAAAACACTATCTGTGGCGGTCAGTCCGAAGCAGGGTTGCCAGCGAGAGCTGGGAGGCCCCTTCCAGGGTACCGGCTTTCGAAGCAGCGAGGCAGGAGGGAAGGGATTTAAGAGCAAGCGGCAGGAGCTGGCCGCGGGGGGCTTGTTTTCCTCCCAAGGAGATGGCAGGGGGGGCACAAAAAATAGCAGTGCTGGGAAAACTGCTGGCCAAGAGGGGTGGCACAGAGAATCGCCGAGCCCCTGGGAAGCGGGGAGGGAGGTGCGAGCACGGGGAGAGGTAAGGGCACGGGGAGGACAGGCGTGGAGGGGAGAGGACACGCGTGGGGCACGCGAGGACATCAGAGCAGGGGTCCCAGCAGGTCCCGAGGAGGGGAGGGAAGGAGCCGCCTGCCCCGGGTGCGAGCGGGGTCCAGCACCCAGGGATGTGGGGAGGTTTGGGGCTCCCCGGGCAGCGCGGGGGCACCGAGCGAGATAACCCAGCGCTTGGCACCGCTGGGGCGGCCCCGACGGCGTGTTGTCCTGGGGCAAACGCCAGCAGGCGTTGCTTACAGTGCGTACTCGCTCAGGAATGAGCCGAGCTCCCGATAGCCCTGTCTACCAGGGCCCGATAACGGCGGATCCTGCGGGACAGCCCGTTGTGAATGGCGGGGACCTGACGTTAAGCAGTTGTTCATCGTCTTGCCACGCACCCCGCTGTGCTACCCGGCCGCCAGACCAGGAGTCTGCACCCCAAGGTGCCAGGAGAGCCCCAAATGTGTGTGCCCGCACCCAAGGGAAGGGCTG
Source organism: Heteronetta atricapilla (assembly GCA_011075105.1). Lineage (NCBI taxonomy): Eukaryota > Metazoa > Chordata > Aves > Anseriformes > Anatidae > Heteronetta > Heteronetta atricapilla. The sequence continues at coordinate 11,959,841 of CM021738.1, forward strand.
GGGTGGATCCAGCACCGCAGAAACCAAACCCGAAATGCAGAAATGCCCCCGTGAAGGCTCCGCAGGAGCATCGTGGGCAGGAGCATCGGGGCAAAATCTCTGGGTGCACCCTCCCTGGGGTGACGGGGATACAGAGCAGAGCCGCCCCTGTTTCTCTTTGCCACCGCGAGCTGTTGCCAAGCCTCGTTCCCCCGCTGCGTGCAGATGTCAGAAGATGCTCCAGCCCCGGCCTGCCCCTGCCCCAGCCCGGCGGTGCCGTGGGGCAATGCAGCCCCGTGGGCTCCCCTGGGGCTGTCCGAGGGGAGGACGTCTGCCGGAGCTCCCAGCTGGGTGCCAGCCCTGCACGCAGCACTGGGAGGGAGAGGCTCGCACCGGGGAGCCCGGTAAAGGAGGGGAGGGAGGAGAAGAGGCTGCAGGTCCCTGCCGGGTGCCCCCCGCTCCCTCTGGGCCCCGGGTGCCCCCGAGGTGGCACAGCTGGGGCAGGGGCAGGGCCGTGCCTGACCTGACGCTGCCCGTGCCGGGGGGAGGCGACAGCAGCGTTTCAGCAGGAGCTGGGGCCGAGCCCTGCCTTTCCCCACGCCTGTCAAGAGCCATCAGCAAAAGCCTTCCTCACCCTCTGCTCCTCTGTAGGAAACCACCGGAGAGCCCGATGCAGGAATAAAGACACGGGGAGAATCTGGCTTTTTTGTTTGCCACAGGGCAGCCAAACCCCGTGGGCCGAGGCAGCAAGGCTGAGCAATCAAAGCAGATGGGGGCTCGGCACGGCCTCCCCCCGGCCGCCGCATCTTTTCCCAAGCAGATTAGGAGCCCGTTCAGGCGGCTGGGACCCCTGAGGTCAGGCTCTGGCCTCGCACGCTGGAGGTTTGCTTGGGAACTCGCTGGGTTCTGCAGAGAAGCCCCCGTGCACGGCCGGTGCCGGTGCCAGCAGCACCAAAAATCCAGCTGTGACCCCCCCGAGCCCCCTCTCCTGTGCGCCTCGTGGCCGAGCTCGCACCTCTCGTAACGGGGCCAGGGGTAACTGCTGCAAGTCCCTGCCAGAGCCCTCCTGCGGGCTCTCTGGATGGGATTCTCTGAGGTCTGATAGGAAGGCTGAGCTCCCGCAGCCTTCTCCGTGCCACTCACTCCCATGTGACAACATTTTCTCCAAGCTGGATTTGTCTAAAGCCAGCTCAAGCATTTGAAAAGCGATGTACATGACCTCAGCTCCTTTGGACACGGAGCTGCAGAACGAGCTTTAAATAACAGCGAGGAGCAGCCCAGCAGGATCCGTCTGCTCCCTCATCCCCGGGTCTGCGGCGGGGTGCTGGGAGCCCCGGGTGAACCCGGTGAGCCTCGGGAGCCCCCAGCACAAACCACTTGCTCCCAGCCGGGAGCTGAGGATGCTGCCGACGTTCAAATCTCTGTGGGGAATGTCTGCGCCCCGGCATTTTGCACAACACCGAGAACTTGCGGGCGCTAAATTAAGACCGTCTAGAGAACAGAGCACGACCTTTGCCAGATGGGGTGTCTCAGATATTGAAAATTATTCCAGCGGGTCCCCCAGGGCAGGGACGTGGCCGCCTTTACAGCACGCAGCTCCTCCAGCGTGCATGAAGAAGTGAGGAGCGAGGCCGGGGCAGTCCCACGGCTCTGTGGGCTGCTGTCAGACGGGAGTTTCAGCCCCATTAAGTCAGGGTTTGGTGAGCGTATTTCTGTGTCCCTGGCATCTGCTTGGGGGAAGAGATGGAAGAGGCAGGATGCTGTGGTCCCGGTACCAGCAGAGGTGTGCTCCTGGAGGACAGCAGCTCAGCCACCTGCAGGAGGAGCATCTCGATACAGACGGCATGGAGCAGAGCTTGCTGCCCAAATCCCTCCCCGCAGAGCCCCGGTGTGCTGGCAGGAGCTCCCGGAGAGCACCACGCTTGCAGCAGGCGGGTCCAGGTGGGACAGGGACGTGTCCTTGCTGCATCTCCGACCTCCCCATGCCAGCACCAACATCTGCTCGCTGGTGCCCCTTGGATGTGCTGCCTACACAACAGCATCTCTGCCTGTGTTGGGGGGGCTCTCCCCGTGTGTCAGAGCAATCCCTCGTGCAAACAAGCCTTGCCGTCTCCAGACAGCTTTTGCTCTGCCCCCTGCATTTCTCTGTGCATTTATATCTGGCACTCGGAGGTGCGTCCTGACTGCTGCTCCAAAACACGCTGCCATCCTGGCTTCTTCTGGCCGAGAGCATCACGGCAGGGAAACGCCGTGCCGTGGTTTCTCTGTTGGTTGGTGAAGCCCACATAAGCCCTTGAGTCTCCTATAACCTTCCTAGGGCAGGATTTTCCCTTTCTCTTCCCTCAACTTCTTTTATTTATTTTTTTTTTTTGTGGCTTCTTGTGGAGCTGCACAGACAGTCCCCGGGGTGCTGGGGGTTACTCGGAGGTGGGTGCCCACCCCGCAGGGCTGTTCCTGTTTTTAGGGAGGCAAGAGGCTGTCTGCTGGCAGGTCCTTCCCGTGAGGCCTCCGTGAAGCTGGGGACCCCGAGCCAAGCTGGGGGAGCTCCGAGGATTCAGCGGGCCTTGGAGCATCGCCCAGCACAACCCCATCACCCAGCGGTCACCTCGCTGGATGCACCCATGCCTCTGATGGGGAATGTGGTGCCTCGTGGAGGACAAGTGGCGGGGCTGGCGGAGCACAAAGCTCACACCTCGCCTTGCACCTTGGCACCTCCACCTTCGTGCGCAGGGGCAGGAGGGGCAGGGCGGGGGACGAGCTCGTTGTGCACCCTCCATACCCATCGGTAACATGGGCCTGGAGGCTCCAGCTTCAGATCCGTGCAGGAGAAGGGCAAATGTGGGCATTGTGCCTGCAGGGTTCGCTTTTTGTGCATGGCAACCTGCCCTGGCTCAGGGGGAGGCTGCTCTGGAGGCATCTCCGGAGGCATCCATCCCCTGCAGCCAGCAGCTGCGGTGGCAGAAGCTCATCGCCAGCCACCCAACCGTGTACTCCTGTCCCCTTCTGTCCCCCAGGCTCAGGCATGGCTCTGTTGCCTCCCGCTCACCCCCCTGAGCTTTGGCAGGGCCTCCCCAGCCAAGCCCCCGAGGAGGACAGAGGACGGACGGTGACGCTCCCGGGCGCGTGGCGGCTCGGTGGGGACCACAGCACCCAAACCCCGGTGAGGACGCTGCGGTTCTTGGTCTCCCCCCAGTGACCAGACCACAAATAACAAAGCAGCAGGTCTTACCGGCGCGCTGGAGTTTTCCAGCCCGAGGAGCAGAGCTCCCAGAACAGGCGTATTGTTACCAGGTAATTATACTAATAATTATTTCCCCGAATCCTCCCGGAGAGCGAAGCCCTCTCGCCGGAGCGCCGGCTTGCTTTTGCATCTTAGGAAACCAGAACCGATTTCCCCCCATGCACGAGCCCTCTAAATGTATGTATTCGTTCGTCAGGGAGCGCCGACACCGCGGAGGCAAATGGCCTGTCAACAGATTTACGGCAGGAAGTAAGTCACTGCCTCCGAGCCTGCGCTTTTAATGTAATTAAAGTCCTCTGTTTGGAATTCGGTGCTAATTAATATTCATGCTCTGTTCCCCATCTGCCATTCCCGCATTGCTGGTTCCTCCTGAGATTGATCAGAGGGTGATTAAGGCAACGAGCAGGCAGGGGAGGAGGGGGAGGCCGGCAGGATGAAGGCTGGGTGAGGGAGCAGGATGGCACCCGAGGGTCCAGTGGGGCTGGAGCTGGGGGAAACGATGGGAGGCAGGCCCCTGGGGTGCCACAGGGCTTGGCCAGCCCTGGGGGAAGGTGAGAAGCATCTCTGGAACCGGGATGCAGAGGACAGACCTGGTGGTGGTGTGAGGGAGGCTTCATGAAGGTAGCACTGCCTTGCTAGCTCCTGGGGCTCGTGGTGGAGACGCAGACCATGCGGTCCCCTTGCTCCGGGTGGGCACCGGGAGCGTGCCCCTCTGCCCAGCAGCTGCAAGCCAGCATCCCTGCTCCAGCCCCGTGTTGGGCCGAAACCAGGCACGTGCTCTCCACCACTTGGGGTGAGAAATACATCCCTGTGCTCCAGGCCGGGAGCGTGGTGGGCAGTGTCGTGCAGAGCACATGGTCTGCTGGGAGCAAGAGGAGAGACCAGGGACGTGTCCCAGTGCTGGCTTTGCCCAACCCCACCGTCCCATCTCCAGGTGCTGGAGATGCCAGAGCAGAGCTTCCTCTGGACATAAGGGCACTGCGCCTGCTGCAAAGCCTGCCGAAGACCCGTCCTGCTGCCAGGGGTGGCCGATGTCCCGTGCTGGTGGCCATGGCCCTTGCCGGATGGAGGAGCGCTGGAAGGCAAGGTTTTGCAGTCACCTCCCTTGGCAGAAGGACGCTGCCCTTCTCCCTTGCCTTCTTCTTCTCCAGAAGTGATGGCAGGGGGACGTGGCGTGGTGGTCCCCAAGGGCCTGGGGGGATGCAGGCTTGCGGCCGAGTGCCGAGTGACACTGGTTGTACTGTAGGTGTGTGGCCAGGGGGGTTCCTCAATTAACAAGGGGCATTTCAGACACCTTTCAGATCCTCAAAAGCAATCATAGGTCTTAATTTAGATGTGCCCCGCTTGGAGAGCTAAGTCCCGCTGGCATCTCCTGTTTACGTATGAACAATCAAAGTGATTTATTCATCTGTCTAAAGCACGGTTGCTCTTTGACCGTCCATCCATTATGCTTATCTCCCTGTCCTAGTTAGGAGCCGAGCAATCCATCTTGCCCGCCCTAATGCACGCCAAACGACTCCGCGCCGCGGGCTCCGCCGGGGCAGACGGTGCGGGCACGGCTCCCACGGCTGAACCCAGCTGCCATGACGCCGGCCCGAGCTGGATGCCCACCATCGCCCTCCCGGAGGATTAGGATTCAGGACCCGAGGCTGGGCTTGAAGCCATCTGCAGCCGCAGCCGGGACTGGGTTTGGCCAGGGGCTCACGGTGGCACGCGACGGGCGCCCCGGAGGAGCCCACCCGTGCGGACCCCACGCATGCGTGAGGAGCGCACGTGCATGGAGGAGCCGTGCCGCCCCGTTTAACCCGGGCTGCTTCTTTCTCCTCATTGAATTGCAAAAGCGGCGCGGTGCCGGAGCGGCGTGTTCTCATCCATTATTGAAAGAACAGGCTGCTCCGGGGCCACGCCGGCACACGGGAGAGGCAGCGCCTTGCTCCCCCTCGCCCCGGAGGAGAGGAAGGCGGGATGCTCAGCACCGTGCCACCTCTCATGTCACCTTCTGCTGGGGACACGCGGCTGAGACAGGCTGAAGGAGCCTGGAGGCCCCCTGCTTGCACCAGGCGGGTGCCCAGCAGGAGAAATGGGGTCCCCGTGCCCCTTCCCCATCCTGGGCTCAATGGGGACTGGCGAGGGACACAAGTGTGGTCCCATCAAGAGCTTTTTCACGGGGCTTCTTCTCAGGGCAGCATTAAGGGTGCTCTTTAAGGGTTCATAAGGGCCATTGCCAAAATTCTCCATCCCCTGAGGGAGCGCAGGGCGTTACAGCTTTCCAAAGAGGTTCAGGAAGGCTGCTTGGGTACAGGCGAAGCAAATGTCATCCCTCTGGCCTTTCTTGGAAATAGCTGACCCGATGTGGCTGAAATTTTCCAGAGTTCAGGCTGAGGCAAACCTCTGGCAGATGATTTCTGCCTAAACGGTCGTGCCTTGGGCGCTGTTCTAAGCAATGGGAAACACAGCCTTATAATGGGAAGTATTGGGTAACCTCAGCAACAAGCAGCATTATCTGCCCTGCCTACAATAAAATAATTAATTCTCATTAAGTTGCCCTTTGAAGGGCTCTTCCAGACTGAAAGAAAAAAAAAAAAAAAAAAAAAAAGACAAGAAGAAAGCAATGGAATTAGCCAGCCCCCTCCGGATTTGGATCACTCCAGATCTGCACAGCAGCATCTGGCAGAGCGCGGGGAGGTGTGAAGTGCCGAGCCTGGGAGAGCTCCGAGCTCACCGACAGACAGAGGGGTTTTGGCCACGGCCGCCCCGAGCAGGGTCACCGACAGAGTGATTTCAGGGGAAGCTCCCGGAGGAAAAGCAGGGGGTGGCACGAGGAGGGCACTGACCCTACCCAAAAACACCATCCCGAGAGGGGGAAGCAAACAACGATGAGGTGAGCCGGTCAAGAGTAGACCCAGGAAGAGCTCCAGTCCCAAATCACACTTGGCCATTTACAAGTTTTGGAGTGGTTTGATTGATTTTTCTTTTTCTGTCTTTCCCCCCGTGCAGCTTTGAATTCAGGCAAGAGACAGGCAGAAACAATGCTGGGGGAAAAGAAAACCTCTTCTTGCAGCACCCGAGCCCCCCTTTTCATCTGTGCAATGTAGGCAAGCGACGTTCTTGCACCAGGCTCCTCTGTAGCACTGGTGAACAGGGTTTACTGCCCATCTGAAAGCAGGAGCAAACAAAATCTTAATGGGGACGGAGGCACCGAGCCCCAGTGCCGGGGACAGGGCTGCCAGCAGAGCAGTTGCCACATCCCAGCTCTTTATCACTTCTGCTCCCTTTTTCTTTCCCCTTCTTGACTCATTTTGAGCCCCGACCTGCTGTCTTCTGGAAAGTGCTGGCTGGGCTGTGTGAGAGGATCTCCCAGCTTTGACAAATTTGGCTTGGTTTGGTGTCAGGCGGCTGCGTCCGCAAGCCGCCGTGACTTGGTAGCCAGTGCAAGCCTGGTGGCACTCGCCGCTTGCTCGGAAAGGAGCCCACCAGCCAAAAAGGTGCTTTTGTGCCGCGGAGCTGTTTGCACAGAGCTGGAGTCAAGCAATGAAATATTCATAGGCCACTAAAGCAGTGGGCTCACTGGCTGCCTTCTTATGGGAATTCAATAATACTGGAGACAGCCTTAATTCAATATTCAGAAAGCCTCCTTCTCTCTCCATCTCCCGGCTGTCTCTTTGGGTTCAGAGATCTTTTCGGAAACCTCCCTTCTGCACGCTGGATCCATTAGCAGAGCACAGCGGAGAGGAGGAACGGGGGGAGAAGGAGGGAAAGGCAAGGATGGGGACCGCATGCGGGACCTCTGGGTCTCCGAGCTCCCTCGTGGTGCTTTGCTGGATGTCCCGGGCCAGCCCTTCCTAAAAGCATGTCTGCGTTGGCTTCGGGGCCGGACCCAAACCTGTGCTCAGGGCTGAGCCAGGAAAGGCCTCCAGGGGCCGTTAACACATCAGTGGGGCGCTCGGGGTGCCCTGAGCCGTGTGTTTGGAGGCTGGGAACATGTCCGTGGTAGGCAGGGACAACCACGGGCCTTATCCTGCTGCCCACGGGGACAGAGGTGGATCTGTGAGCTGAAATGAGAGGACAAGCCTGGACCGACCACCTGCAGGGCAGCACGGAGCAGCAACCAGCTTGCCACCTCTAGCTCAGGACTGTGTGCCCTATAGGTGTTGCAGTGAAGGGGGGGTATAGAAGAGCAGCAGCTTTCCAAGCACTTAGCGCTGGGTTTTTAAATTGTTTCTATTTTTTTTTTTTTTTCCCTCATAGGGTCCTTCCCAGAGAGCATTTAAAATTAAATGATTTACTCCACGATGCACTGGTTATTTGGTTTCTTCTGGCATCTCCCTGTCACGAATGCCCTCGAGAAGATCGATTTCGACCTTCAGAAAACCTCGCTGTTACCATTTGATCTTGTCAACCTCTTTTTTAGTGTCTCTCAAAGCTCAGCAGCAGCAGCCCGATGGCTACCTGCCACGCACGCAGATGCCAGCTGGCGGGACAGCGCCTTGTCCCCCCGCTGGAGACTGGCACAGCACCACCGATACAAAGGGGGCACAGAAACCGGGGGAGAAGTGGGAGGGCAGGGGGCTGAGCACGGCTCCAGGCTGCTGCCCACCCCCGAGACACGGTGGGAGCACTCTGGGGAAACAAGAGATGTACATGCTGCTTCACTTTCCACTGGAAAGAATATATAAAAAATAAAATAAATAAAATAAAATATTTTTTGTCCCTTACTCTGGCATCTCCAGGCCAGACCTTGATCAAGCAAATGCATTGAAGATGCTCTTTCCCCCCGTTGATATTTTATAGATTCTCGTTCTGGCTGTGTTTGGGTTTTTCTCCATTTTTTTAAGACTTCCTGGCAAATCGTCAGTCCCACAGATGACGGCTTGGAGCAGATCTCCCTGTCTGCTTGGAGCAGGTGCAGATCTCCGCGTGGGGTCCCAGGGAGCTCTCCCCATCCCTGCTGGGTGCTCTGGGTGCTCCCAGCCCCATCGTGCTGCGATGCCCCCTTCCCACCCCAACACCCCTCTCCTCTCCACGGCTGGGAGCCAGGCCACGTCCCTGCAGGACATGGGGTGGTCCTGCTCCCCAAATGCCCAGTACAGCCCGGAGCCCCCCGGTCCATGGGGACCCCTGGGGAAGCTCACAGCAGGCTGTGCTGTTTGGCTGCTTCTCCTGAGCAGCTCTGTTTAGCTCCTACTACAATTTACAGATCTCCTTAAACACGGTTTGCTCTGTACAGCAGCATCCTTCCGGAGAGCCCCGTGTCTCAGGTACAGCACAGAGAACCACAGGGCGCAGCAGACCGCAGCCCCATGAATATAAACAGCACTCTGCGTGCCGGGGCCGGGGGTAAGGCAGGGGTTTTACCCTGCCTTATTTTAGAAAACAAGTTGCTTTGGGATGAACAGGACCGAGTTTGTTTTTCTCTGGGTTGTGATTCTTCGCTTCCCTGTTTCGGTCAGAGCCCCAGGCTAGGCTTATTCCGCAGCTGGGGTGTTTCCCGTTTCACGCATGCAGCGGGGTGTCTTTGACAGCACGGTGTGCCGGGGGCTGGAGGCAGAGACGTGCACCGAAGCTTCCCTTTGGAGGCCGGGTTATAAGCTGTGGCTAAACGGGGCCACGGGGGAGGCTGAGCAAGGACGGGGCATTGCATCGCGGTGCCCTACACTTTTCCTTGACCCCATCCCTCTCAAGGACAGCCTGGAACACCCGGGGGTTTCCCTTTGCCCTAAATCCCAGTGGTGCTTGGGACAGTGGCGGGTGGAGGGCCGGCCCTGCGCCGCCTCGTCCCCCAGCTGCCCCCAGCGTCTCCTTTCACCAGCTGGGTGGAGGCCAGCGAGCCTCCAAAGAGGACCTCTGCGAGGGATAACGCCGCTGATGGATGTTGCCTGTCTGCGTGAATCGTCTGCCAGCAGGTCAAGAATTACTCAGATGTGTCTGTTATTCCAAATTATTCACTGATTCACGCGGCAGCTTACGCAGGAGCTCCTTGATTAGATTCCTCAATATCGAACGCCCCGGCTCTTCGGCCTGACCTTCTCGGCCACGTAAGCCTCCGGGCCATAAAGCATCCTTATCCAAAATCTTGACCTCATGTTTAATTTTATCACCGTTGACGTTAACGGAGGTTGGTTAAACTGAAGCGCACGCTGGATGTTTCAGCTTTCCTGTGTCGGGGCCTCGGGACATTTCCCATCGCTGACTGATGACCTGAATTCAGCGATGCCTTTTCCCTGGCTTTGATGGGCTTCAGCTTGGCACGCACGCAATTCCTGGAATCAGTTTTCCACCACAGATGATCGTGAATCAATCATTTGCCTTCTGAACGTGTTCCACAGAATTCCCTCAGCTTTCAACACGCTGGCACCTTTCCTACCAGAAAATGAGTTGGCTCAACAGTTCTTGGGAGAGCAACCACCCCGAGAACTGTTCCCGCCTGGGAACAAAGGGATTTCAACACTCAAAGTGAACTTTTGTGGGGTGACCTTTTTCAGAGCTTCCCCACCTTCGCTGAAAACCAGTCCCAACAAAAATGTGCTCGTGGGCAGAGGGTGGCTGAGAAGAAAGTGTGCACGAGGGTTGTCTGTGGGCAGCGGTGAGCCCAGGGTGGTCCGGGGAAGACTTTTACACGTTCACCTGACCCTTGGGCATCCGATCTTCCCTGGACTACTCTATGGAAAATCTCTGCAACACCCAGGATGAATTCACCTCACCTCACATGAGGTATCTGGCAGGTTGGTTGTCGAAAGCGAGCAAAACATCCAGGCTCTGTCTTTGGTCAGTGAAGAGGTGAGAAGGAGTTCGGAGGTTAATTTATCCCAGGAACTAGAGGAAACTGGCTAAGACAGCACGAATCACTCTCAGACATCTGCTTGATCTTCCCTTTGGCAACTGAGGGATCTCAGATGACAGCTTTTGCTGCCACCGCTAGCTTTGGGATGGCCGAAGCTAGTTAAAGGGCATCCTGCAACTTCACAAACCTCTCACGCCGCCCCAGCACCCCAGCCCCGGGGCGGCTGCTCGAGGAGGGACGAAAGCCAGGCGGTGGGAGAGGAGCATGTCTGCAGCGAGGAACAAATCATTGTTGCCTGCCTGTTTAATTGTCGAATGCTGCCTCTCTCCCCAAACTATTCGTGAGTAGATGGCAACTTTCTCTAATTTAATCATTAGTCCTAATTATTCAGTCCATCTCTCCTATCAATAACACGCAGTCAGCAGATTGACAGTAAGCTGCTCCGTGCAATTATTCTGCTGGGTGAGGCTGGAAACACGAGCCGTGCCAGGTATTTCTGCTGGGGCACAGATTGCACGGAGCATCTCTGCCTGCCGGCCGCGTGGATACGGAAGCCTAGAGCTGCATTTCTGGTGTGAATGCCCCTGTTTGCAAAATGAACACGTGCCAAAAAGCTGCTGGTTCCCAGACTCAAAGGCATTTGTGTGAATATCTGTGAAAAGGGAATACAAAGAAGGACCGAAGCTAATATATTTTAAATAGCTCAATAAATCATCGGTCTTGCTTTTGCAGGAGACAGCTTTCCTCAGGTTCACCGTGTGCCCACACGTTAAGTTACAGTGGGAATTTGCCACCTGAAACTAAGGATGATTTATGGCAAGGGTATATAAGAAGTACCCAATATTTAATTAGCATGATGTTAATCAGCTACATCGTAATCCCCTTCCTCCAGCCACACCAAAACCCACTTCAGTAGCATGTGAAGCCTCTGTCTTTCTCTCCCTGCGCTATGGGGCAAGGATCCTGGACACCACCGAGCCACAGGCGAGTTACACACGGCTAAGGCCATTTTTGAGGCTGCAGCCTTACATTTCAGCAGGGAACAAACAGGGATCTCCTCTATGCAGGTACAGAACTAAACTCAAAGCCCCATCAGGCAGAACCAACAGTTCGCAGGCATGCCCTTGTCCCCCGAAAGAGGTGGCTGCTGCTCCAGCTGAGGAGTTCTCACTCCAGACAGAAATCCCTGCGAGGGGAACGCATCGACTTCTGGCGGGGAGAGCTCGCTGGTTTTAAATTCACCCGAGATGCAGAGTTTATTCAATTACCAGCCATCTAGAGAACGAAACGTGGCTTCGGTCCAAACGCCGAACGGGCAGGGGAGAAGATGACAGCCAGGTTAACCCTTCGTTTCCCCTCCGGCTGGACGAGGCTGGGCAGCAGGATGGCACTGAGCGACCCTACATGCGTGCATGGGGCGGTGCCGAGGCTAAAGCTATCGGCTCACAGAAAGGGCTTTTACCCTGGCCGTGCCTAGGAGGGCAGGTGGAAAAAACTCGGTTTGATGTGGTACCCGACGGGAGGATGCTCTGTTCACAAGCCCCCTTTTGTAAGGGGACCCCATGGAGCACAAAGGGCCCTCTGTCCTCAGGGGAGACCCACGGCTGGAAAAAAACAAAGAGAGACACCGGGAAAGCGTCTGGTTCATTATTCCTCTCTGAAAAGCTCTCCAGCGTCAGGCTTTTTGAAGGAAGACTCTGGGCGAGGAGGGGGTGTGGATTAGGGCTGAAACCCATTGGAAGAGGCAAGGAGAGGGGGAAGCGTGTGGCGGTGGGGCTGGCGGGATGCGGACCCTCGCCAAATGCCCCGGGAGAGTCTCAGATGGGGGCTGGCAGCGGGGACCGCGTGCCAGCGCAGGCGGCTCAGAACAGCCCAGAAAAAGGCCTTTTGCCTTCCTCTACAGCATGAAGGCTCTGCGGGAACCCCTCCCACAGAGGCTGCCTTCGTGTGAGCCGATCGGACCCAGGGTGCAGGGAGCAGGGAAATAATCCCACTGAACGTGGTGGGCAGCAGCAAGCCCACCCCGGGGAGCGCTGTGCTCCACGTGGCGGCCAGCTCAGCACCAGGGGAGCACAGCTCCAGCACCCAGAGCTGCTCAGCCTCCTGCCCCCCTTGGGGTGCTTTTTGCACACCACCGTTTTCGCTGGGGCTGTGCAGCCACTCTGGGGAGCAGCAGGATGCTGGATAGGAAGCAAACACCAAACAGCACTGCCTTTTTTTCCCAGCTCCACGTCCGTTGCATGGATGCAGTTTCTGCTGGGTCTCCAGTCCCGGGCAGGGAAGGGATTGCTGGCTGTGCTGGTACCCGAGGCAGCCCTGGCAGCTCTTTTGCCCGGGCTGAGCTTGCCCTCTGATGGCAAAGCCCGGTAGTGAGACCAAGCCGGTCCTTCGGCACCCACCCGCACCCCTGGGCTTGGGGGGAGCCTTCCCACCGCCAGGGAACCCCTCGGTGCTGGTGCCCCGCGGGCATCCTCAGTGCCGGAGCTCGCCCAAGGAGCAGGGGGGAACCAGCAGCTTTCCCCAGCCACCCGCCAGCCTGCCCAAAGCCAGCAGCTGCTGGCTCACACGAGCCCTGCCATCGCCCCGGCTGCACTGGGTGCTGCTAGGAGGGTCCCTCGGGTACCCCAGCCATCGGTCGGGCCCCCAGCCCACCCGGGAGCAGCAGAAGATGGAGGCAGGGCTGGGGAGCAGACCCCACACCCAGCCAGAAGAGAGGACAAGGCATGGACACACACACAGCTCAGTGCAGGAGGAGAGGCCCAGACCTGACCCTAAATACATCCCCAGCCAGTGGGTGCATGGGTGCATGTTCCACGTGGGGCTGTTCAGGGCAAGCGAGGGTTTTTGGTGCCCTCGGGTTCCTAGTGTGACACAAGAGGCAGAGCTGAACCTCCCCCCTCTATTTTTCTGCTGAAAGTCGGCCCCCAGGGATGCACCCCTGCAATGACAGAGCTCTGGGCTGCTCCAGGTTCAAGGAAATCCACTTGTAAAGCAGGCACTACTCCAGGGTAGTGCTCCCCTCCATGCACACACTTGGGAGGAGATGTAGGGGACTCTCTGCTGCCCGTCTTTCTGCCCCGTTTTCAGAATGAAGTGCCATGTGCATGTGCCTGGGCACTCCGGAGTCGGAGAAGAAAAGTGCAAGGATGGTGAAAAGTGCAGAGCTTTTAGGACAACTTTTCTCACCGCATCACTTTGTTTCCTACTTCCAGGAGGAGATGCGCCAGGGAGTGCCTTGCACCCAGCACTGGCTTTGGGCGATGAAGAACAGCACACTGACAGAGGGAAAAGCTCAGTTTGCCAACTGGGCAGCGTGAAATTTCCCAGGCTGGAAACCTTCAGCAGGTCGGTGCGTCGCCCCCTGACATGCCCTTGGTGGCAGCTGTCTTCTGTAGAAGGGAGAACTTTTCATAACCCGCTGGGCTGTACCAGGAGGATCGATCCTGGAGAATGACAGTGGACTGGAACATATTCAGCCTGGTCAGCCCTGGCACAGTCACTCAACAGGCTCCAAAATGCCGAGATTTGAAACAGATTTCTGCATATGAGTTTCAGTTCAGTAACAGGAGAGGCAGATGATTTTGCTCTCCTTAACATAATGGAGAAGGTTCACAGGAGATACCAGCACACAGTAATGCTCAAAAAACAATTGCAAGCCACTAAATTGACCTCTTCTATATCATAAGGGCACATAAACTACATCACTGTCGATTGTATTTTGTGGGAAAGAAATCAACCTGGGCAGAGATGCCAAATTCATTTTTATTAAAACAATTAGTACAGTTACAGAGGGAATGCATTTGGTCATGGATGTATTTAGGCATGGTGTGCTAGCTGAAAGCTGGAGCGATAGCAGGGGCTGCACTGGGCCAGATTCGGGGGGCTCAATTGAGAGCAGGCATGATGCACAAGGAATCCTCACGCTGCTCGAGGACCAGCACGCTCCAGCGGGGCTGCAGCATCCCAAGACAGACGCAGGGCTGCTCAACTCGAGGACAGGCCAAGCCTGTGTGAGAGAGAAACCTGCAGCAGCCCTGCTTACACCGAGCGGTGGGCAGAGGCTTAGTTAATGTTTCCTGGAAAGCCCACTCGTTGAATGCAAGGTCAAAGGCTCTCACCAAGGTACATCCCATAAGGCAACCTTCACCCTACCCCTGGGCACGCGCATTTCGATGCGGTGTTTAGAAATGAGATACTATCTGTTTGTTTTTCCCCTTGTAAAAGAGATTTCAAAATTCTGAGCGGTGAATTGGGTGTTCCTGCTCGGGTAGGTCAGAAACGAAGTCGGGCTCCCCTGCAGCTTCTCCTCGGCCCACACACATGGAAGCAGAGTCACATGTGCGTTGCTGGTCGGGTCTTTGCAGCGCCCAGGAGCCTTGGAGACAGCACTTCAGTATCACAGGAGAACCACCAAGTGTTTTTAACCTCATTTTAGCTCAAATAAATCAAACCCCACTTCAGAAGACCTGAACGGTCCAGCTGGCAGCCAAGAGATGACACCTTTCTCAGATAACCACTTTTTATTTTCTTTAAACAATCAGTGCTGCTCAAATGCAGCAGTAAATGTTAATATTTTACTTTGCTGGTTCTTTATTTCTGAAAATGATGCTGAAATTGCGTTTACTCAAAATCTCTACACTAGCTTGGAATTAGGTTGAGGCTAATGCACAGAATTTCTCCTGGGAGTGGCAAAGGTGTTGTTATAAAGCACTGAAAAAAACCTATTTTTAAATAACACTGTATAATCCTATCTATAACAGACGTCACTAAGCACCCTCCCTCCCAGCAATGTTTGATTCTGCACTTTTAAAACAGAAAGGAAATTTAAAAGAAAAAAGCCAATGCTGCCTGTCCACCATGTTCTCCAGATCCCTACTCTTCTGTGGCCGGCTTCAGGAATTGAAGTTTGGAGATGTGTGTCCTGGTTTCTCCCGGTAAGCAGAGGAGGGAGTGTGCCTAACGGGTAGGAACTGGGTCTCTGGTACAGCTGTGCTGCGGGTTTGCTTTAGAAGTTGCTGACAGCCTAATTTTCAGATTTATGGAGCAGTAAGAGTTGCCATTGACTCTGTAACCAGGTGATGAATCTGTCCATGCTTCATTTTTTTTTCAGCTAGAAAATGAGAGAAATGGCATTTCTGTCACTGGCTAGCTGGGAGGTTAATGCAATGATTATTAATAAGGCTCTCTAATGACCTCTGGAGCAGCAATTCCCAAGCCTGATGGCAGCTCCTAGCGCAGGCTGCAGTGCACCTGAACAGGGTAACGGCCCTGGTGGAAATTAGGCGGCAGCCACAGGCTCTGCAACGGGAGCAGAAGTAATTTTCCTAATGAGTCACCGGCAGTCAGGAGCGGAGCCTGGGACTTGAATGTCACTTCCCCAAACACCTGGACAGCGTTGCTCTATGTGGAAGGAGTTGCAGGCTCCCTGGCGTCCTTCGTGATTCCTGCAGCCATGCCAGCAGTGGGTATCACGGCTGCAGCGGCCTGTTGCACAGGGAAATGGATCTGCAGAAATAAAAGTCACAAAGTGGGGCTTACAATGAGCAGGATTTATGTACCCAGAAGTGCAGAACCTACACTGCTGTTAAGGTTCACTCAGGTATAGACACAACTTTTCTTCTCCTTCCTATGTCAGGGCTAGTGTGTCACCCCTGCTTGCACAGGATCAGACCCAGAACGTTGCTGTTCAGGACACGGCCAGTGACCGCCTTCGGAGGGTGGAAAATGTGGTAAAATAAGAGCATGTTCCTACAGCCAGTTTTCCGGAACTTATGCCTATTATAAGCACCAGTTTTGTTGTGCAAAGTAATCACTAAGGCAGAGAGAGGCAGCTTATCTTGGGGTAACCGAGCTGTTTTCAGTCTAGGGTTCAGGGCACCGAGTGATGGGCTGGGTACGAGGCACTTGCCTTGCTGTGCTCCACACACCTTTCAGGGTACAGACACGTTTATCTCCTTTAAGAGGAGACATAACCGTAACACCCAGGTTAATTGAGGAAACAGGGTGATTCTTTGGGACAGGTTTGAACAGGGCCCCAGGAAGAACGTACTGCACGGGGGTGCAGAGATCCCCACTCTCCTCTGCACTGAACCCAGCACAAGTTTTGCTCCCAAATGGGATCCCAGCCACAGGGCAGTGTAAGCAATGGGCATGCAGCTTGCTGCAGGGAACAGAAAAATCTCTCACAGCTGATCTTTTGTTTCACTCCTGTACCCCTGCCACGGAGTCTAATAACTGTTGTCAATATTTGGACTGTAGCAAATTAATTTAGTGCTCATTTTGTGCAAACAGGGACTTGAGGATAACTGGCATGCCACTGTTCCAGCTGTGGTGAGCTTTAAAGCCGTGAACATTAGAACCGTGTCCTTTACCCTGCTACAACGCGCAGGTATCTCTAAGAAGTAGCATGTAATCTTCCCTTAGGCTGCATACATTGATCTTGAAACTGGTAATGCAAGGTAACCCTGGGAAGGAAAGGTCTCTGGTGGTTAGCAGAAGCCAGAAGCTGTTCAGTATTCATCTGGGCAGCGCAGAAAAGGTCTTTGCTTCAGGGGCCTCCGGGAGCTCATAATGATATCCTGAAGCTCAGGTATTAGGGAGTTGGTCTTTCGACGCCGAAGGTGCTGAGTGCCACACTCACCACTAGGCCTGCAGGTGGATGTGGTGCAGGGAAGGCTACTTACACAGAGGCATTGGAGGGGAAATATCTGACCCTTAAAAGCTTTTATCTGGGCCACTTTTTCCTCCCTGGAGCACAGCCAGTAATATTAAGTATCAAAAAATTGCATGGCTTTTAAAGGACCGGCCAATAGTTCAGTACGCATGAAGCACATAGACAAGCTACTGCCCATACTAGTGCTTATTAAAACTTTGTTTTTCCCTGGAAAATTTAATAGTCCACTGCAGATACTCCATAAAGCTTCTGGTCACTCTGGAAGACAAGGAATTGTTGCTTTCCTTTCTTTTAGCAAACAGAAATGTGATGCACACAGATGTCAAGTCAGGCTCAAAGAAAGATATTTTGGCACTTGTCTTTAGCCTCCACTGAAATCAGTGGGAAGCGATGTGTTTCAGTGTCTTTGTGGGATTAGAGCTGAGACTTGCCAGTCAGAAGGCTATTTATAGAAACAAGGGGACAGAATCTTTGGCTCAACCCCCAAAAAAGAAACAAACAAAACCCACAATAACTATAAAAAGGAAAATTTTCAATAGCAGCAACAAAGGATTAAATCATGGGAGTGACTGTAATGGTAGATGTCATCTTGTAAAGGTGAGACTGCTGATCCAGATCTTAAAGAAAAGTTGCTCTGACTTCCCAGACTCATTTTCTTTTTCTTCTTCTTTTTTTTTTTTTTTTTTTTTCCTCAACATTAGGACATTAGGAGTAAACACAAAGGCAAATGCCCAGCTGCATTTGGGGAGATCAGGGACTGCACTCCCCAGCTGTCCCTGCACATCAGCACCCCCCAGCAAAACAAGAGCTGGGTTTCACTGCACTCCCTCTGGGAGATGCAGAATCTGGCCAGCCCTGCCACACACACCAGAGACATCTGACCAACACTGCCTACCTGAAGCCACCTTTTTCTCTCAGACCAGTTTTACCAGCTCTCATACTGGTTTTGCAGACAACTGAAGGTGCACTCTGCTGCCTGCACTGGGAGGAGTGCTGCAGAGCTGATCTCTCTGGGCGTTTTCCCATACCTGGGTTTAGGATTACCATCCTCGGGGAATGCCCTTAAGTTTCCCCAGTGCCTCAAAATCTCTTTAACCCTAGACAGGGAAAGCTGATGGCAGACAATACAGTTACTCAATGCAAAGCAGGCAATACAGGTCGTTTGAAGAGAAACCAAACAACTGGTATCTTTCTGCAGTACTTCTGGCCAAGCTGAGAAGCAGGCAAGTGCTGTTCCACGAAGCCCTCTGCCTTCAGTTTGTCTCACGGAATCCTGGGTCTAGAGGAAACATTTCCCTTGACACACAAATAGTCTTTGGGGCATTACTGCTTTACACATTAACTTTCTGGAACTTTGTGGAAGTGGGTTGCCCTGGCTTCTGTAAAACCAGGGGCTACCAGCTTCTCGTAGGGAAACTGGCACATCCCTTGGGCCTGGTCAGCGGGATTATCAATCGCCTGGGCAGAGAGTAGGCTCAAGCCCAGCATAAATTGCTAACTCATTAGCAGGCACAATGCCTTTCTGTGGGGCTGGACAACATTCAATTATTGTACAAAACCTCAGCAGAGTAGAGAACTGTGAGTGATAGCCTCCCACGGGTTACAGGTGGCTCCTTCCTCGTCCTTGAAGCTCCTCCGGTGATGAATGCTTGGGGTGGACAGGGAGACTCCTCAAGGGACAACGTGACAGCCTTGTTCCTCAGCACTGTAATAAAGACAGGGTAGCCAGGAACACCTCCTTGCTTTTTTCAGCCATCCTCTGTGCTTTCCTACCTCTCCCACACAAAAAGCCAGAGGGGCGGCTGCTTTCACCCCACACTTTCCTCGCCAGTGCTCCCAGTTTCTCAGCTGCATCTCCATGACGTGTCCCCTTCCCCTCAGCCAGGGCCAGCCTCCTGCCCCATGGGGCCTTCGCTGCACCCAGGGAGGGGGACAACGGGGGGGACCCAGGCCTTGGGGGGCCACTTGTGAACCGGGGGAACCCACCCACAGGATATGGTCTGCAAATTTAAACATCATTCTTAAATGGTTATCGGAGAGGCAGTGAATAATCCAGAAAGGTAGCATTTCGTGAGGCAAAAAATAAATCACATGGCTTGGAGAGCTTTGTGTATTGTGATCTTTTTTGATTGTGTAACACATAGAGGTAGGTGAGGCCGCACCTCGAGTGCTGTGTTCAGCTTTGGGCCCCTTACTATAAGGACATTGAGGCCCTGAAGCATGTCCAGAGAAGGGCTACAGAGCTGGTGAAGGGCCTGTGAGGGCGGCTGAAGGAACTGGGGGTGTTTGGTCTGGAGAAGAGGAGGCTCAGGGGAGACCTTATTGCTCTCTGCAACTGCCTGAAAGGAAGCTGTGGGGAGCTGGGGGTCGGCCTCTTCTCACAGGTAACTAGTGAGAGGACTAGAGGGAACGGCCTCAAGTTGTGCCAGGGGAGGTTCAGGTTGGAAATGAGAGATTTCTTCTCAGAAAGAGCAGTCAGGCATTGGGACGGGTTGCCCAGTGAGGTGGGGGCATCACCGTCCCTGGGGGTGTTTAAGGAGAAGTTGGATGTGGTGCTTAGGGACGTGGTTTAGCGGGTGGTATCGGTGGTAGCATGGTGGTTGGAGCTGATGATCTTGGGGGTCTTTTCCAACCTTAATGATTCTATGGTTCTGTGGACTCTCCGGGACCGGTGCGGGTGTCATGCTGCGACCACCACGGGCTGAGGGCAAGGAACGGAGCAGGAGGCGAAATGGCGGAGGGCAGGAGACCCCAGCCCGCCTCCACGAGGGAGGTGGGACTCTGAACCCCGCGGCCCGTCCCGGCAGAGCCGCGGATCCCCGGAAGGCTCCGCAGGCACCGCCCGGGGGCAGCGCCGAGCGCGGGGCGGCTCCGCGGGGAGGCTCCGCCGCCAGCCCCGGGCCCGCTCCGCCCTGAGGGCAGCCGGAGCCCGCCCCGCCGCCGGCGGCGCATGCGCGGCGCCGTGTGTCCGCCTGTCAATAAAGCTTGAACAAGCGCCGGGCCGGGGGCGCTGGGGCGGGCGTGTTTTGTTGGGGGGTATTTTTTTTCCTCCTTTTTTAATTTTTTAATTTTTTTTGGAGCGAACTTTATTGTTCCGCCGGCGCCGCCCGCTCGCCCGGCGATGCGCTGAGGCCGCCGCCGCCGCCGCCGCGCTCGGCCCCGCTCCGCCCG